>JAGXJF010003186.1:0-509364 GCA_019208055.1 Stipa capillata | reverse complement strand
GGTATGGCATTACTGTGGGCGCAACATCATTGCTCCACTGATTTCCGCTGGCAGATTTATAGCCATTGGGCTACAGTATCAGCTTTCAACCTTTACGGTCTCTTTAATTGTTTACGGCATGTATGAACAATGATATACCGGTTACTCGTGTGTACCCCGGCTACTGATCCAGAGAACTACTCTCCAAACATGCAGGACCCTGAAGCGGTGCGAATACATCACAAAGATGGTTCCAACTAGCTTCAATGGCTTTTGAGTCTGGAAATCGCATGTTACGGCAGGTTCCAGTACATAGTGGATGTTGATTGGTGGTAAGCTAAAGTAAAAGCACATGGCATCATAAAACTTGAAACTAGCTAGACAGGAGGCCAATCAGAAGACTCAAACAGAATACATAGACTATCGCCAGTGTACAAATAATCGAACGCTACAGCCATGCATTTGAGCCTGTGCTTCTCATATGGTACTGTTCACACGGAAAGGATTCTATAACAATGTTGGAAAGAGTAATGAATGCCAGGAAATACCATGTATGGCTGATGAATTTGCATTACCACTTCTCCGTCCCTCTTTCTCTACTCTCGACGTAAACTCCATCGTTGTTCGCTCGGTAAGCAATTCGTCAACTCAGCAACACGAGTTGCCAAACTTATCACCTCACACCTCTTACGTTAAACCCTAAAACCAGGGTTCTCACAGCAAAACCGTGACGCATGGGCACAACACCGGTTGTTCGTAGACTTGTACAAGAGGCACGTGTCATATCTGCCTAGTCGGTGGTTGTGCTTGTTACGTTCGATATCGATTTTAATCGTGCCCGATGATGAGATGGTTTGGTGCCCAGGGGACACTAATTTACAATTGTTCGTGGAGCGAACTATTTCTAATAGCAACAACCTACCATATTGTCTTGTGTCAGAAGCACTTCCCAACTAAGGACACTCAAGCTTTTCCTACCATTGGAATCAGAGCTTTCAACCAACACAATTCAACAACTTTTGACCCAAATATCGCATCAACTCCAATGCTTTTCAAGTGAAGGACACAAGCTCCTACTCACAATTTCACCGGAAGTAACACAGCTTCTGGTACTTGCTACAATAAAGTGTCATCACACCCTAGGAGTGTCATTACCGATACGTTGTATAATATATAATACTCACTGCATACACGCACTTATCAGGAAAAAACTGAACAGGAAAGCGCCGAAAAAAGGAATCGTCCTACTCGGTATCACTGGTTTGATATACCAGTACGGGACACACAAAAAATATGTCAGCTGTATTTATCACATACACAAATATCGAATAGTTATCTAGTGTAGAAGACATGACTAGACAGAATATAAGAAAAACGTGTCATAGTAGAAGTAGTGATACATATGCTAATATATTGATAGTCGGATTATATATCTACTGACTGTACAATATTATGAAAATATATTGTGGCATACTGATGGGATGAGAATCGTCTGTCTATAGTAAGTACAGTAGAAAGAGTAGAGGGAGTGCCTTCTAGGTGTAGTGCCATTAAAATAAAAGGATGTTAATTAGTGTACAGCTCCGCACGATAGCGATTGCGTCGTCCGAAGTAGACTTTGAAGTGGTGACAAGGATGCATGGGCTCCTGATAGGTCCCTCGTGTGTGGTTCAAGAGGACGAGTGAGTCACACATTCGGTGTGCGTACGTGATATGGTCGAGTGCAGGCCCAGCGCGTGAATGAGGTGAGGTATCGTGCTAAATCGGTGCTAACGTGCATTCATCGTAACAATGTTGGGTTTTAAATTTGTATTGCTAGATATTGAAGTGGTACGGGTGTTAAGGTAGAAGTGATGAAATATCGCCTGCGATGACACGAGGTGTTACACAAAGTTACACCGGTGTTGGCGATATGTGTCATGAACGTGTATTAGGTGTGATATACATAGATGAAGTGTACATGTACAGTAACAGTGTGTTGGGAACAAACCTCAAAGATTGCACCAGCGGAGATCTGCCCGCAAGTATTAAATTGATCCACTACGGTTACAATACGATTGAGATGAATGACGGAATTTGTAGTGAGATCACCGCAAAATATATATAAAGACACATTGCTCTGTATGTGAAGAATATAGTGTGCGCGCATAATGTGGAATACACCAAAACAGTAAAAACATAAATTGAATAGTATTACAGCGTCTCACATGTATAAAACATACTGACTATGCCTACCATGTTAAGTGTGTACATACACCTGGTGTTGTGTTGCAGCGAACGTGTAATATGGCTATTGTTCTTTGTCCCAAGTATCTCAGGCACTGAAAAATACGCTGCTATCAACTCACGTCTCTCAGACGTGTCTAGTCCTATCACCCCTGTAGCGAGGCATGAGGAACCCTCATAGTATGACAACTCTCGATGATGGCTCGCACATCCGACCTCAATCACTCTGGTGGTGTATAGATGCTGATACTCCTCTGACAAACTAACATCAGGGACAATAAAAGCGCTCGCGATAGAAACTCTGTTGCGGGCATAACGTATCATGTGGGCGATGGTCCTCCTCGCGAAATTCTGACCTACCCCAAGAAAATCACATAGCTGACATCACATTTAAAAACTGACACTTATGCGAGCAACGGGCAGTGTTTTGAGGGAGAAAAATATTGTTGAAACTTTGAACGTTCTAAGTGCGGTTCGAAGAGCCGCCTATGAGCAAGCGAGGTGTTCTACGGTGCTTGATATAGGCACTATTTTTGACAAAATTGAACTAGTGCTGCAGTTGATAATCGATCTCTTCTTTCCTGTAGTCCTCTTATTTTTTTTCCTTTTTTGAACATAATAGAGCTACAGCCATCCGACTCATGGGCTATAGCAAAGTGATTAGTGTTGACTTGGGTTTTGCACGATGCGGCTCCGTACGGCGATGGTACCATGGACTAACGTCAATGGTCGTATGTTCATATTGAAACAATGTAGGGATGAAAGATGTTACATTCACAAAAACATCGTAATCTAAACTACCCTTACAGATAATCATGATTGTATTCTTTTAGCGAAGCACCTCCTAAGCACCATAAAAAGTCCAAGTCATATACGTTTCATTGCATAACGAGTCATCAAAGAAACGTATATAAACGACGCGAAGTACGCGAGTGTGAACGGGCAATTGCAATTTGCAATCTCGCCCCATTGTTATTAAGCAATTTTCGGAAGCTGTTTTCGATTCTTTCCACTACACACACGCGTTGCTGTACAAGTAGGCGCAAGTTTCATTAATGTTTCTCTTAGTACTAGTGTGCTACGTCAAAAACCATAGCCCTCTAGCCTAGCGGCACCGGCTTGAAATCAAAAACCTCCCCTCAATATTAGGCCGTATGCCAATTTCAAAAAGCTCAATCAAACAAACTGAACAACATATTATCAAGCACATAGAGCGCAATCGGTCGAAGTAACCAACTCACTCACGAACAGCGCCTGAATCGATCTGCCTCATCCCAACCTCCAAACCTTCATAGGATCACAGCAACCACCAAGGACCAAACCAGCAGAACACAGAACCCCGAGTCACCGACGAGTCCAATGACCCATTATTCCCTCCTCTTTCTCCGTGACCCCTCGTAGTAGATTTCAAATTCCTTCGCTAGCCTATTGACAAGTCCCACGACAAGATTTCAAGCCTTCCAGGCCCAAATCCAGCTCACTAAACAAAGCAAGTACCGAACAGCCGAAAGCCCAGCGAAACCACTATCAGTATACACAACAAATCGCGGAGCTAGCAGGCAACAAACGCCGCCGATAAACGCAGGCATCCGCTCACCTGTCCCTCGCCGCCGCGAACACGTCTCCTCCCCAAAATTCCCACCCTACCACCCCAACCAAACACGCACACACGCTCCCCATGTCGTCTCGCGCCTCCCGCCGCCCGCCGCCGACCGCGCGGCCGAGGCGGGGAGACGCGGCCTCGCGCGCGAACATACGTCCGCTCCACAAGGCACTCTCCTTGATCCCTCGGCACCGCCGCCGCCGCGCCCTCCGCTCCCGCTCGCCTCCCCTCCTATCGACCAGGCCCGACCACAAGCCCAGGCTCAAGCGCCTCCTCCTCATCGCGCGCAAGCTCCTTACCCTCCGCGTCCATTCGTCTGTTCATACCTCTTCGGCCTCCACCGTCGTCCTCTTCTCGTCGTCGTTCTGGAAGAAGTCTCTGACGGCCATCTCCACCTGGGCCGGCGCCGCCTCGACTGCGCCTTCACGCCTGCACGTGCACTCTCCGTCGATGGCCTCCCCGCGCGCGCTCGATGAGCTCCCGATCTCTCCGTCCACTTCCGCCGGATGTCCGCCGTGCGCGTCCCACCGGCCCTATCGCTCCAGCCTCGGCGCGCCGCGTTTGCGCGGAGCGCTCACGCAGCCGCTCAGCCCGTCTACTGCTCTCCCGCGGAGTGAAGACCGCGTTAATGTACGAGACCCGGGCCTTCACCGTCGCCGTCGCCGCCTCCGCGCTGCGAGCTCGGAAACACGAGGTCGCCCTGACCGCCTACTACCGGTCTCCGTCGACGACCTCGAGAGGGGCGCGACTCTGGATTCGGAGAAGATGGAGCACGAGCTTCCGGCTGTCCGGGGCCGCCCGTGGCGCGCGGCTCATGTCACCATTCTCATGTGCGCTCGTGGGCAGCGGTGATGAGAAGCAAAAGAAGTGGCGGGCTTGAAGGCGGGGCTCGATGCGCGGCAGGTGTCAGTGCAGGCCCCGACTCTGCGTACCGGCACGGAGCCGGACGTGAGGTGCTGCACGAGGTGTTGCCGAACGCCGACGCCTGTAAAGACCCGCCATTTGCTGGTGACGCAAGTCTTGATGCGAGGAAGGGCGACGTTACAACACTAGAATGTGAGGAGGATGGGTCGCCACAGTCGAAGCACTTGCACATCATGGAGGTGAAGAAGGGGGAGGACTTGGCGCATCCAGAGGGTGATTGTATGGTGCAGAGTTCAGTGGTTGAGCGGGGAGTTGAGATCGCCCTCGAGGATCCAGAACGGCTCAAACCTGTGGAGAGGGAGGAATTTGCGGGTGAAGTTAATGAAGACGGAGAGGGACAGATCAAGCCTGCGTTAGTAAGTGACGATCTTGCTAAGTGGAGACTGTTGAAGTGAAGCTGGAAGAGGAGGTCAGTGATGTTGCTCTTGAAAAGGAGGACGTGGGAGACAAGCAGGATGGAAGGGTCAAAGCAGTGCCAGAAAAAGGATGGTCAGTGACAACAGATGCAGAACTTGAGGATCTGGAGCGTATATTCAACAAATTCTTAATTGTTGAGCCAGAGGAATTGACTCACCAATTGTAGACGATAAGCTTTCTAGGCGATTGAGCTGCGTGGGTGCAGAACATAGTTACAATTCCACCAGTAGGAAGAGCAGATCACGCAGCGTAGATGCTTCATCTGATTTTGTTGCTAGTGAGTTTTTGGATATGCTTGGGGTAGAGTATAGCCATTTGGGCCAACCTCAGATAGTGATCCGGAGTCACCAAGAGAGCGGCTTTGGAGCAGTTTGAAAAGGAAGCTCTAGCTTCGGGGAAACTGTATTCTTGGTTGGACTTTGAAGATGGAGTGGAAGAACCTACTGTGAAGATGTTGTAGAGGATTTTGATCTCTCCACAATCATACATGAGGCTGAACTTGAGCTGCAGAATGGAGTTCCGCCCATAGACACCATATTTCGAGCCAAGTCATTGGAAGATGAGGAAACTGAAGCCTTGATGCGTCAATTTGGGTTAACGAGAAGTCCTTTCAATCTTCTCCACCTGGAAGTAGAAGCGGGTTCGGTAGCCCATTGACCTCCCACCTGAGCAGCTCCTTGAGCTACCACCTTTGGCTGATGGTTGGGTCCAATTATTCAGACAGAAGATGGGAGGGTTTCTGCGGTCAATGATCCAGCCATTTTCAAAATGCAAGAACAATTGTAGCTTGGTCATGCAGGCTTCTTCTCCAATTGTACTACCAGCAGAAATGGGCTCTGGGATTATGGATATATTGCAGGGTCTGGCTTCAGTTGGAATCGAAAAGTTATCAATGCAAGCAAATAAACTTATGCCCTTAGAAGATGTCAATGGCAAAATGATGCAACAGCTCGCCTGGGAAGCTTCTCCCGCTTTAGAATCTGCTGGAAGGTTGGAAATATTTCTTATCATGCTTAATTATTTCATTTCCCTACTTCATCTATTCCTTGGTTGAAACATTTTTATCTAACCAATGCAGATATGACCTATTGGACAATAGCACGGATGGTTTGGCAGGGCTGGTCAGCAATGCTGCCTTGGAAAGAAGAAGAAACGGAGAGGTGCTGACCTGTTATCATCATTGGGTGGAATAAATGCTTCAGAATATGTTTCACTTGAGGATCTTGCCCCATTAGCTATGGAAAAGATTGAGCCCTTTCCATTGAGGGTCTGAGGATACAATCTGGCATGTCAGAAGAAGAGGCACCCACCAATATCAGTGCCCAGCCTATCGGGGGAATTTTCATCTCTGCAAGGGAAGTGCGCAGAGAATACTTGTCCCTTGGTTTAGAGGGAACTGCAGGATTGCAGCTTCTGGATGTTAAACAAAGTGGTGGCGATGTTGATGGATTAATGGGCTTGTCAATCACTCTAGATGAGTGGTTGAGGCTTGATTCTGGAGTAGTGGATGAAGAGGAGCAGTTCAGTGACCGGACATCGAAATACTTGCTGCCCACCATGCCAAATCAATGGACTTAGTTGGTGAAATCCAGAATGCGGACAAAAAGAGCAGGAGATCTGGTAGAAGATGGGGTTTGTTAGGGAACAACTTCACTGTTGCTCTCATGGTTCAATTGCGGGACCCACTACGTAACTACGAGCCAGTTGGCACACCGATGCTTTCTTTGATTCAAGTGGAGAGGGTTTTCATCCCCCCAAAGCCGAAGATATACAGTACTGTTTCGGAGAAAGGTAACAGTGAGCAAGATTATGAGGACCCCAAGACAGAGCAGATTTTAGCTACAACATTGGTCAAGGAACAAAAGATTGAGGAAGAAGAAGATTCTGTCCCTCAGTTTAAAGTCACAGAAGTGCATGTAGCTGGTTTCAAGAGCGAGCCTGAGAAGACAAAACCATGGGGTAACCAAACACAGCAGCAGTCTGGCTCAAGATGGCTTCTTGGAGCTGGCATGTGTAAGGGCAAGAAGCATCCTCTGATGAAATCCAAAGCTGTTTCGAAGCCAGCCAAAGAGGCAGCTGGTCAGCCAGGAGAGACACTTTGGAGCATCTCTTCACGCGTTCATGGAGCAGGGACAAGATGGGGCGAGCTAGCAGGACCTAAGCGGAACCCAAATATCCTCCTTCAAAAGGAAAAGAGATTTCGGTGATGGCTTAGCAATTCTCGGATGTCTATCTGACCGGAAAGGGGGTATTTATCTACAACCAGACCTCGCCTGTGATTTTCCTAATGGGCTGTTAAATCATGTAAATCTAGTTCTTTTTTCTTGATACATATTGAACCATCTAGTAGGATTCGGATGGGGATGTGTTCCTTTTGAACTCCCTTGCACTTAATTGTACTGAGAAACTAGTGTTTCTATTGTTACAATTAAAAATGCGGTTTCTGCCCATGAAGGTGCAATACTGCCTGCTCATATAGTTTGTCACCATAAATGTTTTTACTCATCTGTCCACAATTTGTTACACCGATCTTCTATCCATTTTTTGTTGTATGTGGCCGTTATCTCACTGATTGTTGTGTTGTCAGTTCTCTGTTCAAACTATAATCATGTGCTTAACTACAACCCCAACATGTTCATGGGTTATAATATATCCAATTATGATGCTATTTTCCTCCCAGAAATATTGAATATCTACTATAGTTAGCACTGCATAAATCAACTCTGTTCACATTTTTTACTAGGTAATTCACCTCTCTTTTTTGAGCAGTTTTGTTAGTGCAGTAGCAGCAGCCGCAATGCAGGGGACACCGCGATATGAGTGACACCCTGTAGGCTGTAGCGTGGATGTTATGGTTCAGTGGGGGTTCCCATGATCTCAAGAGCTTTAGTAGCTGCGATTTTGTGATGGACTTCGCTTTCTTTATGGAATTAGCATGCACAAATGATTGCAGAATGAAAACCAGAATGCGTTGCTGCGAATTGCGCCTCAAGAGACAACTCATGAGCCATCACAAATGTTTCATAATTCAGCCAGAATTATCCACGGAATCTCATCCCGTGGACGTTTGATCATTTGCCATTAAAGCTAGTGGAGCATACATAAACGATGACGACGGACCCCTCCTCCAACATGTGTATAGTATGACATAATGTGGGTCTTCCACCTCTAATATCTTCTTAATTTATTCCGTATGCTTCACTCGAGCAGCGGCAAATGGCAGCTACGTACGAATCATCAGTCACCTTTGCCTGGCTGTCAGTGCCACCTAGATTATTATGAGTTTTACTGTCTAGTAAGTGGTTCATTTGCTGCCATTGGAGATTAATTGCTGCATCTGCAAGAAAAGTGCTATAGCTAGAGATGCCAAAGCGAAGTCGCATTCAGCTATAAATGTCTTACTAGTTTGAATTATCTGAAGGCATGAAATGCAGCACTCCTAAAAATATCTCTCTACTTGCTGGAAAAAAAAACCAGTGTTGCGACTTCCTGAATCCTGATTCCTGAAAATGTCAAAAGATTTTTTATTTCCATTGGAGAAATTCAATCTGTGTTCTGTTCTTACAGCTGCAGAAATTATTACTTCCTTTAATCAAATCAACGTAGGTTGAAATGGACGGCACGCCACAATAACGCGGTGGCCGGTGGTTGTACATCGTCGCCATCATTCTTACCTTCTCCAGCTACTTTTGTGTATCAACTAGTAAAAGAGTGAAATGCACTCTGAAAACAGTAGTACGAGTCCACGAGCGGTTAGATTTTAATGAACATTATAGCTTTCTCTACATGATGCCATGATTATTGATTCCTAGCTGTATCAAACTTTATTGCAACTCATGCCGCATCATCAACACCATTACATATATCTGCCTGTTTTATACCCCAGAGTGAGCCGATCGTGCGTCTGCGCACGTTCTGGTGACGAAGCCTGTTTTTTTTGTGAAACCTGGGGATCTTGGGGGACTTGGACCAATAAATGTGCTAATCGTGGTGCCATTTCTGGATTTCCCTGGCTGGCAAAACGTACCCGCACGATGACTCTCACAAAGTGACATTGATAGGATGCATTGCAAGTACCTGTGCGTATAGAAAATCATAAATAGTTGGAAGTACTGAATAGTACTCCTTCGTTGAGGAATGTAAGAATATTTTGACCGGTTAAAATAAACTTTAATCAATACTTACTCTGTTTATATATAATTTATGTGATATAAAATCATAATCATAAGTAAATACTTTTGAATATGAATCTAATGATATTAATTCTATGTTACATAAATCATATATTAATAGAGTAATTGTTGGTTAAAATCTTATTTTAACCAATCAAAATATGTCTTATATTTCTGAACGGAGAGAGTAATACGTTTATAACATATTAAGATCCTAAATCCATTATTTGCTGTACAATTATTCTGTAGAACCAACTACTTAACTGTACCTTGTTCCACCTTCCAACCAAGAGATGTTCTGTTTAGCTGGAAGTAAGGATGGAGACAATATTTTCCTCTGCGTTGGGGGTCCATGACAAACAAGTATCTGTACAATTGATCAATGCTTGGAGATGGGTCAAACTGTCTTACGTGTGATAGCTCTTCCATTTTATTTGTTGCAAGCAACCAGTCGTGGTCATGCACTTTTACCACTGATTTCTTTTTTGTGTTTTTTTAATGGATTAGAATGTTTCGGTTATGCCTCTTGAGTAAGCTAGCTGAACTTATTCGCAGAATAAACCTTTCTTTTTGCGAGGTTCGTTTTTTAATAGTAACGCCGTTGGATCAAATATGCCTAATGGTGTATGCGCGTGTTGCCCAAGAGAATAACTGTTGAATCACTGCTCCCAACGGGGCATTCTTGATTCTTCTATGCTGTAAATTTTTACATGGATCAGCGACGTCAAACTAGCATTTTTTTTAAGGCAAAGGGCCGCTCGGGCCTAGAAAATGTTGAACTATATTTAAAAATATAAGATACATTTCGAGTTTACAGAAAAGTCTACTAAAATTAAGAAAATTATGGAAGGACATTAGCAAATTATACACATGACCTTGAATGCAAAAGAAGGAGCACAAATCGGTCTTTGAGAAGCCGACCTCACTGAAGAGAGAGCCATCAACGACTGCTGAGATACTCCTCCTTCGTGTTCGAGATATACACACAGCTTGTTGACTTGGATGATCACAGTGGACAACAATGAGCGACGGGGCCTCCAGGGATCGGAGCTAGGGAACATCAAGCTAGCTTTAACGATTAAAACGAGGCGTTACAATCGTGGCATTTAATTGTTGCGCTGTTGTACCATATATAATTTAATTTAGGTAAATTCTACGTATCGGTGGGAGGAATTCCATCTTTCTAACCTCTAACCATTTATCCTCGCATCATTTCATCCAACCGTCTAGTTTTCTCTATAATCTCCCAACCAAGCTGGGTTTCATCTTTCCCCATGATCGTGCCCCCGCCGTCCTCCACGCCACCGACGCGACTAGCGCCCCGCCCGTTGTCCTCCGCGCCATCTATGCAACCAGCGCCGTGCCCCACCGTCCTCTACGCTGTCCACGTGACCGGCACCGCATATTTCCTATTGTCTTCAAATTTGTTTCCTGCAAATTAGTGGTTTGTCACATGCATAGAGTTTGTCCCCTCGTTTCCAATCCTGTCGTCTATTAAAATTCCATCCGACGGCTATTTCCTATTTTTACAAATGGCTAATATAGGTATACCGATTTGTAGGGTTGAAAATGGAATGGAAATTTTCCATCCGTTTCCAGAAAAAACGGAAACGAAAATGGAATTTCTCGGTACAGAAACGGAAATGGAAATTTTATACGGAAACGGAAACGGTACAACTATTTCAATCGGAAACGGAAACGGAAACAGAAACTCCGTATAAGAAAAAGGGAATATTTCCGAATAGCCTGAGTAAAAGTTTTGGGCCATCTAGTCATTCGGTCCATCCAGCCATCTGGATCCCCTATCCCTAACCGGCTAACCTTTCCTACTCTCGTACAAATATAATTGGTTATGTAATATGTATTCTTTATGTCATTTTATTTTTGTTGTGTTTTTATTCACGGTTCAAGGGGTTCTCGTGTTTCAACAAATATTCGTTATCGTTATCATTTTCGATCGTATTCGTCTCGTATTCGTTTCTGGTACTTCCCGTTTTCGGAGTCTCCATATTTGTTTCCGTTCCAATAAAAGAGGGCGGAAATGGAAACGGTAAGATATTTTTTCGATTGTTTCCGTATCGTTTTCAAGCCTACCGATTTGTAGCAGCCTCCTTTAATTTATATGCAACTGAGACTTGGAGTTGGCAGCAGTAAAGTGAGTTATAAAATAGCAGAACGAGAAAAAAGTTCGAGACACAATATTACTCAGTAGGTGATCGATCCTACGTTCATACGGCAAAAATGTTGAGACGTAACTACTTCGAGATTGCCTTGAAGAAGCACGCACTACCCACTACGTACCAGTCGAGACTACGTACGTGAGCGAGTGAACGTACTGCAACGGTGCATCCGTGCATGTACGTGAACGTAACAAGAGTTGGTTCGCACCAAAGCGCCTGAAGCACGCACAGCGGCGGTACGCACTGACCAGTTTCCACTGCCGAAAGCTAACAAGTTTTCTTCTTTTTTTCTTTCTAAAAGAAAAATTGATCCACGCAATGACGACAAGCTGCCTAACTGTCGGCCAGGTGGGCCACCGCGACCTCCCGACGATCCATCCACCTGCTACCCGGCTGTCGCTCCCCGCGCATGTCGCCCTAGCCACCTGCCAAATCCTCCCCGTAACCACGCTTTCTCCGGCACCTCAACCAGCAAAACACGATCCGAACCGCGGGTTCGCCCGCGCTGATTAACCCGTTTCTGATCTCGCATTCCCGGTTCATTGCCCAAGCTCCAAATTCACCGCCACCTTTCTCTCTAATCCCTTGTGCCCTCCCATCAGGGCCATCACCGTCTCGCTCGTCTTTAATCATCGCCCGCTCGTGTTCCTACCACCCGCCGCCACCTTCCCCCACCTTTAGCCTGTGGCCTTTTGGAAATGTCGCGGGCAGCCGCGGTGGTGCGCTGCTGGTGAGACCCGATCGCACGTTGGTGTGGCCAACGGAACACCTCTGCCTCGCCTCGCGTCCCGCACCGAGATTATTCGCCCATTTCTTTTTTTGCTAATCGCGTTACATGAGAGTCGCGTCTGGCTGGCACAGGCTTCCCACCCGCTCTCCTCTCCTGTCGCGCTGTGCCTGTGCTCCTCCTCCTCGTCGTGTCGCCCTCCACCACCAGGCCACCACCACCGCCCCCGCCACCTCCCGCGCGTCGCTGCTGCTGCTGCTGCTGCTGCCGCCGTCGTGCGCCTCGACCCCGATCGCGCCGCCGAGGGCGATCGGCGAGCGGGCCGAGGGGAGGAGATCGCCCGTCGGCGCCGCCGCCGCCGCCGAGCCGCGACTCCTCCCGTCCGATCGTAGCCGCTTCCGGGGGACGGGGCGCACGCCGATTCTCGATACGGGCGGGCGCGGCTGCCGCAGATGATACATGGTGCGTGGCTGGCTCTGACTTGTCGATGCTTGCGTTTTTGTTTTTGTTTTTGTTTTTGGTGAGATGCGATGTGTCGGGGTGCGGTTTTGTCTACTTCTGTCGGAGTTCTTTTTGGCTGGGTTTGGGGGATGATTTTTTGTGGTTTTGGAGCTCGCGTTTGGGGGCGCGGAGAAAGTGAAGTGGCTTGTAGTTGGCATTTTGCGGAATTTTGGAGGATTCCACTGGTTGAGAGAACGAATTGATTGGATTTATCTGGTACACCTACTGAATGAACTGCATCCTAGGTTTTTCGTGCAAGAGCTAGACTACAGTGACAAGTAGTAACGTGCTCTAGCTTAACATTTGGCGTATTTCGCTTGCATTACAACTCAATTGAACCTGTTTGCTATATGAGGCGAATGAAATGGAGTTCAGTTTGCTTTAGAGGATTACCTGAATTGTGGAAGGCCCTGTCATGTTATGCTTCTGGTCTAGTTTCAAGGCAGAGACGCAAATTGCATGAATCAGCTACATATTGTGTAAGCTCAAACGTAGGTGGATATGTTCGTTTATCATACGTAAAAAGGAACTGAAATATCATTGACTTTCATGCTTGTCCTGCTTTTTACTTACAATCGTGTACTTCTGTTCTGAACTATTTGAGATAGTTTTATATGGTTGTGCCCTGGTAGATTGAGGGGAAATTTACTTGATGCACAAGAATCAAACTAATGCCATCATCCTCTTCGTTGTGACAGTACATTACCTAAATGTACATGTGTAGCCAGAATTTTCGTCTATAGATAATTTTCAGTTCGATGAATTTTGGTTCAATACACTGCAATATCACCATGAGAAATCATAGGTATTCATAGTTATTTCTTCATCATACATCTCAAGGTTTGCTTTACACATCTCGATTTCATCAATCATCCATATCTGGTATTGGAGCTCTTGTTCTTTTGCTAATTTGGTTCATCTTCCTTGGATAACTATTAATATATACAAATTGGCTGTTTGGCACCTACCTGAATGCAAATTTTAGATGTACATGTGCAATCCATTTTGCATGCAATTTTGAGTCATTAGACATGTTGAATTTATCGCTTGTCACATGTGCAGGCTCCTGTGTTAAACATTGTTATAGGCTCTCATGTATGGGTGGCAGACAAAGAGTTAGCTTGGATTGATGGTGAGGTCTTCCAAATTAATGGTCAAAATGCCCATGTTCGCACAACCAAGGGAAAGACGGTATGTGTCCATGATTTCTCTTACATTCCTATTACTTTTGGACTCATCATAGCTTCTGAGTTGGATCTCTGACTCAGAGTGCATTTTCAACTTCAATTTGCTGTGTGTATCGTTGGCTGCCACCCTTTTTAGTATTTTGCCAAGCAAGACTTGACTGATGCAGTTATTCAGTAGAAAAGATTCATTTGTGGAACTATTCTCATACATACTTTGATGGCCTAGCCCTATGCACTAGCTGTGGAGCAGAAAAAGGAAAAATGAATCATCTGACACTACTTCTATTACCAGATGTGAGAGATATAGCACGTTCCCTTTCTTCAATGGCACCTTAGTTTTGGACTTATGGTTGCTATCCTCAGTTCTCTTTAATGCTTCAATTTCATTTGCACGCGTTACTAGTGATTCCTGTAGCACACAAACAAAATCATAACAGTACTGAGTGATGCCATAACTGTTCAGGATTCAGGACTTTCATTCACTTTTGGTTCAGAATTCCTCTTACGGGAATGTGGTATTGAAATCTTCGTTGTTCATAGGCTTTTGAAGTTAGCCTATGAGAAACACTGGAGTGGAATAAGCATTTGATATGCAAGCAAGTTAGAATCTTCGGGAATCTGATCTGTTGGAGAAAATGGTTGGCGGCCTCTGCTAGGAAAAGTTCCCTTGCTATATGTGTATTATCTATAGGCATTGAATTGCTAATTTCATATTATGAGGAGCATATGCACTTGTTATGAAGATGATAAATATGAAGTTATGATTAGAAAACAATAACTTAAAACATTCTGAATACATACATACATACATACATATATATATATATACACACACACACACACATCAATAATGAATAAGAATTTTAAGGGGAATAAGATGCACATTTGTGTATACCAAAATCTCTATCTGTCTATTCCAACATTAATTGGTCACCAGTGTGACCTCCTACACCCATTTGACCATTAACTTTGACGACGAATACACTAACATCATTTCCACTTGACAACTGACAAATCCAAATATTTATGTATATCAGTGGTCAAAGTTTTAAAACTTGGTAATATAGTTATGTATAATTTTTAGTCAGACCCGAGACCTTGGCAGCTAAAGAATGATACTAGCAGTGGAATGTTTGTACTTTGATGGATTCTTCATGATGAACACCAGATCCCGGCTCGCATATCCACCTGCCGTATCACAACATGCTCTTGTACAAATGATTTGAAAGCATGGAGAATGCGAAATTGTTTGTGTTCATTTTATCAATGCTATATTGATGTCAATGATGTGCCAGACATTACCTTTTATCATTAACTGCAGTACTTAGTATGCCTAGCATGAAGTTTAGTTTTCTGTCATGACAAGCACATACTTACATTGTTTTTTGTGCAACCAGGTTATTGCAAGTGTATCAGATATATATCCTAGAGACACAGAAGCACCACCTGCTGGAGTCGATGACATGACAAGGTTATCATACTTGCATGAGCCTGGTGTTTTAGATAATCTGGCTGTCAGATATGCAAAAAATATAATTTATGTGAGTGATCATTTCATTTGATGTCAAATGTACTATCATTAAAGCAACTGCGTTATTTTTCTCTAATGCCATTCTCTTGTGTTCCAGACCTATACTGGGAATATTCTGATTGCCATAAATCCATTTCAAAGGCTGCCTAATCTTGTTGATGTCCGCACTATGGAAAAATACAAAGGTGCAAATCTTGGAGATCTAGATCCTCATGTATTTGCAATAGCTGATGTCTCTTACAGGTGAATGCTTATACTACTATTGTTTGATGCTATAATTGACCTATAGTGTTGAGATGCCCCTATATTGATGGAACCATTTTGCATTCATTTGAATAAGGAAACAGGCAAATGATGAATGAAGGAAAGAGTAATTCCATTTTGGTCAGTGGTGAAAGTGGTGCTGGAAAGACTGAGACGACAAAACTGCTTATGAGATATCTTGCATTTTTGGGTGGGCGGTCTGGAACAGGAGGAAGGACGGTTGAACAGCAGGTTTTAGAAGTAAGTTGGAAAATTTATAAGTTTTAACACTTCTGGGTGATAATACTAGTTCTCTATTTTTCCAAAAGATGTGAAATGCTCTTCAGTGCAACAATTTCAGTTGTATTAATTCTTTTCTTACTTAATTATGCTTTGGATCCAGTCTAACCCAGTCCTTGAAGCTTTTGGGAATGCGAAAACTGTTCGGAACAACAATTCAAGGTATGCATATCATAATACAGAAATCAGAAGATATTTGTTATGTTTATTGGAATCGCTAAAGTAACACAAAGCCAGTGGTAGTACCAAATTCGTTTGCAGAGTTTTGGTAACCAAAAGTATGAACAAATGTGTGGAAACTGTTTAACTTAAGGAAATGGCTGTTTTTGTTTTATGCGAACAGGAGGGGAGTCCCTACTGAAATATATTAATAGATAGAAGTAGTTTACATAGAAATTTACAAGGTTCCACAGGAACCAAAGCACAGCCCACAGGTCCAACAACCTAATCAAACTGAAAAGTATGGCAGTGCGATATTTTCAGTAGGAGTCTCCCCTACTGTTCGTCTGTTCCCTAAAAAAGTGTGATGTTTATTCTGCGACCATGATATGAACGCTTGAAAGATTTGTGGTTCTACTTGGTTAGCTGGTCCCCAAAAGACCCAACAAAAACTGACAAAAATATTTGGCTTCTAATTGTTTTTATTGGTAAACAAAACATAGAAACAAGCAAGGCATTGGTAAAGAAAACAGAGAAACGAGCAAGGCATCTGTATTTGTGGCACAGTAGTAAATCTTACTACAGCTCTGGTGAAAATCGAAAATTCCTCCAAATTTGTGTGC
Organism: Stipa capillata; assembly: GCA_019208055.1. Lineage (NCBI taxonomy): Eukaryota > Viridiplantae > Streptophyta > Magnoliopsida > Poales > Poaceae > Stipa > Stipa capillata. Next base: position 492,592 of record JAGXJF010003186.1, on the reverse strand, counting down.
CATATCAATTTTTTTGTGGTCCCCCTCCAAATTGGTATGGGAGATCAAAACCAAATATTTGTATTTTTTGTTACATTCTCAACATTCATCTTATCAAGATGGACAGTACACAAAATCAAATACAATCTTTATCAGTTTATCCTCTCGCTCTTGTTCATACTACGGTACTTACACACCTCTTAACTGTTTTCTTGACATGGTGAAGTCGATTTGGTAAGTTTGTTGAGCTCCAATTCGACAAGAGTGGGAAGATATCTGGTGCTGCTATTAGAACTTACTTGCTTGAGCGATCTCGAGTCTGCCAAATTAATAGTCCGGAGAGAAACTACCATTGCTTTTACTTCCTTTGTTCAGCACCACCAGAGGTAAAAAATAATTCTGTTATTGGTGTCAGTTTGCTACTTATACTCCTTTGTTCAAGCTGTTATATATGCTATTTATTTATGTCTAATTTGTTGTTGCAGCATATTAAAAAATACAAGCTAGCGGACCCATCTTCATTTCACTACCTCAACCAGTCATCCTGCATTAGGGTTGACGGTATCAATGACGCTGAGGAATATCTTGCCACGAGAAATGCTATGGATATGGTTGGCATCACTCAGCAAGAACAGGTTTTAAACTCTGCCCTTTTCAGCAAGGATTTGCTCTTCAACTGTGGATGCATATCACTCTTTTTTTCAAATGGCATGCTTTCTTTACAGGAAGCTATATTCCGGGTTGTTGCTGCTGTGCTTCATCTTGGAAATATCAGTTTTGCGAAAGGGAGAGAGGCAGATTCATCTGTAATAAAGGACGACAAATCTAGATTCCATCTTAATACAGCAGGAGAGCTCTTGATGTACGCGGATGTTTTTATTTCTCCACTTCTCTTCGAAATTTATTGCTACCTTTCACAATTAATATTTGTAATCTGTGATACATTGTGGAATGCTCATCACAGGTGTGACTGTGAGAAATTGGAGAATGCCTTGATAAAGAGGGAAATAAATACGCCAGAAGGAGTGATTACTACTACAGTTGGTCCTAGTTCTGCTACTATTAGCAGGGATGGACTCGCAAAGCAGATATACTCTCGATTATTTGACTGGTAAAAGGCTTGATCACGTATTCTGTACTATAGTTATGTGCCTGCCCTTTCTAAGTATACAACTGTACTATTGCAGGCTTGTAAATAGAATTAATGCATCAATTGGGCAAGATCCAAACTCGGACAAATTGATTGGGGTACTTGATATATATGGCTTTGAAAGTTTTAAGACTAATAGGTGAGTAAGTAGTTCCAGAAAGAATAGTTTAAAGTTAATGTGTACTAAGGAAGGAATATCTTATATGGAGTTGCTAAATCTTCTTTCGTTCTGGGACTACAGTTTTGAACAATTATGCATTAATTTCACGAATGAAAAACTCCAGCAACATTTTAACCAGGTACATATAAAAGTCATCTTGTTAGAATTTTCTTCTCCTCCTTCCCGTGCCAAGCAACAAGTGCTGCCTGTTTTCGCAGAATGTATTCAAAATGGAGCAGGAGGAGTACACAAGGGAGCAAATTAACTGGAGTTACATAGAGTTTGTTGACAACCAGGATGTACTTGATTTGATTGAGAAGGTATGAGTTGGTTCCTATTATATGCATCGACCCCCCTTTTGTAATTTTCTTTATTTCTCCTGCCTCTTGTACGTCAAAACTCATCTTATTTGTTTTTTAATCTTATAAATATGGTGCAGTAGGAGCCACTCCTGCTGTTTACTGGTAAAAAGAAATATGTTGCCTTGTGGTTAGTAAACCAAGGTATTGGCTTATATGCCAAGTTCATCAGATATTATTGTGCCAGCATTTATGACCTTTGCTAGCCTGTCAGCTATTGTAAACTTGCTTATCCCAAGTGCTGCTGCAGTTAGGGCTGAGTAAAAAGATTAAAGCCCAGCTACTTGGGATTGGCTTGAAGCTTTGCAGCTCAATTTATCTCAAGTAAAAGATGAGTCAATCTCAAGTCAAACCTTAATCTTGAAGCTGACTTTGAGCAACCATGCTTGCTTGAATAGGACCGCTATACCAGGATTGAAAAATATGCTGATTTCCACATGCAGCAATATTGATATAAACTAATTTCGGTGCAAATTTCAATATTTATTTGGCTCAAAGTATCAGGCTTCCATGATCTGTACACAAGTGTCATTCTAATCTTAGCTTCCTTTGAGTCAATCAAGCTGGAATACAACAAAATTAAGCTCAGGGTAACACATTAGTCTATCTGATCTTGAGCTCCACTCAGTTCCAGTCTTTGATTCAGTACATAACTCAGCTACAATGTCCTACACATATGGTGGCAGTTTTCAACCTATTTGTGTACTCATTGTAAATTCTTAGCAATTCCCACCTTTTTAATGTTCGCATATTTAATTATCATCTTTTTGTGTCCAGAAACCAGGTGGCATTATTGCACTTCTTGATGAAGCTTGGTAAGTTTCAGTGCCTCCTTTTTTGGAACTACATGTTCCGGTTTTACTAGGATGTGCATGTTCAAATAAATAGATAAATGAGTAAATGTGTATTGCTGTGCTGATGCATGCCTGATGGAGAGAACTGAAAGTTCTGATTAATTATTTTGGTGGGAATAATTTGTGTTTCATGCATGCCCAGCTCCTATTCTGCCTAGTCTGCCGAGTTGAACACCTGGTGTCCACGTCCAAGCAACACTTGTCAATTCATATTTTTTCTTGTTTTGAGCCAAGGACATGCATTTTTGCACCACATGATTTTGTGAGTACTTGACAAGATTCTTTCTTTTGTGTTCTCCTATATCCTCCAGCATGTTTCCAAAGTCGACACACGAGACATTATCTCAGAAGCTGTATGAAAAGTTCAAGAATCACAAAAGATTTGCCAAACCAAAACTTTCTCGTACTGCATTTACAATCCAACATTATGCTGGAGATGTGAGTATTTTTCACATTTGCACTCTTTTGTTATTTATGCATTTGCCTGAGTACATCTTTTTTCTTAATTTCCAGGTGATATATCAATCTGATCATTTCCTGGACAAAAACAAAGATTATGTGGTAGCAGAACATCAGGAATTACTTAATGCTTCCAGGTGCTCCTTTGTATCAGTATTATTCCCACCAGCATCAGAAGAGAACACAAAATCATCGAAGTCCTCAATTGCAACTCGCTTTAAGGTCACATTCTTCTATAGTTGACTTGTGTCATATAATCTATCACTACTTTTGTGCTATATGGGTTACATATTGTTACTCGCTCCGTTTCGTTATATCTGTCCATGGCCTCTCTGTTCAAGATGTTTGTCCACTGAGGGAATCAGGAGTGTAGTTATTGCAATCTTTCCACTCTCTACCTACTTAAATGCTTTGGAAGAGATTAAGTGGTTGTAGTATCTCATTTAATAGGGGTATGCATGGTCATTTCTCATTTACTTTGACTTAGTGCTTGCTTGGTTTTTTAGGAAAAAAGTAAGGGACTACCTTGCTGTCACATGGTACTAGACTGGGGTTGGCGTACCAAATCATCAAAGCATTGCTAGCATGGCCATCCATGCCCGCAAATTCAATCACAGGATTTAACAAAGAGGACCTAATTGAACCCAAAATTGAACTTAAGAGACCTAGTTGACAAATTAGAACAATAGGGACTCAATTGAAGTTTTTAGTAAAGAATAGGGACCTGTGGTGACATTTACTTTTCTTTTGTCGTACCAAAGCTTTTGTGTGATAGCATTGTGTATCTGATTATTCAATGCAATTTCCAGATGCAACTTCATGAGCTCATGGAGACTTTAAGCTCTACGGAACCTCATTACATTAGATGTATAAAACCAAATAGTGTTCTTAAGCCTGCTATTTTTGAGAACACCAATGTTCTACAGCAGCTTCGATGTTCGGTAATAAGATATTTCATGCTTCCTTTTTTTGTGTGTAAATTTTGAGAATTTCAGTGTCATGGTGCCCCTTAATAATGGTTTTCCATCCTCTTAGGGTGTTCTTGAAGCAATTAGAATCAGCTGCGCTGGATATCCCACAAGAAAACTATTTCACGATTTTCTACATCGTTTTCGCATTCTTGCTCCTGAAATTCTGAAAGAAAAGTGAGTATCACTGTTCAACAATAAATTATATTTTTCTCATTACATTTGTTTCTTTCATTTCTAGCCTGTATTCATAACAACTTACATGCTTTCTTTTCTGATAGAAATGATGAAAAAGTCACTTGCCAAAAGGTTTTGGAGAAAATGGGACTGCAGGGTTATCAGGTGGGCATGCTTTTTTTGTTCTAAACCAAGAAGTTCAAAATTTTCTAGTTTGGGTTCAACAAAATGGGTTGCTACATAAGACATAAGTTATCAGAAATATATATAACAATAAGGCGCTTATTTCACTAGAATAGGTATGATTGTGGGCTAGTTAGGGCTAGATCTAACTAGGGTGGGCTGAATTATATGGTTGGTTTATATCTGAGTTCAATGTGGTTGGTTTGGGATCAGCTATTTATTTGTACAAAGAGGTTAGGAATGAGTTTAGCTTTAGATATTGGCTCATTACCAGGTCATTATGAATTCTATTTTGCATTTTTTTTAGCTTCCTTTTATTTCTTGAGATTGTTTCATAATAATATTATTTTGCAGCATATTCATTAGATTCTGAATTAACTCCTTGCTTGCAACTGAATAATAATGGATTTTGTCTTTTGTATTGCTTTTATTTAGTATCTGGGAAATTTGTATGCTGTAAAAGTCTGTTCAGTCAGTCCTGTAACATTTGCAAAATATTCTGATCAACAGATAGGAAGAACTAAGGTATTCCTGAGAGCTGGCCAGATGGCTGAATTGGATGCTAGAAGAACAGAGGTGCGAAATAATGCAGCAAGAGGTGTTCAGAGTCAATTCCGTACTCATGTTGCTCGCGAGCAGTTCCTAATACTACGTAATGCATCTGTTTGTTTGCAATCCTTCGTTAGAGGTAAAGTCTTTTCCATATGGCATCTGAAATGAAAATGTATGCTCATAGTATAGATGGAGCCATATACATATGTTAAGAGCTCCTTTGCTGATTGCAGCAAGACTGGCTTGTAAACTGCACGGATTCCTGAGACAACAAGCAGCAGCGCTGAAAATACAGAAAAATATACGCTGTTACTTTGCATGGAGTACTTATTCTCGACTACGCTCGTCAGCCATTACATTGCAGACAGGGTTAAGGACCATGGCAGCTCGCAATGATTTCAATTTTAGAAATCAAAACAAAGCTTCTATCCATATCCAGGTAGATCAGCTATTATTGCATGCACTGTAGTGCCGCTCCGTACTCTGCTGCGGATGAACATTTAGCTCCTGCCATTTTATGTGATTCGTCTTCAACTGCTTATGTTTGAACCATCACTATGACACTGTATGCCTGCAGTCCCGGTGGCGTCGCCACAGAGATAACTTAAATTATCTAAAGCTGAAGAGAGCAGCATTAACTTACCAATGTGCTTGGAGAAGAAGGGTTGCCAGAAGGGAGCTGCGACAGCTTAAAATGGTACTTGAGCACCTGTTGTGGTGTTTGTTTCTGGTAGGTTCTTTGGTTGTTGTCTTTTGTAAAGCCTTTTTTGGTACAAACTTTCTAGGCTGCAAGAGATACACAAGCTCTAAAGGTGGCAAAGGAGAAATTGGAGGAACGTGTGGAAGAGCTAACGAGCCGCTTGGGCCTGGAAAAGAAACTAAGGGTTAATACTTGATCTTGAATTATATTGAAATTTCTGGATATATATGGCATAGCTGCAGTTTTTATCCGTATTGACAAGCCGACCATTGGCCATACTTGTGTATTCAATTCACAGACTGATTTGGAGAAGTCCAAAGCAGCAGAAGTTTCTAAACTGCAGTCTGCTCTTCATGAGATGAAGCAGAGAGTGGAAGAAGTAACAGCAATGCAGGAAAGAGAATCAGCTAAAAAGGCTGTTGAAGAAGCTCTAGCTCAGGAAAGGGAAAAGATCAGTTCATTGACTTCTGAAATTGAGAACCTGAAGGTATGCTCTTGAACCTTAACTAATGGAAATTCAATTGAACCACGCTACGAACTACAAAGGACTCAAGCAAGGGTTGGTGTTATAGTTTCTGATAAAATGACTTGCACTTATCAATAATCAATTACAGTATCTGCTTAAAACTGCAGCTTAAATTTAGCTCATTTAGGCATGGTATAGAATATTATGACAATCGACGTGTGCTACTATGACAGGTGCTACTAGTAGCTGAGCGAGAAGAAAATGATGTGACAAAGAAAGCACACGCTAATGCTCAGGAAAGAAATGAGGAATTGAATAAGAAAGTCGAGGACACAGCTGAAATGAACAAGCAGCTTAGTGATATTGTGAAGAGGTTTGCTGTTTTTCTTAATTGCCTGAGCTTCTCAGTACTATATCTTGTTGACTGCCCTGATGGTCTTCTTCTGCTCAGAGCTCGTTGAAGTATCACCGTTATTCCGATTCGGAAGTGGTGACCGTTGCAAATTCAAATTTATGGTGCCCCTAACAAAAAATTTTTGTAGCACAGCCCTTTCAAAAAACAGATAGTTTTATAGGGGACCTACCTAAAGATTTTTATGGAGGTTCCTCATCTTGCATCTAACTTACTAAACATAGTGGCTACTCTGGAAGCTTTCAGACTCCATGAACATCCACCAGTCAGTTCGAATGAGATACCAACTCCAAAATCGCTATCGCGACCAGAATGTGAGAGAACTTTAACTGACTTATATTAGAGGCATGTGCCCCTTCATCATTATTTTTCTAATTGATGGTCTCTTCTCATTGTTGTTTAAGGGAAGCTGTACTAGAACAATTGTTAACAAGAGCCTCATTTTCTAAGAGATGGTCTCTTCTCATTGTTTTTTAAGGCAAGCTGTACAGCCTGTACTAGAAAAACTGCTGACAAGAGCCTCATATGAACTTTACACGCTAATGCTTGCACACAAAGACATGCATGTGCACACATAAGATGGTACACGTTCTATGTTTGTGATGGTGCCTAGGGTAAACCTGATGTTTAAAGAAGACTCAAATTCTCAGCCCTTAGATCCTTGATCCAGTGGATCTCATGGCTCCCCCTCCCTCCTATATCTTACGTTCCCTCTCATTTCCCCTCCCTTAAAAATACTCGTGTTGAATAGAAAACCTTGACACATGGTGCTCCAGTTCTTGCCAAATCCACAATTTGCTCATCTGGTAGTTAGGACCTAGGACTACCATAATCCATAATTTCAGGATTTTATCTCAATGGTGCCATATCCAGAAAGTATATTTGCAGGGGGTTTTGTTAATACATTTTGTCATTTTGAAAACTTGGATGCCTTTTTACAATTTGAGGGACATATATAAATTTAAAAAATAGTGCCTAAGAAAGACATTTTTCGATACTTGGGGATCAATGCTTCAGAGCAATGGTGGTATTGATGAGGATGTTAACCACAGAATCAAAGCGGGGTGGATGAAATGGCAGCAAGCATCTGGCATCCTTTGTGACAAAAAGGTCCCACAGAAGCTAAAAGATAAGTTCTATAGGACGGCAATTAGACCTGCGATGTTGTATGGAACAGAATGTTGGCCCACTAAAAGACAACACATCCAGCAGATAAGTGTCACAGAGATGCGTATGCTACGGTGAATCTGTGAGCATACAAGAAGGGATCGAATTCGGAATGAGGATATACGTGATAGGGTAGGGATGGCACCGATTGAAGAGAAACTTGTCCAACATTGACTAAGATGGTTTGGACATATCCAACGAAGGCCTCCAGAAGCACCGGTGCATAGCGGTATTCTAAGATCCATCGACAATACTAGAAGGGGTAGGGGGCGACCAAAGTTGACATGGGAGGAGGCAGTAAAAAGAGATCTAAAAGATTGGAGTGTATCTAAAGATTTGTCTCTAAATAGGACCACGTGGAAATTAGCGATCCACGTTCCCGAACCATAATATCCCTTTTAAGTCTTTTTTCTTTTACCTTTTTGGCTAATGCAATTTTTATTGGGTTTCATCTCTAGCCTACCCCAACTTGCTTGGGACAAAAGGCTTAGTTGTTGTTGTTGTTGTATATAAATTTAAAAAAATCCATGGTTTCTTTTCCTCCCACCCTTCCGTGTAGGTTCATTCTGTGTTTCCAGTAGTTACTGGAATGGGCCCTGATTTTGCTGGGTGCAAATTGTATTAGAATCCAGCCCCTTCATTTTTTAGTCATTACTCTGAAAATGCCACATTTTGTTTTCTGTTTCAACACAGACTAGAAGAGACTGTAAGAGAAGGTGAGGCCCTTTTACAAGCAGAGAGACATCAAAAGCAAGAAGCTAATGCTGCACTAGCTGAGTCTCAACTGCGAGATCAAGCTTTTGCAATCAAGATTAAAGATGCCGAGAAACAAATCGCTCTACTCCAGGAAACTGTTAAAAGGTTTGTCCCATAAGTACCTTTGAGCAGTGCTTCTATTAAGTAACCAGCTATCAATACTCTTCAGTTTGTACCTTTTATAAGTTCATAGTTATTCTTAAACCATTGATTTTGTTGGTGGGCGGGTGGGTAGTGGCTACTGATTCTGTTTTCATCATTCCATATTATGTGGTCTGATGGCTTGCACCCTTATTTTGGAATGCAGATTCGAAGATAGCATGGCAAATCTGGAATCTTCACTGACAATTGAAAAGCAACAACATGAGGCAAGTGTGGTAAAACTAGCTGAAGCACAAGGTAAAATTGAAGAACTACTGAGAGAAGCTGGGGACACTGATGAAAAATCTACCCTGCTTCAGACTACTGTACAAAGGTATATTGGTTCCCCTTTCAAGTGTCATAAGAAGCCTTTTCAACCATATATATTGTAAACTCTGTTAACTTATACCAATAATAGTTATTCTTTCCTCTGTTCATGAATATAGGCTTGAAGAAAGATTAACTGAGAAGGATACTTTATTAACTACAGAAAGACAAGAAAGTGAAGCAGCTAAGAAATTACTCAATGAAGTTCAGGGTAAAAATGAGGAATTACTCAAAAAAATTGAAGATGCTGAAAAAAACATTGTTCATTATCAAGAGACCACCCAAAGGTGTGTTGCGTGATGTTTAACTTGCCTTATTTCTAGACTTGAGCGCAGTTTATTTCTGATTTGTTTTCTAGTCATCCAAATTTGAGCTACTAACTTCGTACTCTTGTGATCTTGCTGTTGGAGAACCTTCTCTATTATTGTACCATTGCACAGCTGACTATTTGTTCCCTGTTGATTTAGACTTGAGGAAAATGTGGCGGCAGTGGAGATTTCTTTGAAAGCTGAAAGGCAGCACAATGATGCAATCATGAAACAACTAGCTGATGCTCAGGTAGAAATTGTAGAGCTACAGAGGAACCTTGAAGATGCTAATAGGAGAAACACTCTGCTTCAGGATTCTTTACAGAGGTTCATTTCTTACCATAAATTTATTACTCAATGCGATATCATTTTAAAACAATGAGTACTGGTATTTATCAATATTTTTCCCATTCTTCTGTCAAACTACATGCACCTAATTAGCGAACATTGGCATTGATAAGCACTCTTTCCTCCTATACGTAAGAGGTGGTCCAATGCTTTGGCTAGATATGGGTCCTTTTCTTCCAAGATTAACAACATTTTTCTGACCACTGTCAAGAAAACCATGCAATATGTAAAGAAGATATGTTAATATGATGTAAAAGAAAGGAGAAACAAATGAAGAATATCTAAAGAAGCTGGAAGCTCCTGGCATGTCTAAGACACTGTTCATCTTACATGCTCGACTAGAGGATCACACAAAGTACTGAGTGTGATGACCCTAGCACCTAGCTGTAAGAACTTGTCATGCTTAACTGTTAATAGATATTTGAGCAAGAGATACTTTAAGCAGGGGCCCAGCGCTCGATTTCTCAACCTTTCTGTACACTTAATCAAGTGTAAGATTTGGTCTTAGATATCTTTACAGAATGAAATGAAGCGAAATTGGATCATTCCTAGTTGAAAGAGATGGTTTGTGCAATCAGAGAAGTGCTTTCATCAATAGATATGATATCAATGGGCTGAATACCAAAGAACTGCTCTCATTTAACTGTCAGTTATGAAAAAGTTTTCCTCCTTTCATGAATGTACGTGTGAAACAAGTGACAAGGGGGGTCATCCTCACTAACTAGCATCACTTGAAAGCATGACCTGAATCATGATGCACAAAGGCATAATCAAGTATCAAATAATTTCAATGTTCTAATTAGAACTGATTTCTTTTCAGGATATGATATCGATTTCCTTTCATAAAGTATAATAGTTATATTTAGTTACACAAATGTTGCATAATTGTGAGTCAAAGTTTATTTTCGTTTGTCTTCCCCTGTGGGTAAAAACTAGCGTTCATATATCCTTGTGGGTAAAAGTTAGTTCATATATACAGCCTTATTGCTTTTAGCTTGATCCTGGTTGGTCAGGGATAGAGAAAAAGCCCACCGGAGGAAATTTCCTGGCTCTAGGCTGGGAACTGGGAATCAGCTAGTTCCTGGTTTATTCCAATCTGTCTATTATTTAAAAGAATAGAATAAAAGTGTGCAAGTGTGTTTTTCGCACTTATGAATGCAAAGGGTTTTGAATTGCACACCTGTGCATCTAAAAAAGATCCCCAAAATCCATACATGTGCACCTGCAAAAAACTGTGCAAAACTATGATCATATGTGTACTATCCAAAAGAAAAGAGATTGTAGCTGCACTGTACAATTTTTTTTTGCCTTTTTTGTACAGTACACATATGATCATATTTCTGCCCAAATTTTCACAGGTGCACATGTATTTTTTTAGATGCAGACGTATGACTCCTGAAAACCCTTTGCACACATCCGTACAAGCACATATGATTTCCCCAATGACAAAACCATCAACAACAACAACAACAACAACAACTAAGCCTTTTGTCCCAAGCAAGTTGGGGTAGGCTAGAGATGAAACCCAATAAAAAATTCATAAGCCAAAAGATAAAAGAAAAAGATTTAGAAAGTAAATTATGGTTCGGGCACGTGGATCGCTAATTTCCACGCGGTCCTATTTAGAGACAAATCCTTAGATACATTTTAATCTTTTAAGTCTCTTTTTACTGCCTCCTCCCATGTCAATTTTGGTCGTCCCCTGCCCCTCCTAATATTGTCGATAGATCTTAGAATACCGCTATGCACCGGTGCTTCTGGAGGCCTCCATTAGATATGTCCAAACCATCTTAGTCGATGTTGAACAAGCTTCTCTTCAATTGGTGCCACCCCTACCCTATCACATATATCCTTATTCCGAATTCGATCCCTTCTTGTATGCCCACAGATCCACCGTAGCATACGCATCTCTGTGACACTTATTCGTTGGATGTGTTGTCTTTTAGTAAGCCAACATTCTGCTCCATACAACATCACAGGTCTAATCGCCGGCCTATAAAACTTACCTTTTAGCTTCTGTGGGACCTTTTTGTCACAAAGGATGCCAGATGCTTGTCGCCATTTCATCCACCCTGCTTTGATTCTGTGGCTAACATCCTCATCGATACCACCATTACTCTGTAGCATTGATCCCAAGTATCGAAAAGTGTCTTTCTTAGGCACTATTTGTCCTTCTAGACTAACCTCTCCCTTCTCACACCTAACACCACTGAAATCGCACCTCATATACTCGGTTTTGGTTCTACTAAGTCTAAACCCTTTCGATTCTAAAGTTTGTCTCCACAGCTCTAATTTCCTATTGACGCCCATCCTACTCTCGTCTACTAGCACCACATCGTCAGCAAAAAGCATACACCAAGGAATATCTTCTTGTATATCCCTCGTGACCTCATCCATCACTAAGGCAAAAAGGTATGGGCTCAAGGCTGACCCTTGGTGTAGTCCTATTTTAATTGGGAAGGCATCGGTCTCATTGTCATAAGTTCGAACACTTGTCACAACGTTATCATATATATCCTTGATGAGGGTAACGTACTTTGTTGGGACTTTATGTTTTTCTAGCACCCACCACATAACTGCCCTTGGTATTTTGTCATACGCCTTCTCAAAGTCAGTGAATACCATATGTAAATCTTTCTTCTGCTCCCTATATTTCTCCATAAGCTGACGTAGCAAGAAAATCGCCTCCGTGGTCGATCTCCCGGGCATAAAACCAAATTGATTTTTTGTGACGTTCGTTAATGTTCTTAGTCGATGCTCAATCACTCTCTCCCATAGCTTCATAATATGACTCGTAAGCTTAATTCCTCGGTAGTTAGTACAGTTTTGAATATCTCCCTTATTTTTGAAGATAGGTACTAATATACTCTTCCTCCACTCTTCGGGCATCTTGTTTGACCGAAAGATGCGGTTGAATAGCTTAGTTAGCCATACTACTGCCATGTTTCCAAGGCATCTCCACACCTCAATAGAGATATCATCAGGGCCCAACGCCTTGCCTCCTTTCATCCTTTTTATGGCCTCCTTAATCTCGGACTCCTGGATCCTCTGCACGAAACGTCTATTGGTGTCATCAAAGGAGTCGTCTAACTCAAGAATAATGCTCTCATTCCCACTGTTGAACAATTCATCAAAGTAATCTCTCCATCTGTTCTTGATCTCCTCGTCTTTCACTAGAAGTCGATTTATCTCGTCCTTAATGCATTTAACTTGGCTGAAATCTCTTGTCTTCCTCTCGCGAATTTTAGCCATCTTGTAGACATCATTTTCACATTCCTTTGTGCCTAATCGCTGGTATAACTCATCATAAGCCCGCCCCCTTGCTTCACTCACAGCTTGCCTTGCTTTCTTCTTGGCATCTTTGTACTTTTTCATGTTGTTTGTGCTTCTGTCATGATGCCAGCACTTATACCATGTCCTCTTAAGTCTTCCCAGAATTGCCTATTCATGCTCATATCAAGACCTCCTCGTGGGGCATAAGCACTAATAACATTCAGGACCAAATCCCCAATGACTAGCTTGACTAGGATAATCCTATCTCCCTGTCTCTGGACGTCCACTACTCTATTCTTGAGGTTCTTATCAATCAGAATGCCTACACCATTCCTATTCCCAACTAACCCTGAGTACCATAGCTTGAAACCAGTATTCTCTACCTCTCTCGCCTTCTGGCCCGTCCATTTAGTCTCCTGGACACAAATGATATTTACACGTCTCCTAATCGCAACATCAACTAACTCTCGTAGCTTTCCAGTTAAGGACCCTACATTCCAACTACCCACATGAACCCTATTTGTATCGACTAGCTTCCTTACCCTTCGCATTCGTCGAGCAAAATGCGAAGACCCTTGCACACTTGTCACTACATCCGGGCGCTGATGTAGCACGCCACTAAGGGAGTGAAGACCCGGCCCTTGCTCATTTAACACCACACCCGGGTTCCGATATGGCGCGTCGCTAAGAGGGTGACGCCCTAACGAATTTCTATTGGGTTTCATATCCATAAAAATGGCTGGGTTTTTACGTTGGCTCACTAAGCCTAACACAACCCTCCTCCTTTACCCGGGCTTGGGACCGGCCACGGCGGAGTTCCCAATGACAAAACCATGAAAGCACTTATTGCTGCTGAAGTAAGAAATGCAGAATTGACTATGAAAGTCGATGATTCTACTTATTGGTAACTTAAATATAGCAAAATAAAGAGGCTATAAAAAGAACTAGCTGAAGACCAGATTTAACAAGGAAAATAATAATTTTTATAAGAAAATTAATCTGCTTCAGGATAAAGTGTGCAGATTAGTTTCTGTCTCCCAAGGTTTATTCTAAGCTTGTCTGGCACTCTAGCTTGCATTACTCATTCTTGTTTAGTTTAGAATCCTGTTAGCCTTTCAATATAGGGGAGTCCAGTGTTTGATTATAGATCTCATTGATGTTGTTGTTAAGTAGTTACGGTGTTTTCTTTTTCCATACACCTAGACTTGATGAAGAAGCTACCGCAAAAGAGGTTTTATTGGTAGCTGAAAAGCAAGAAAACGAGGTTACCAAAAAAATACTAACTGAAGCTCTGGATCAAATCGAGGAATTAGTTAAGGAAGTTGAGTGTGCTAACAATAGTATGCATCAGCTTCAAGATAGCATACAAAGGTCTGTTTATTTCAAGAAAGCAATCATTCATGAAACCTGTCTGAGTGTACCTGTTTTTTACTGTTTTTTATCCATGAACATAGACTTGAACAAAGTGCGTCTGCAAGAGAGGCAGTTTTACTAACAGAGCATCAAGAAAAAGATGCGACATCAAAAGCACTAGCAGAAGCAGAAGCAAGGATTGAGGGTTTACTGGAGGAAATTTCTTCCGCTAACAGAAATATCGATCAACTTCAAAAAACTATAAAAAGGTTTGTTTTTCTCATGAAGGAAATTTCCTTGTGTAAACTTTATTACCAGGAAATTATTTGGATATCATACATTTACCTCCAACTGCAAACATCCGCTTCATAGGTTTTTAAAGCAGTACTCCGGTAGTATTCCTTTTCACCTGACTACTTCACAAACATCCACTTATGGTTTGGCTAGTGCTTATCTCTTCTCATAAACCTCCTCTCTTGTGAGTTGTGAACGTGTGATAATTAGTATTTTGAGAGGTCATACCTAAATTGTAAATATAATAGATAGTTTTGGTTGTCAATCATCCCATTACCTCCATAGTTCTTGGAAGGAAAATAATGATAATTCTTTCCAACATTGGAGTAAATATGAAGTGGGTGATCTCGTTCACTTGTTCTGTGAATGGCCTGTTACCTTTCTACCACGACCTGGAGCTGGGTGAGAGATAAACTGGACTTGGAAAAGAAGAAAGCCATGGTCATTATGTTGTGAAATGGGTGAACAGGAAGTAAGCGTCATGATCTTTGATTTAAATTGTGCTGAAGGTCCTGTAGGGCGCATTGCTTAAACGCAATATGTGGGGGTTAGTTGCAGCTTAAGGCACAATGCAGTAGATCCTAAGTAATTTGGCATCCGACTTGATTATACAATTTTTCTTTCGTCAATTTTATGGATTGCAGCTGTTATAGTTTAATCCTTAACATAGGTTAGAAGAGGGTGCAACAACAATGGATGCTCTTTATTTAGCAGAAAGGCTAGCGCATGATCGAACCAAGAAAGCGCTTTCTGAAGCTCAAGAAATGAACCAGGAATTGCTTAGGAACATTGAAGAAGCTGATAAAAACATAGAACAGCTTCTGGAGGATGTGGAAAGGTCGGTTTCTTGTTTTGCTAACTTTACAGTAGCTTAGCCTAAGTAAACAGCTAAGTTCTATCATTGTGCACTAACTGGTACTACAGAGTTCCACTCCTATGTTTTCAACTTTGTGGACTAACACTGATTTCCTTCATTTCAATGAATATAGACTTGAAAAAGATGCAACAACCAGAGAGTCTTTGCTTCTTAAAACAAAGCAAAGTTATGATGACACCATAAAACAGCTACTTGAAGCTCAGGAGAGAAACCAAGGGTTAATAAGCAAATTAGGCGACTCAGATAAGAAAATCGATCTGCTTGAAATTTCAGTAAAAAGGTTTAATCTCTTTGCTTTTAAGTATTTGTAAGATCGAAACCAACGGTTGTTGGTTCGTCAATTCTACCTTTACCCACTTCTAGGATTGCCCCGTATGGATGTGCATGACTATGTCTCCCTTATATTAGGTAGTTCTTAGTGTAATATTTCTCTTATTTGTCCATAGACTTGAAGAAAGTACAGCAGTGATAGATTCTCAATTGGCAATAGAAAGACACAAAAACAGCGAAACAAAGAGAGAATTATCTGATGCTCAGAAAAGGATTGAGGGATTACTAAATGAAGTGCAAGATAACCATGCAAGTATAGCAGCACTTGACGACACAATAAGGAGGTCTGCGGTTTCTCCTATAGGATTAAATCATGCTTCTCTTCTAACTTCAGAGCACTAACCTTATATTTTATCTTCAATTGCATAATGCAACGACGTGTTCCCATTATTCATGCGCATAGACTTGAAGAAAGTGTCAGTGCAAAGGAGACTTTGTTGCTAACTGAAAGAGAACAGAATGCTTCAACCTTAAAATTGCTTGCAGAAGCACAGTTGAAAATTTCTGAATTAATAAAGAATCTTGAAGACGCGCATAGAAAATCTGAGAGCCTTCAGAGTACCATAGAAAGGTCAGTTTGTTTCCTTTCTTTTCAATGTCGTGGTGTCTGCGTCTTTTCGTGGGTTTTTTTGTCACTACATGCAGAGTAGTTGTACCATCCCGTCTTTTTATATTAGATTTGCGATCACACACCAATTTCAACGTCTATCTTTGTCAGTGTTACAACTTATGTAATTGCACCGATTGTTTTGCCCTTTTCACATTCACAGGCTTGAAGAAGATGGCACTGCCAAGGATATTTTACTACTAACAGAAAAGCAAGCACATGAGGCGACAAGGAAGACTCTCAGTGAAGCTCAGGAAAGAAATGAAGAATTGCTCGTGAAAATTCACAATGATGACAAAAATATTCTTCAGCTTCAGTTTACTATACAGAGGTCCATAATAGTTCCTTGGTGTTCTTGTTGCGACATATTAGCTTGCATTACACTCAGATCCTACATAGTCAATTTTGCACTTGCCATATTGCCTAACCGTAGGGCACTAAATATTATCATAAAACCCATGTCATGCCTCTTAATACTTTAGGTCTATCAACTATCTTTTGCATCTCCAACACAGGCTTGAAGAAAATACAGCTGCAAAAGAGGATTTGTTGTTGAGAGAAAGGGAGCAAAGTGATGCAACAACGAAGGCACAAATTGAAAGCCAAGAAAGAAGCGAACAGTTACTAAAGAAATTTGTGGATGTTGACACAAAAATTGATCTTCTTCAGGATACCATAGAAAGGTAATTCATCTGCCTAGACTCGAAAATATAGCTGTTTGTTTGGTAGTGCTTATTGTCTCTGTTTTTGTTATGAGATGTTAATGTTTAATATCTATTTCTTCAACATAATTCAGGCTTGGAGAAAATTCAACAACAAAGGATGCTTTGTTACTATCAGAGAGACAAGAGAAGGATGTAATTAAGAAAGCACTTGCTGAAGCTGGAGAGAGAAATGAAGAGTTACTAATGAAAATTGAAGATACTAATGAAAAAATAGAACATCTTCAGAATACCATAATTAAGTTCGTACCTTCACTAATGCTTCTTGGATGATTTTATTATTCTACACTCACTCACCCACACATGCACACACACTCTTTTACCCACTTCCATCTTATAACTTCTGCATTTTGATATGGGATACTGTCAATTATTTCCAATTCTCGGATTTATTGTAGTTTTGTTCTTGCCCGTAAAACAGGCTTGAAGAAGACATAGCAGCAAAAGATGTTTCTTTGGAAGCTTCAAGGCAAGAAAATGACTCAATCAGGAAATCTCTTACTGAAGCTCAACAGAGAAATGATGAATTACTCAGAAAAATTAGCGATAACGAATACAGGATCCACTTACTTCAAGACACAGTGCAAAAGTTAGTATCTTTATTCTGTATGCAGTGCGCTGCCACTGAGCTTCTGACTAGAATAGCATCATTACTAATCATCAGTATTGTATGTTACTTAAAAATAAACCATTGATATTATCCTTTAATAGTCTAATATTTTCTTCTCTGAAACTAGGATTCAAGTAGATGCAATATCAAGATTGTCTTCCTTTGTGATGGAAAAACAAGAAAGTGATGTTGCCAAGAGAGCTCTTACTGAAGCTCATGAAAGAAATGAAGATTTACTGAAGAGAAATGAAGACCTCCTCAAGAGGAATGATGATTTGATTAAAAAAATTGACGAGTCTGGCAAAATTATAACTGAGCTTCAAGAGTCCTTACAAAGGTGCATATGCATTTTTTTGTTTCATTAGAAGTACTGATCATTTACTGCTCTCTATCATTGTCAACTTCAATCAAACAATTCTTGGCCATCCTTCCATAAACAGACTTGAAGGAAAAGCAGCCAACTTAGAAGCTGAGAACCATGTTCTCCGTCAACAAGCAACTGCTACTCCACCATCTACAGCCAAATCTCCAGCTTCACGTTCAAAGATCACAAGGATCCATGTAATGTACTTATGTACCTTTAATGGGCCTGATATATATACATATGCTGATTATTCGATGCTCATAACTAACAGTCTGACAATTTTGTGTATTTTGCAGAGAAGCCCAGAGAATGGACATATTTTGAACGGTGACCTAAGACAGGCTGAAATGAAGCCATCAACTGGCACATCAGAAGTAACACCCTCATCGGTGAGTTATATCAAGTATATAGCTGCAATAATTTCTACAGAACTGCTTTTAATTTAATTGAACCGTTCAACTGTTCATTTGAAAACTGTATTATAGGGCAATGCTCCTGACTTGAGTAATCAAAAAGACGTTGAACATGGAGAGAAACTGCAAAGAGTGCTTAATCAGAAATATCAGGTATTCTGCTATTATGCTTCCTAATACTCTGTGTTCAGTTGAACCCTTGACCTAATGTTGAGATGATTGTTTTGTTACTTTTTGGAAGTCTCCTCAGCCCCAGCAGCCTCAGGATGATCAGCAGTGGTTACTCACTAGCATTTCACAATATCTTGGATTTTCTGGGAGCAAGCCTGTCGCCGCGCTTCTTATATATCAATGTCTTCTTCACTGGAGATCATTTGAAGCAATGAAGACCAGTGTCTTTGACAGCATTCTGCAGGCTATAAACTCTGCAATAGAGGTTCCTAGCACTTTCTTGGATTTTTATTGCATCTTCTATCTTTTGTATGCAGTACCGATGATCATGGAGCACAACTTATGCTTGTTGCAACAGAACTAGAGAGAATCTTATCTATCAATTTTATTTTATACAAAAGAAAAATTGGCAAGATTAGGCTCCATGTTTTACTCTGAAAGCCTTGAAAAATTGATAAAATGTGAAAAGGTGGAAATTAACTACAGTAACAACTTATGTATCATACTCTTTTTCAAATTTTCAAATTGCTTGCAAAACTACATCATACAATTGGTAGAGTTTGGCTACTTTGGCTACTTGTCCTGATGTTGGCTTTCCCTCCCTTGAAGGCTCAAAATGATGTAAGAACATTGGCCTATTGGTTGTCCAACTTATCTGCATTAGCAGTTCTCCTTCAACGATCATTCAAAACTACTAGGACGGCACTCTCAACCCCGCAAAGGCGAAGATTTTCGTCTGAGAGGATCTTTCATACAAGTCAAACTCCAAATGCTGGACTTCCTTATCTCAGTGGCCAATCAGTTGTTGGAGCTGCTGGATTACCCCAAGTTGAAGCAAAATATCCAGCTTTGCTCTTTAAACAGCAGCTTGTGGATCTAATTGAGAAGGTGTATGGTATGATAAGTGACAGCGTGAAGAAGGAGCTAAACCCTTTACTTGAATTGTGCATCCAGGTACTGCTACCTGCTCCCTTTTTTGGAAGAAAAGAAAAACATCACTTTTTCTTTTCGAAATTTAAAGATGGCTAAATATAAATCTCCTCAGGATCCACGAACTTCTCACTCAAATCTAGCAAAGGCCATACAAATGGCTTGGGGCAACAGAACCAACTGGCACATTGGTTAAGCATTGTGAAAGTCCTCGCTGGCTACTTGGATGTATTAAGGGCGAACCATGTAGGTGCAAAATTAGAATGGACCCATGGCATCCATTGATAAAAGGTTCTGAATGCATTTTGTCTAATTCTGTTGAATTTACAGGTTCCATCAATTTTGGTGCATAAACTGTTCATACAGATATTTTCACTGATTGATGTACAGCTATTTAACAGGTAAAGATTTTGTCCTAGTCTTTTGTATTCACATATGTGTAAGCTTCTCTAAGATCTTCCCCTTGGAATTAGGCTCCTTTTGCGGCGTGAGTGCTGTTCATTTAGCAACGGGGAATATGTCAAAGCTGGACTAGTGGAACTGAAACATTGGTCTGACAATGCTACTCGAGAGGTTATTCACTTTCCTGTTTTGAAATGGATTTTCCAAAGCTATTGGCTTATGTGTTATATTTTACACAGTTTGCAGGTTCAGCCTGGGATGCATTGAAGCATATCAGACAAGCTATTGATTTCTTGGTGCGCATTTCTTTAGGAAATGAAACTTTTTTTTTAATAATTGAATTTTAGTGCTCAGTAACCTTTTAATTGCAAATACACTATATCGCTACTCTTTTATCAGGTGATTTCTCTAAAGCCAATGAGGACACTAAGAGAGATACGTGCTGATGTGTGCCAAGTAAGTATTTGATTTGGCTAAGATTTTTCCACTTTCTGTCCTTACCTCTATATTTTGTACTCCTAATAATTTTTATGCACTCCTCAGGCCCTCAGCATACAGCAGCTAGAGCGCATAGTTAGTATGTACTTAGATGACGTCAATGGTACCAACACTATTTCAGCAGAGGTAAGATGATGTGCCTTAATATACTATTTGATCTTACCACATTTGGTATGTTTTTTTATTTACAAATGAACTTTTGAATGATATTTTTATCTATCTCTTTATAGTTCGCATCAAGCTTGAAAGCTGCAGCACGTGAGGAAGCAAATACTGTCACAACTTTTTCTATACTGCTAGATGATGATTCTAGGTTTGTATATTTGAAAATATTAGCATTTTCAGCTTAGGACCTCCTAATGTTGATGGCTCATGGTTTCACCAGTTTCATTCCTCACATGCAGCATACCTTTTTCACTTGATGATATTACAAAGACAATGCCAGCCATTGAGTTGGCTGATGATGACTTGCTACCGTTTGTCCGTGAAAACCCAAGCTTTGCGTTTTTTATTGCAAAGTGGGGAATAGTTAATTTTGTCATTGTGGAGCCTTAGCCAGTTGTGGATAAACCAGGAGTTCCTGTCTATAGGATGTACAGTACGCATTATTCTTTTATACCAGATAGCAAGCCATTGAAGAGTAGTTGTTAGGAGAGCTTAGGCTTCTGATTATTATTGATTGGTTCGTTCTGTAAATTTGTATCCAGTTTTTCCTTGCATTTTTCTTTTAGTTATTTTTGGTTTGTATACTAAGGGCATAAGGGTAAAAGGCCCTTGTATAAGCATCGTAATACGATGTTTTGCTGTAATTAGTGAAGCTGTACATGTGATGTAAATTGTTAAAGAAATCTCATTGTTCTGCTGGTAAAGAGTATTTGGCTTTGTGTTTGGCTGGTTGATATCTTCGATTCTGTTTTATTAGTTCGTTATTTTTGTTATGTTCAACATCAGTTCCCAACGTACCGTACCTACATTTCATTCTCTGGTGTCAATCTAAACGAGCAGGCGATGAATCGTTTTTTTGATTTGGAAAAATATAAACTTGCTAATACTGTTGTGTTCGATTATTCTACTATTCTTGTACTTTCCTTATACACTCTAACTGGACGTTATGTAACTATTTAATTATTTCAATTTCAATTACTCTACAGAAATTGATGAAGAAATAGTTTTGAAAATAGTGAAAAGTCAACAGGAAGGATACATAACGTAATACCCTTTGTCCAGAAATATAAGGTGTATTTTAATTGGTTAAGACAAAAATTTTATCAATAATTACTCTATTAATATGCGGTTTATGTGATATAAAATCATAATCATAAAAGTATTTTTTGATATGAATATAATGATATTAATTTGATGTCACATATATCATATATTAATAGAATAATTGTTAGTGAAAGTCTTATTTTAATAAGTTAAAATACGCTTTATATTTTTAGACGGAGATAGTACTTGCTAATAGTGTTGTGTTTAATTATTCTACTATTATTGTACTTTTCTTATCCACTCTAATTGGACGTTACATAACTATTTAATGATTTCAATTTCAATTACTCTACAGAAATCGATGAAGAATTAGCTTTGAAAATAGTGAGAAGTCAATAGGAAGGATACATAAGGCGAGGGAAGTTTTACCAATTCTGATCTGACCTTGTGCATGAAAAAAAATGGCACATCTGAGAATATTATTATATTTGTGAATTTTCGTGTGCTATACAAAAGGCAAATTTATAGGATATACAGTTTTTATGTTACCCCTCCCTCTCCTCCCCACCCCCTCCCTTCTCTCTCTCTCTCGCGCGCGCGTGAAGAGACCATACACGGACAAATTGGCAAGTGCATATTGCATCCTAGCATGTAGATATATTTTTCCAGAACTTCTGTAATTACAAACACATATTTTGAATTTCTATTTGGAAAGAGAGCGTGTGAGCTCGAGCTCAAAAAACCTGTGTCCCCATTCATCCCGTGCTCCTGCTCCAAGATGCCGCACTACAATGCGCACAGGCTGTTCTTGAATTGCACATGGGCCTGCTAAAAATACTAACTCGGATGTATATGCACCTTGTCCATTTTTTTGGCTCTAAAATATTATTTCTCACACTTACATTTGATATTTTTAGATGTCCTACCTTATCTTTTTGTTTTAGGATGGCCCGTGAATGGAAAAAAAAAGGACCGGAAATGCATTCCCTACTTAGTTGGAGGTTCACCAACTATCTCTACTGTTGGTTGCGCTTTAAGATTTGTGCCCCTGTTTTGTAAAAGGCGACTGCTACAAATCGGCATGCCGATTTGTGCATTTCATCGGCACAGTGCACAGCCGTCGGATTAGACGGCAAGATTAGCAATAAACATGATAGCTAAATTTACGGGAAACATTTTAGTGACTATAGGAAACAATTGTAGTGATAATATGAAACATCGTGGGCTCCTTCTATTAATACAACATGGAAACATTTGTACAGCGAGAGGAAAACACTTTACTAAACCTTGCGCAACAAAATTTTCGAACCAATACAACAATGGAAACACATGTTGTAGATCCGATTTTTATGGAAACTGATCCCGAAATTTTAGGGAACAAACTGCGAATTTAATTGGTTTAATTGAAGATTGAATTGGTCAGAGTAGATATGCGTGGAAACATTGTTGTCGTGATACAGAAAGATATCGTTAAGACGTAGGCAACAAACTTGTTCAACCAATGAAACAACTAATGTTTATTCATCCGGGTTAATGTGTTTATGTTCCATTCATCTGGATATTCTGTTTCCCATACAACAATAATTCATTTCCATCAACAACTAATGGAGAAACTGTAGTAGACGCTCGCCGAGCTAATTTGTTGATGTTTCATTCATCTGGGTATTTTGTTTCCCATATCACAATAAATTGTTTCATGTACAACAATCATTTGTTTCCATCAACAACTAATGGAGAAAACTATAGCAGGCGCTCGCCGAGTCCTGCTGTTGATGACGACGCCGGCACTGATGATGGGGCGGTAGGCACCACGCAGAGGAGGCTGTGGACGGTGACCGCGGCGTGGTGTGCCGCGGAGTACTCCTCCGCCCGGAGCGCCGCCGCCAGGGCGTCGAGGATCCCCGGCGTGGACATGAGCTACTCCCGCGCCAAGATGGAGATGTTGAGGAGCGCGGCCGCAGCGTCCTCGGCGAACGTCGACGTGGGTGGCGCCGTGAGCTGCGCGGCGAGGAAGGGGACGGCGCCCGCATCGGCCAGTGGAGCGCGGATCTCCGGGTCGTCCTTGGAGGCGCGGCGGAGGTCGGGCGACAGCCGCGACAGTGGCGGCCGGGGTCGCGCATGGCGGCGGAGGCCTCGGGCCGATCCTCGAGGTGCAGCCATGAGCACGAGTCACGTGGACGACGTGGAGGACGAGGGGCACGGCGCCGGTCTCGTGGGCAGCACGGAGGACAGCGGGGGCGGCGCTTTCGGGTCTCCACGGTGACGGCGGCCATGGCATGTGGTGAGAATAGAATGTGAAGAGAGATGGAACCCTAATTGGGGTTGGAGAGATTAAATAGCTCGTAAATTTGCCATTAGATGAAATCTACAGGAATCATGGTCAGATGGCATGCCGATGGGCTGGCTTCCATCGGCATGCCGATAGGTAGAGTTTTCCTTTGTAAAAGGCACCTCTACCTATATCTATTTTTTACTGTCCAGTCTCTCACGTATTGCAAAAGAACCGTTCCATCTAGTCGGGTAACCTTATTCTATTGACCTTTTATTTCTTTGATGAACAAATACATGAATTGAATTTTCTAAAACAAATATTTCTACGAACCAACAACTACATGAACATATATTTCTTCTTACAATTTCTATTCATCTACAAAATATATTTTTATTAGCACGTGCAGAACGATTTCCTGAAACAAATTTTTTCATGAAAAAAATCGCTCATGTATTGATACTTTAAAACAGCCGAACAAAATGTGTGTACAACCATTTCAGATCATGATGAAGAGAAACATGAATAAAGTCATTAAAATTTCACCATTCCACCGTTCCATTGAAACCATGAACGAAATTAACCCATTCAATATTGTTCACGGTTTTTTCCATGATGAACTTGGTATGAATAGTTTCTTCATGATCAAACAAAAAAGCCTTTAACATAAACAAAAATGTCATCCTTATTTCTCCACCGCTTCATCACCCACAAAAGATTTATGGAGTGGAAAAACAATATATGCATACACTCCGTGTGGCACAAATCATGGATCCATAAATTTCTGGAGAGAAAAACCAATCCAAGATCAAAGAAAATTTCAACATTCGAAGATCAAATATCCAAAAATTGCCACAAAA
Source organism: Stipa capillata (assembly GCA_019208055.1). Taxonomy (NCBI): domain Eukaryota; kingdom Viridiplantae; phylum Streptophyta; class Magnoliopsida; order Poales; family Poaceae; genus Stipa; species Stipa capillata. The sequence continues at coordinate 467,944 of JAGXJF010003186.1, read as the reverse complement.
AAAACCCCAACAACCCCGCATGCCCAGATACAACCCCTTTGTGGACCGATCTGAGCACACGCGCGCGCCCGTGATGGATGAAGGCGTTGATGGCCGTTGCACCTTTCTTGACCGATAGAGCCGGTGATGCTAGATTTGGCGGAGGGCGGAGCTCATGAAGGAAGGGATGGCAGTGACAGAGCTTGAGGATGGCGACCACCGGTTGGGGAGCCCAGACATGGAAGCGGCACTGGTCAGAGAGGGTAGGGATGGCGGCCACTAGTTGGGAGGGGGGAGGAGATGGAGACAATGTCAGTCAGGGGTACGAACAATGGCGACAGAACACGGTGACGAAGGAGGCGGCGCTGGTTGAGGAGGGTAGGAAAGACAGCTTGAGAAGGGCAGGGATAGGCGCGGCAGAGGCCAGGACTGAGAGAGGAGAGAGAGAGAGAGAATCAGGGGGGAGGGGGCTGAAATGTTTTCTGAAACAAATATTTCTACGAACCAATAACTACATGAACATATTTTTTACGATTTCTGTTCATCCACAAAATCTTTTTTTTTCTATTAGCACGTACATGAACAATTTCCTGAAACAAATTTTTTCATTAAAAAAAACCGCTCATGTATTGATACTTTAAAACAGCTTAGCAAAATTTGCATACAACCATTTCGGCTCATGATAAAGAGAGAAATGAATAAAGTCATTAAAATTTCACCATTCCACCATCCACTGAAACCATGAACAAAATTAACCCATTCCATATTGTCCACAGTTTTGTATGAATAGTTTCTTCATGATCAAACAAAAAATTGTTTAACATGAACAAAAAATCCATCCATATTTCTCCACCGCTTCATCAACCAAAAAGAAATTTATGGAGAAAAAGCAGTACATGTATACACTCTGCCCGGCACAGATCGTGGATCCATAAATTTCTAGACAGAAAAACAAATCCAAGATCAAAGAAAATTTCAACATTCGAAGATCAAATATCCAAAAATTGTTTTAAAAAAACCTAAAACCCCGCACAGCCCAGATCCGTGGACCGATCTGGGCACGCACGCATGCCGGCAATAGATGAAGGTGTCAATGGCCGTCACGCCTTTCTTGGCTGATAGAGCCGGTGATGCTAGATCCGGCAGAGGGCGGAGCTCATGAAGGCACGATCTTCGTGGAGAGTATAGTTTCATATGCTAAAATCTTTGTGGAGAGTATAGTTCCATATGCACATGTTGCAGAGGCAAGATTAGACGGACTACACAGAGTGGCATATGATTGCGAAACTCAATTGTAAAACGTTGCAGTTCCAGTGTAGCTTCCAAAGATCAGTACTTACGACTGTGCTCCGTAGTTGCTGCTTGGAGGTGCTTGGAAAGATTCGTGATAGAATATGCAAGGAAATTGTAGATGTTCATAATGTAATCTGATGACTGTTCTGACCACAATCCGTGCAGAGCTACTTCTCAAACGAAGAGCAGAACACCGAAAGGTTCAAATTTTGTTCTACTTAAGGGCATGACCTGCCTTAATGGCACGGATTTGACTAACTAAAAAATAAAATATCAACCAAGTGACTGACATGGTGCATTCAGAGCGCAGTTACTTGGACTTGGACGATTTGTGCTTCTTTTTGGTGCGTGATTCTTCGTTGCTCGCAACATATGACTCAATTTTCACATTTCCTGTGCTTCACTCTTTCTGAATTCCTTTGACTTCTTCTGCAAATAGAGCATATATTCACAATGAAGAGATGACCATTCTAATGGAATAACAATCTATAAATCCAAAACAAGTTGAAACAGACAGGAACACAATAAGTAAAGCGTGAAACAACAGTGTACCTTTAAGGACTTCGCAATATCAGCAATCCCATTGTTGTCATTGGTAGACTTGGCGGATTCAGATGGACCTGCAGTGTTCTCCTGAAACAAATAGCAAGATTTAGTAACTATACAACAGAAGCATAATCACACTAATAAATACACAAAAAGAAAATCTGACCTTTGGAGGAACAAATGCAGCTTCTCTCTTTCTTTTCTTTTCTTCCGATTTCTCTGATTGCTTATCCAGCTTCTCTTGCCATTTCTTTGCTGACTTCTTCTTGTCACTCATGAAATACTCACCACTCTCCAGTTCAAGATCAATCTACATACGGAATGACAAATTAATCAAATAGTAGCACAATGGACAAAAGAAAACTAGCCAGCAAAAGCAAACATTTTCAACTGCTACCATACACTCCTATAGTGCATATGGATGTTGTTTCATCTAAATTCAAATAGCATACTATGAACTGCACCACTGGTGAAACCAGTATACCAAACTGTACAGTAACTCTAGAAACAATAAGCAGTGAAAGAAACAATTGGCTTCACCTTGCTAGGCTGTTGAGGAGGCGGAAAGGGTGTGTATGGTTTCTTCTCCTTAGTATTTGGCTTCTTTTGCTTGACATTCTTCCTGAAAAACAGCAAGTAATGAGGTGTAAGATACACAACGTACTTTTCAGTGGCAGTACACCCCTAATAGAAATATGATGCAAATTCCTTACTTCTTAAATTTCGGGAGAAACCTGTCCCAGCTTTCATTTGCTAGGGCAGGATTTTTAGCCAGCTCACGCTTAATTAGGAGTTCCTGCTCAGTTTAACAATAATACATAAGTAATTCTAGGCAGATTCCTTCAAAAGCTATATCTCAAAAAAACAAAACCAGTCACCTTAATGTGGTATACTGGATGTTTTATGTTCTTTATGCAATCCTCCACAATCCTTCGGACTTGTTTCAGTCCCTTAAGGAACCCATGGCAGCAACAGTATTTCCCTTTCATGATGGAAAATATGCAATAATAGTAGTCAATAATTACGACATATAGAGTAAAAAGGAGGTGAACCCAATGTAACTTTTAATGCGGTATATAAGGTAAGAAATTAAGGAAAACCTGAACTAAGATGTAGCAGCCAGTCAAAATCTCTATAGCCTGTAGTACATAAAGCAACATGTCAACAAAAGGGTGCCTGTTTATTCTTACATTAAAAGTTATTCATCCACAGGACAGGAACCATATGAGAAGTTTACCTTAAGGGTAGACAAATTAGGACCTAAAAGGCGTTCTCTTCTTTTAACAAACCTTTCCTGTAGATAGCACATTATTAGTGACTGGGGAATAAAAGCTAAATTCATGAGTGGTAACATAGCACGAATAGGTGCTAATAATATATACCAGAGTGATTCTCAATGCAAACGTAATAAAAATAATTACATAATAAGCTAAATCACAACAAGGAAAATCTTAAATCGTAGCTTATTAAACTAATGTTTGTATATTTGGATCTGGAAACTCTTATGGAGGCAACAAAGCACAGCACATGTGACTGTGACACAGGGGTTTGTAACTTATACTCTAACTTATATACTTATATGAATGCAACCACCAACAGTAAATCTATAAAACATGCAAACAGCTGAGGCTTGGCCAAAAGGAACCAAGAGTCTAACAATATGAAAAGGACAACACTATAAACTCGACTATAAATTATGAAGTGACCATCTCTAGTTGTGTTGGAAGCGAAGTAATCTGGTGTGTTAGTAATTTAGTGATGCCATCACAAAATGAATAAAACAAGCAAATACTACACTCACCACAGATAACATCAGGGAAAACTTCCAAACAGAATGTCATCGTAGTAGGTAAAGTGGAAACAACAGAATGTAGTTGAGCATTCAGACAAATGAACAGATGATTCTATAATATCCTTATGCAATTGGTTCTACAATTTTACTTTGGCAACTAGAAATCTCGTCTTTAAATTGTTCTTTATAGTAGAATATTTGATAGCTAGCAGAGAATTACAGCAGTAATCATGACATAGTCAAAGCAATTCCAAAAAACGAGCCAAAGAGGCAATAGAATTGAAGTTGAACAATGAAAGAAACTCTACCTTGTTTCTTGTGATGCTACCAATCTTGATAATATCACAGTTCATCTCATCATTAAGTACTTTAATTGCCTGCAAAAAAATCAATACAAGTTTAGGGATGAAACGACTCACGGACAAGGCATCAAGGTGCCGGTGACTCTAGAGTAGGTGCATGTGGGAGTAGATCATAGGTGGTAAGGAACATAGCACACCCTAATAGATATGTAAACTGACTCTCACAAGTTCAACAAAAATCTCCACAAAGTATACAGATCACAGGGTAGAACTTGACCTGAGGTGCAGGGACACTCCGCGACAAGAGTTTTATCAGGTCCCTGGCTTTGACAATAATGTATGGATCCCTGGTCTTCCTGGTGGTCGAAACCGTCATGGATCCCTCCACCTATGGACAAACCAAGAGAAATCTCAATTCTCGAATCTATTGCTTACCACAGAACCGTCTCGCTACATAAGAACACTACATGTAAACAAGTAGTAATCATTCATCACGTACCAAATTGAGCTCGCACGTGATCCCAAACTCCTTCAATGCGCCCTTCACGATCGGCCACGCCTCCTGCAGATACTTCTCTGCACCCAAAACAAGCAATACCTCATCGATTCGCATTCATAAAATTGAAAAATGCATATAGTTTCAAACGAATCGCAGGGGGTAGAGGCGGGGAGAGATTGCCTCTGTATTGGGGGAAGAGGGTGGAGAAGGAGCTGACTTCCAGCAGGCCGCCCTCGTTCCACGAGGGGTCGAACTTCTCCACCTTCCAGTGGTCGATGGTGGGGTCCTCGTCCCACGGCTTCGGCTTGTCATGCTTGCCCTTCCGCCGCCAATTCTTCCCCTCCGAAGCCTCCATGGCCGCCGCCGCATTCGCTTCGTCCTCCGTCGACATGATGGCCGGAGGGGCTGGGATTTAGATGGGTTGCGAATTAGGGTTGGTTCGGTTTCCGCCGGTGGGAGGGGAGAAAAGGGCAAGGAGGGTTTGGGCTTTAAGGGTTTTGGCCTTGTGGCGAATTTTTTATTCTGACGGGGTTTTCCCAGCAACACCCATCAAGTTGCCAGAATGCCAGGTATTGCAGAGGAAGTTCTTCACCGGTAAGCTTTATTAACCAGATGGTACAGCTAACTCGTCGACCACGGTAGAGAAAAAAACCAGTAAGCTTTATTAACCTGATGGTACAGCCAACTCGCCGACCACGGCAGAGTTTACAAGTCTAGAACCGAGTTATGCCAAAATATAGTGGCACCCAGGTCCATACAAACACCTTGAGCAGCTAAAACACGGGCTACCCTATTACAAACACAATTACATTACAGTAAATAACTTTGAAATCAATAAAACTAGTAAGCAGTTAGAGCTTTGCTTCTCGGAGGGTCACGCCATGCTTGGACCAATCATGAGCGTTGGTGAGCAACGTTTTTTTGAGGACTATAGCATCAGTCTCAATCACAACGCATCCCATGCCGTAATCAGCAGCGAACTGCAGCGCCCTAAGCAAGGTTGAATAGACCACTCATGCCTGCACCGTGAACAGTTCCCTGTTCATCACGTACACAGAAGCCCCAACTTCTTTTGCCTGAAGCTGCAAAGAAGGATCCATCAATGTTAATGTTAGAAAAGGAGTAGGGGGGAGGACTTCAATTTGCTATCCGGGGCAGTGTCTTCAATGGCAGGTTTGCACAAGTGTTCAGAGAAATCCACCAGGTAGGCAGTGCAACGAGAGACCACTGCATTGGCAGTCATAGCTTGTTCGCCTGCATTAATTCCATTTCATGCCATCACACCACAGAAGAGTTGTCTTATGGATTTTTGTCCTCTCATCAAGGCTCAGCATTGAGTCAGCAACAGCCTTGGCCGAGTTGCACTCTAGCAGTTGCAGACAGTGGCAGAGCCAGAAGTTTTTCAAAGCCTGGGCAAACTATAATTCTATAGTCTAAGCCCGGGCAAGTCGACGTTCGAGCGTTCACCGCTGCCGCAAGACATCGCCGGAGGTCAGTGACATGCCGCTATGAAGCCCGGGCAACTGTCCGGGCTGGAGGAACAGTAGCTCTGCCAATGGTTGCAGACACACGTGTTCAAGATTGGCACGGCACCAACATTGCTCGGCAAACTTATATTTTAGGATTAGATGACCAACCCCCGACTTCCAAAGATCCAGAAGCCCCTAAACTGCTGGACGATTGCCCAACCCCCGGCAGTTCCACACTATTATCTTCATTGGTCCTAGTCGGGCTGTCCCCACAGCCCTGCTTTCAAAGAGGCATGGTGTCCCTAAACCACAATTTGCATAGTCGTCTCAGTCAAACAAGTCATTTTGTTATTTTCATCAATGATGTCAACTTTCATCTTGTCTAGACATCTCTTCTTATAAGACTTTGTTTGGTTAGACTGGGAAAGCAACTTATGGTTGTGTGCTGTCTATTATAGGACTATTGTTATGTACTATCTGCTGTGAAAATATTATAGATCGTTCAGCAAACTGGTTGTTAGATTGAGCTAGCCGATTACAGTTGCTTGGTAGGTTGTTAGCTTCTACTGCATTCATCGGTTGATGTTTAGGATACGCATCCTCTAATCAAACAGTTCTAAATGAACCCAAGTCGGTGTTAATTGCAATGTGCTTTTGTGAAGGATGGCATAATACGGTACCTCGACTAGGAAATAGAACAATTATATCAGACATTCAGCCAAGGGAAGAAAAAAAAGCATATCCGCAAAAACCCCGGCGATCATATCAGCAACTCAGTCCTTTACAAGGCTCAATTCTTATGCAGAGACCATTACATACATGGCTGTTCTGAACCTGACACAAATCACATGTGAACAGCACGAAACCACAAGGGGATACATAGCAGCACACCCCCATACTTCGGATTATCGGAAGTACACCTATTAGCATATACACATACAGTTCTTGCAGAGCGGCTGAATCAAAATAGAATGTGTGCCGTCTCGCAAGGAAGGCAGACTAGCAGAGGAAACACGGTCGCAGACCAGTCAGCTAGTCAGATGAAAGACAGGCGACTGTTAGGATTTGCCCTTGAGCTTCTTTCGTGGTTTCAGGTCAATCACAATGACGGTAATGTTGTCCCCGCTCCCTTTCGTCAGAGCTAGCCTCACGAGACAATCAGCAGCAGCTTTTGCAGCAGGGTTCATACTAGGTTCACTGCCTTCAACATAATATGGACCATCATTATTCTTGTACCACAGATGGATCTGTCGTCGGGCAACTTTGCATGCGTCCTCATTTGACATTACATCCCACAGACCATCACTCGCGAGAATGAGGCATTCATCGTCTTTTGCCCGAGGAACAACAGTGACTTCTGGCTTTGGAATCAGAAATGGTTTCAGGTATCGGTCCCCTGCAAGGAGATCGTCGATTTCCACTTAAAAGTTAACAGGCGATAGGAAACTTTTGATAGACACGGACCAATGCAATAATAGAACTATTCGGATGGTGCCAGATATGTTAACAAATAAAACTAATATCCAGTATTAGCCATGGTCACAACTGCCAGAGCCACTTGCACGAACAATAACATAAGTATGTAGGGTACCTTTGTTCCTTCAATAAGGCAGGCTTTCTACTTTGGCAGGTACCTTGACTACCTTCTTAAGCACATCTGCATACTAATCTGAATGCTTATACAAGAACAAATTTAAGTTCACTGACAACTTCATCCCCACCCCCAAATTTCCAGGTAAGGAACCAGAACATCATTAAGGAACACAGACTAATCTTACAAATGATTTTTCTCAGATGAAAACATGTTGTCGACCGAAGTTGCAAGTTGCTAATATTATGAATGGGAGTGTTTCTTTACGGTTACAATTTACTACCTGAAATGAGCTAACATGAAAGCAGATGATCACATAAATTGAATAACAGCTGAAAGAAACATCTCACTTCATAATAAAATGCATAAACATGACAAAATAGTTTGTACTGTAAAAAAAAATCCAAGCTACAACACTTATCATGGAAATTGTGGCAAAAATTCAGTTTAATTGTGCGCAGGTCAATATGGACTGTCAGCAATTTTCACATGATTCACCTGGATGTCTCGCTACAAGTTCAAAATCAATTATCAATAATGGTCCAGTACCCAGACACTTGAGATTATTGCTAAATATTAAGGTAAAGTTACTGTTTTTCGTCTTCTTTGTGACAGCACCAGGACTGATGGTTTCATATAGGCTGCTGCTGGTTCCAGTACCGTCGTTTGCTGAATCTCAGACCTACGCAACAATAGGTCAATATGGCCTAAGAACCACTACTGTCTACTGCTATGGCTGGTTTCGCTGCACCGAATCCATTAAATTCATATTATGCTGCATAGGCAGAGCAGTTTTACAACATGCCGTTGTGCTGCTATGACCTTACTTGTTATGTCACATTTTTTGTCTGTTTTGTCCTAGGTTACAGGGAGATGCCTTCTAGAACTCATGTTCAGTACAAGTTGAGCTAGCGAACTTGTGTTTTTAATTGACCAAAAAGTGAGAAAAAATGGTGCTTAGACCTTAATCTCATTCCAAGTTTTGCTTTATAGCTTGCTTGACATCATTAATAGTTTAATCCATATAGTAAGCTTGGGCATGCAAAAGCAGAAGACTTACCGATTGACCGTGACATAGCGAGTATACCAGATACACGATAACCATTCCAGTCGATGACCTTCCCACCTGCGGCCTCAATCCTGGCGCGCTCATCTTTCCTGTCAGGCTGGAATACCAAAGCATAATCAGATATAATTTACCATAACTAATAGACTTAGCTGAACTGTAAACTCCAGTTCGTACTTTGTGATCGATGGACAGAGCAATCGGCTCCTTCCCACGGCAGAGCAGAACGCGTGAATCTCCACAATTGGCAGTTATCACATGAGAAGAGCATACAACCGCAACAACAGCAGTGGAGCCCACGTTGTCGGCGGCAATAGGTTCCAATCTGGACTCCCTGCCGCCATTGGAATACCTGCTTGCTTTGCCCGACGCCTCATCATCAATCCTCTGGAAACAATCACCGAAAACCTTCTCCCATTGTTCTTTCACGTCCACCTCCCCTACTTCCCCCGATTCCTCCAACCCCCTGCCTTCTCTCAGCACGTCTCTTAAAACAACGTGGATCTTATCCCGGCAGTAATTCGCCACCTACACAAACAGCAGGAAGCATGAGTGCGAGTCCTCAAGGTTAATGTGTTCGTGTGGGGCAAGAACCACACAAGAACATAACCACCTCCGAGCCGCCGTGTCCGTCGTACACGCCGAACAGGTGCGCCGGCAGCCGGAGCGCGGCGGCGTCGAAGTTGACCCCAATCTCGTCCAGCTCCCGGCTGCTCGCGAGCATCCGCACCGGCACGTCCGCGAAGCGCGGCACGGCGGCGCACGCGTCCTCCATCTCCGTGGCGCGACCGCGCGTCGCGGCGCAGCCCCACAGCGGCACGCACTCCATGAGGTACACGCTCCTCTTGCCGCACCCCAAGCCCCCCGCTGCGCGCGCCCTGCTCCCGAGATCCGGCGACCTCTCGACCCCGCCGCCGGCGCACTCGGCCGAGCACCCCCCGCGCGCGGCGCCCCCGTCCCCCGTGAACACCGCCGCCGCCATCACAGCAGTAACGTCCCCGAAAGCGCACCAACGCCCGCTCCGCCGCGCGCCTGAGCCGCCAACGTATCGCCAGGGAGAGCGAGCTGCCTGTGGCCTCCAGTCCTGTGCACGAAGCAATGGGACAGCTTGTGAGCGAGAAGGGAAGCGAGTGCGGCGACGAGGAGGATGGGGGTTGGGTTCGGGAGTACGTGTACCAGGTGGGTGCGGGGGCGTGGGAGATCTTGAGTGGAGAGGGTGAGGATGTTGTGTGTTCGGGGGAGGAGGAGCGGATGCGGGGGAATGAGATTTGAGAGGGGAGAAGGCGGAAGGGACAAGGAATCGATGTGGGAGGACGTGATTGGGTGTGCCGTGTCCAACAGGTGTCGCTTCTAGGCTCTACTGCTGCTGCCTCCTAGTACTAGGGGTGGTGGACTTGATGGTAGTTCTTGTTTGCTCTGTTGCTCGCTTGAGATTTCTGGGTGGGATCTGCCTTCAGCACCCACGATGTTTTAAGAGGTGGTTTAACAAAATGTTTTTCGTATAGCAAGGATTCTAAACATTACAATGAAAATGTCAAGCTAGCCATCGTTCATCTGACAAGAACCGGCTCTATGACAAGAGAAATCACAATTATTTTTCTTTTGTTGCTTACGTGATTGAGTCGATGGTTGGAGAATGAAGAGAATGTGTCAAATGGAACCGGTGCCAACATTGTAGAATTTTTACCAAGGATAAAGATATTGTGTGGGACCCACCTTAGTTATCCCTAACCAAACTATACATTGCCCATGCTCTACCTGCACAGGTTGGACAGCACCGAATTCTGGGCGCACGCGGTCTATTTATGCGGTCTTGGTGATGTGAACTTCGAATGAACGCAGCTACTTTGGTGGAATAAAGTTTGCTAAATCGCATCCTCACACAGGAGCGAGCCTGGAAAACAAGTGTTGTTATTTTTGGTGGAGTAACAAAGTGAGCAATCTGAAATTCATAATGCGTGAGAGGAGAGTGGGGTGTCGTGTACTCATTTAGGGTGTGTTCTCCGTGTTCTCTATCCCATAAGAAGCGTACATGATTCTAATCATTAACGGTGTCAAGTGTTTATATCTCTTAAATAATACTTCCTCTATTCGTAGATAGTTACCGTTTTAAAGGTTGACATGGTTTTTAATATATATTTTTTATCATTACTTTTTATATGTATATGTTAGCAAAAGATTATAAAAATATATATTTTAAAAATATTTTTTATGATAAATCTTATGATACTACTTTCACCTCATAAATCTAAATATTTATTAACCTATTAGTAGTTAAATTTAGAAATGTTTGACCGCATGCTATCTGAAATGTCACAAATTTCCGAACGGAGATAATATCAGTTATATAATTTCCTTCTATGTTCACGGAAGTTACTTATCAAGCAAAACATTTATATGGCTATATCTCTCCGAATGAGTCAAATTTTATGAATATTCCAGAACAGAAACAACAATTTCTATGCAGATTCTTCCAAACTTAGTAGTATAGTGTTATGTTTAGTTTCTCAATACTCATGGGAAAAGTCTTCAGTTCGACCCACCGATGAGAACAAGCATCGAAGGCCTCCTCTGTCGTACACATGTGACGATGATATGGCACCCGGGTATCGTTAAGGAGGACGAATTCGGCTCTCTGGACATAGGGTGGGCCGGGCCGACTACTCGGAGTCCGACTTCTACACGGGATCGCCTCATCGACTTGGAGTACAAGATAAGGATAAATACTTACCCAACAATCCCGGATTCTATCGTAACTAATTAGGAAACCAATCTGTAAACCGATCCGGACTCTTGTAACCCTACCCTGGTGTCACACCTAAATTTTTCGAAACCTAAAAATTAGGGCTAACAAAAACTTTTGTTACTAAAATCCACTAAAGTGCATCTAGCTGAAGCCTCATTACAAAACATGAATAAGCTATATACCAAAATCTTCCACCTCTAATCCTGCTTCCCTTGACCTCCGCTTCGACGAAGCTCTGTCCGGCAGGGAATACAAACCCTGCTTTACACCTTGTCTCCATATGTGGCTACTTGCCCCTGCTTCCCGACCTACGAATCAAAACCCTAACTCATCGCTCGGCTCCGCTACCATCCTATGCATATATATGTGTGCACCGGTGACATTCCTCAACTTTAGCCCACCCTGGCCACCTATACCTACTCTGACTTAGTCGTCATCCCATATATGCTAAAATTTCAAGTGTATGTATGCACATACACTCCGAATTCTATTTCAATTTCCTTCAAACATAAGTGAAATCTAAAGCCCTAGCTTCTTTGTCCTCTCCCGGTATTTCTCGTTGAATCCGACTATTAAAACCATGGCGATTCCATTGTAACTTCGTCATCACCTGATATACTTACCAGGGTGATCTCTTTTCCCTCTCGACACCGGTGTCCGGACCTCCATCTCGTTTATCTTTTCCCGAACTCCAGCTTGCGTCCCTCGACGTAAGGTTAACTCTTTCTACCTCGTCCCTACTGGCTACCTGCTTAGCCATATACGCACCTATACGCGGGTGTGCCTATTCTTCCATCACCCGAACATCGCTGATGCTATATCTATACTGGTCTTTGGGCACATATAGGGAAATATATGTACGTCACTCTTGGCACCACCACCACCTTTTCTACCCTCGGATCCTTGACATCTAACCCTACCGACATGCATGGCTATATATGTATATATATATATATATATATATATATGTATGGGTGTGCGCATCTGTACCCTTGCCCGTCTTAATATCGGTTCTGCCTTTACCTCAAAACCCAGAGATTTCTCTTGCCACTACCCCAGGTGATTTGAGCCCTAACTCTTTCTCCCCTCTCAATGCTCTAATCTTAGATTTTACATGCATCCTGGACTTGTTTTTGCTCCTCGTAAATTATGGTGACGTACCAGATGATCCCCACGCCTATCGAGCAATGAAATCAGGCGTTTTATATCTACAAGCTTGCGTGAGTAAACACAGATAAAAGCTCAATCCCATTGTACCAACCCGCATGTCACCTCATCCCCATTTTTTTCCTCTCCCTTTTCACAGTGTTGGCCATTCACTCCCATCTATTCACTCCAACCCCGCAACCCAAGTCCTCACTCCACCCCCTTGCTTCTGAGCTACTCCATCTCCTACTCAATCTTTTGCTGTTCCTTGCTTCCTGGCTCCTCCCCCATTTACTTCAGTCTGAGCTCCCCCATTTATTCAGCACACCCGAGCTATCTCCTCTTCCTCCTCAACTTCTCTCTCTCTACTCTCCCTGTGCTGTACAGTGCGGCTCACCTACCTCTTTTCTTTATGCTTACCTCCTCTGCTCCTTGGTACATCCATACCCAAGCACCAATTTATTTCCCCTGCACACCGAACCCCATAGCTACTCTTTTTCCCCACGTCTCCATCCTACACACCACGCCAACCCAGGCTGCAATCGTGCACGCCACCTTTTTCCTCGCCACTGGACCAAGCTGCATGCGCAGCTCCTTCTCCCTCAGGCCCCTCATTTCTTCCATGCCCGAGTGCCTCAAGCTCTCCAGCTCTAAGCCTCCCACCTGCCTCAAACCGAGCTGCAACATTCCCCTTGTTCCGAGCGGCCACCCTCCTTCCCCAACTACTCCCTCTCAGTTCTACCTTTTCTGAGCTGCTGCAGCCCAAGCACCAAGTCTGAGCCCTACTCTACTCCCTCATCTCCCTCACTCCCGAGCTACTTCAGGACAGCCGAGCTTCCCCACCCTTTCTTCCAACCGAGCTCTGCCTCAATTCCCCAAGCCGAGCTACTGCAATCTCCATTCTTCCTCCACGAGCTGCCCAAGATCAATCCTGAGCTCTTCTCCCTCACCTTCTCTCCCCAAGCTCCATCTTCTTCCTCCTGCCACTTCTCTCGTTGCAAATTAGCTGCTCCTTCTGCCCAAGAACTCGAGAGCTCCTACTCTCCTCCATAGCACCCCAAGCACCTGGTGTTCTTCCTTCTTCCCCAGCGCGCAGCTTTCCTTTTTCTTTCTACTCTAGATCTTCTTCCCCTACCTTCTTAACTCCATTTACTACCTGTCGGCTCTCTCCTCTGCCGAGCCACCTTGCTTCTTCACCAAACCGCCGAGCTTCTTAGCTCCATTCTCTCTTCCCTCCATGCCCAAACCGAGCTCTCCTCTCCACAAGCACTCCCAAGCTTTCTATCCCTTCCCCATTGCTCCCTGCCAAGCTCCAGTACTCAGCTCACTCCTCCTAAAAGCGAGCTACCCGAGCTGCTCCCTGACCCGCAAGGCTGAGCCCGAGCTCGAGCTCCACCCCCTCCGCTGCTACCGCGTCTCCCGAGCAAAGCCCTGGCGCAGAGGCCAGCACCACCGCCGCACTCAACAAAAACGCCGCTGCGGCAACACAACGGCAACATCTTCTCCGCTGTGGCAGCCCTTTTCTCCACCGTGGTAGTCCCTCTCTACCGTGGCCACCTTCCCTGCCGCTCCCACTTGCCCCTGCCGTGGCAAGCCCATGCCACTTGCACCACCGCCGCACTCCCCCAATTGCCGCCTAGCTCCTGTCGCGGCAGCTCACTACTACTGTCGTCGCTGCCTTGCCTCTACCGCGGCAATCCCTCCCCTACCGCGACAGTACCGCGCCGCTGTTCCTCCCTTCCGCTGCTGCCTTGCCCCTGCCGCGGCAAGCCCCCGACAGCCGCGGCAAGGAGCCATCACTGCCCTCCTTCGACAGAAAATTAGATGGGCTAGTTCCTTCCCTAAAATTCGTCTAAATCCAAATCCTATCCATCAGTACTAGTTTTATAATTTTTGAGGATATTCGAATTTTTAAATCATAAATCAATTCATAATGAACATGCTATACTTCCTTAAACCAAGTTCAGTATGGATAATCCCTTTTTGCATAGAATCAACTAAGTCATGTAGTTTCAGTGCACCTTCAATTTTAAAACTTTTATCTAATAAAGGCAGTAGGAAATTTGATAAACATGTTCATATCCAAATAACTCTTGTAGGCATGTATTTATAGATATGCACATATACCATTTTAATTTTTGCTCTAAAAGCTATTCATATAGCTTTCTCAAATTTTTGAAACACGACTAGTTTCCTCTGGACCTAACCTTTGCATGAAAGCTAAAAGCTTACTAAATGTTAATATGGTCCTAATCATGCAGACCCTAGTTTTCCTATATGTAAAAGCCTTTACCTCATGCGATATTAATTCCGTCGCATCATTTTGAAAACCCTAGCGTCCTTCTAAGAACAATGCATGGTTTTAGATGTTGCTTGAGTACATTTTGGTTTTTAAATGGTTCTTCCTCGCACCGTTGGTGATTCGTTGTTTTCCCGACGTATAGTTCCGACGTTGCAGGACCTTGTGCGAGGGATTTTAGTGACTCGAGCTCGACAACCGGCCAATATTGCCAGGCAAGCTCTTCACCTTTGATCATGTTGAATCCCATGTTTATGAAATGATATTTTATTTACGAAATATGCATGCTATGTTTTACAACCTGTTATTTTATGTGGAACAGTTATGTCCGACACGTAGCAAATCCTAGTCCGACCCTAAACTCCTTGTCACCCTAAGGACTACGTATTCCGGAAAAATTATCGGAAACCTAGGGTATTGTATGTATGTATGTATGCTTAGCCCTGAAGCGGCAAAAGTAGGTTTTCAAAAAGGAAGGAATACTCACATATTTCATGTGGTGAAAGTTGAAAACGGACGGTCGTGTCCGGAGGTGTATGAAGGTAGTATATCCATGGGTTGGGATATCTTATCGCAAAGTGGTTTTGTGAAACCAAAACAAAAATGGAGAAGATTTTTTATCCGGGTCGGAAATGAAGGGCGAAAGCAGGAAGCTTGTTAAGTGCGAGGTAATGCCCGGCGTGGCTCTCGCTGCCCGTTTACGAGAGTGGTGTGGAGTCCCTTTCGGATCACCTAAGGACCGAGCTTAAGTGCCGTTTGGCCAAGTCTTACCGTATGTCCACATGTCCTTTATGGGAAGGACTTGACCTAGTACCCGGTCTGAGACTAGCATGAGCCCGTAGGCAGTATGTAGCGTGCAGATGAGGTTGTAGCCTCTGTAGAGAAAATTTTCCGCGGGAAAGCGATGGCTTGTTCGCCACAAAGTTGGAACACCAACCTCCTTGCAAGTGATGATACTAACTCAAGCTAGGTTTGGGACATGTCTTTCTGGCGGGTTCATAGTTAGGTTTACTCCGGTGAAGAGTCTCGTTGTACTAGCTCTGGTAGTATATGGCGCGCAGTATACCCAGAGTGAACTACATCGTGTGGGTAAAGCCGTACCACCTCTGTAGAGGGTTAAAACTATTCGAATAGCCGTGTCCACGGTCATAGACGAACTTGGTTAGGCAACACTAAAGTAGATTGGGTTTCAAAACCCAACAATGTGGTTATGGGTTTAAGGACGCGACCCGCCGTGATCGCAGGGTGACCTGGAAAGTTCCCGCTGTGTCGGGAAGAGTGAAGAAGAGATTTCCCCGTGGACTCAAGCAAACCCTAGTATCCCAGTTGTATTGGGTGAGCTGAGACTCCCCGTTGAAGCGAGTGATTATGACGCTTTCCGTTGTAGTAGAAAAACACAAGTATGATTCCCGTTGTAGTAGGGAAGACAGATGAAACAAATGCTTGTCACGCGATGCTGTGACACTTTATGAAAACTGCTTTAATATTTATCTACCTATTTCATGCAAACTTACTTTCTCGCACAATATGAAACATAGGTTAGAGTCTTTTCTTGAAATACCCCCTGCATGCATTTGCCACCGTATCAAACTCCCCAGTGAAAAGTTTGCGAATACATTCAATGTACTCACCTGGCTTGTTGATTTGGCCAGAACGAAGGATCAACAGCTCGAAAGCGACGACGGCAACCACGATAACTAGGGCGAACCCCAGTCAGTTGCCTGTCGGGGATGGAATACTGATGGGCCACCTCACCGTTTGATTTCCGCTGCAAGTTTTTAGCCGTGGGGCTAAAGGTATAATTTTTCGATCTTAAAGATCGGTTATATACTATATTCTAATAAGTGCGTGTATGACCTTGATATACAAGTTAACTTATGTGTACCGGCTACTGATCATGGGACCGGTACAGTAAACACAAGGGTTATCCGGTCTTAAAACCGGGTACGCCACACCTAGCCACCTATATAAGGCCCGGTAGGGATCTCCCGATCGGTATCTGATCATAGGACATAGCCATAGCCTCATAAGCTTTCATACGCTCTCATATTCTCATTCACATAAACCCTAGCAACCTTGAGATCTGTTCTCGAAGACTTGCAGCACTTGGGATTCAAGTAATACCACCCACCAAACACATGACGTAGGGTATTACCTCTCTTTGAGGGCCTGAACCTGTATAAACATTGTCTCCCGTGTGCACCCATCTAGATCTATTGTGCTCACGCTGCCCCATATTCATTATTGCCGGATATAAACACCGACAACATGTCCCACCACACGTTCATTGTACTCACTCGTTTCTTTGCCCCCCGAACCTTAACTACTTTATCCCTTTCCCTTTTCTTCTTCATCAGAAGCCTTTTGTGCGGTTCTCTCCTACCAAAAGCAATGCACTACTTTCTCTCGGCCACCTTCCAATCTCCAACTCATCGCATACGTCATTGCCCATATCTACTACCTCCTGGCACTCTCTCTCTCTCTCTTGCCCTCAAGCCTGATGATACCCTCTCTCTACCTCCCAAGCTCCTCCGTATGTGGTGCAACATATTTGAGCTGCTTCTCACGCCTCGCCAAGGAACATGGCATTGAGGAAGACACTCGGAACATGGCGCTGTCAAGGAAGTGAAGGTGGGTAGTAGGTTTACACCGGTGGCAGTGATGGAGTTGGGAGATTGAGTGGAGTCATTACAGAGGCGATGTTGCATAAACACTGCTTTTGTTGCAATAGTTTACTTATTTTGTTGCTAGCAGAGGCGCGCAATCATGTGGTGCTTTCTCTATTGCTGCATGAGTATATTTGACTATTGTAATCGTATAACTGTTTTTGTTGCAATCGTGAAAGACTTTTGTTGCATCGTCTATGGTCTTTTGTGCAAGATTTTCCAAATATGATGTATTTTTGTTGCACAAGTGGACTCTGATGTTGCAATAATGTAAAAAACATCGTTGTGTTAACAATCCAACTTGATTGCAATCATCAATAGTTTCTGTTACATAAGGTATCTAAATTTGTTGCATAAGTACATGTCATTTGTTGCATAAGTGTATGTATCTTGTTGTAATTGCACAAATAATTTGTTGGTCCCTGAAGGACCTAATCCTACACTACCCCCATCCCTTTATGAGCTCGAGGAGATGGCCACCACCGCGCACCAGCGCCACGACGAGGTGCCCCACCTACACCGACGGTGATGGGGTGTGTGCTCGCGAAATTTCTCTTGAAGGAGGTGATAGGAGGAGAAGAAAGAGGTGGGGCGGATGCATAAGAAGCGGGAGACAATGAATGAGATGGTGGGCCAGGGATGGAGCACACTGCGTGGAAAGAAAACGCGAGGGGATGAACACTAGCAAGAAGGAAAATAATATCTGATGGTTAGCAGCGCTACATCAGACGATGAAGGCGGCGGCCGATCCGAGGCATGGATCACTCGACCAATGCCTAGTCGTCACATATACTTTTTGCCAAACTATGAAGGACTTATACTTTAATAGTTAGTTTCACAAATTCACAATTTTTAAGAACCAACAGCAGCCATAATTATCACATTCTAAAATTACAGTTTACTAAATCGAAAGATATAAAAGAAGTATTCCCTTTATTAGGACATGTACGACATATTTTGATTGGTTAAGATAAGATTTTGATCAACAATTACTCTATCAATATATGATTTATACTATATAAAATCACAATCATAAGTAGTATTTTTGAATACAAATCTAATGAAATTAATTTTATATCACATAAATTCTATATTAATAGAGTAATTATTGATCAAAATCTTACGTCTTAACTAACTAAAATACACAATTAATATATGTATGTTTGAATACAAATCTAATGAAATTAATTTTATATCACATAAATTCTATATTAATAGAGTAATTATTGATCAAAATCTTATGTCTTAACTAACTAAAATACACAATTAATATCTGGATAGAGAGAGTATAATTTTATAAACTACTTCCCGATCACCTAACGGTGATAGTTTGGCAAGAAGATATCTAAGTTTTAGATAATCTACTCAGTGATATTTCGTGTTTTTTGTTCAGAAAGAAGGCATCAAGTTTTCCATGTCTAGCATATGACACAAGCACTCGATCACCGTCATCATGAGGTTGGAAAATGCAACTCACTCGCACAAAGTCGCCACAGGATATCTTTTTACAGCTTTGATAGACATTATCTTCTTTTAGCATCTCTAATAATTCACCTCAATTATTTTTTAAGAGATGTCATAGCAATATTTTGATGATGTAGATGGAAAAATAGAAGAGAGAAGAAAGCTACTTTTAAACAAGAGATAATCTTGTTGCTAATACCTACGAGCTAGCAATAAACGTTTTTGTTATTGAAAAGCATAATTATTTCTTAAAATAAGGTCCACTAAAATTCTATTGGAGAACTTGGAGGGTCTTAGTTAAAACGTGAAGAAATGGCTTGTTAGAGAGTATATTTTTTATATAAAATTTTATTTGCTCTCTTTTAAAAATAAGAAATAACTTGTCCGAGATGCTCTTTATTAGTACTAAGTCAATAACGTGCTAGATATTTTGTACCCGTAACAGGCCAAAGAAACAAACGACTTGGAGCTTTGGCGGTGCCACGAGTCCCGCTCCAGCGAGAAGACTGGCGCGGTCGGGTCGCTGGACCCGATCGACGACGTTTTTCAATCGTTTCCAGCCAACTTTATGCGTGCGTGCGTGCGTGGCTCGGCACGATACGGCGCGGCGCTGTGTCGCCCCCCGCTCCCTGCCGGCGGAGTCCACAGGTCCACGCGCGCGCGGTGGGGCCCAGTCTCCGGGCACCAATCAGGGCACGACGCTTGGCCACGTTGGAGGGGCGAAGGAACTTATATATATTCTATAGTTCACGCTACGATTTCTGATCCTGGACGACAGGTTTCGGGGAGCGGTAGTGCCGTGCGTGGCGACGGGCGAGCGCACGGCACCGGACCGTACTGATGCATATGTCGCCTTCAGTGACACCTGGCCTCGGGTGGGCAGTGCCTTAGGCTCGTGCCATGTGTCGCGCTGGGCACGCACCGTGACGCTCCAACGTCGCGTCACGGACCATGGACCATCTCTATGTTTTCTGTTGGTGAGTTGGTCACGGCTACGCCCTCAGGCTCGGTACTTTGATTTTGCATCGGTGGATGAGTGAGGTGGACAGCAAGCCATGCGAAGCTAGCAGCGTTGATTTTTTTTTATCACATCATACAAAAGAACGTGGCAGCAGAGGACGAGTTAGCTACACCACGATTGCTGAAAAACTGAAAGGGGAATGGTAATGGCCTGAAGATGAACACTGTGCGAATGCTCCGTAGAATATATATTTTTAAGGGGGAAAATGCTTCGAAGATAATGGCACCCCTAATAAGAACAAGGGAAATTTGGAACTTGACAACAAAATATTTTAGAAGCCACATTTCGCCCAACCAACTAATTGGTGCGATTAAGCACTTTTTCTATATAAAAAAATTGAAATCCTGACGCCACTACAAAGATTTTTGGGTATCTATTCACACCAAACTCTCTTGCGATGGTGTGACAAAAATCACTATATATCCTTTGCAAACAGAGGTATCCGATACTTTATTGCCATGTGCCCCATATATGCTACAACAACTAATTACGAATTGCTAAGCACCATGTGCCCCATGTATCCTGCTGCTACATTTGACGGTTCTGCTCTTTCGTGGTTGAGCACGTTCACGCTCTACTGGGCTGGCTCATGCAAACACGAACTTTAGTTCTGACCATAGTTCGTTCTCCGAATCTATCCTTTTTGTGTAAAATTCCTATGGAATTCATGGGTATATCATATGGAATTCATGGGTTTGAACTTCCAAACATGTGGTTTCTCGATTTACTCATTTGTTCAGATAGCTCCACGAGGATATGATGACACGATCCTTGCGTAGATCTTGTGCCCATTCCCCCAGTGATTCGCAAAGTGCGATTGCTTTCGTGCTTCACTGCTTCCCGTCATAATATGTGCAGTATTGTAGTATTGTCGAGTCGGTGTCCTGACACATAGCAATCCACTTCTTATTTGTCAAGGCGTCCCATTCATACGTGTTCAATCGACCTTCACCCGGAAGCCAAGCAACCGGTGCCACGGTCTTGTTGCCTTGTTGGTCAGTTGGTTGTCCATTTCTCGTTGCGACCTACAGGCCACACTCCACGATCTTTTTGCCTACACATGTTTGCCGTATCCATGTCTTCCAAAATTATTGAGTGGACCAAACCGGATTTTCTCGGCCTACAATTTCCTGACATAAATGATGGGTGATACAATAATTTGGACAACTTTTGAGGCTGAAAGTAGTTGATTGATTACAATGTTTCTGTTACTTCGATCTTTGAATGTCAGAATTGTAATAACCAGTTCTAAAAAAAATCTGGTATGATAACTTACTACATTACATGCATGGAAATACAGCAGAAAGTATCAACTCGCCTAAACAAATCAGTTACCAGTCTGCTCAAGCATAGGTACAACAACTGTCCTTTCGTGCGTGGAGCAAAGACTTTGTGCCAAGTAATAAGATAAGAAATTCGAACGATTATCATATGGTTCTCAAGTAATAGCCAGCCAGGAAAACCAGTCAACCGGTCAACCCAAAAGACTTGCAAGAAACTTGGCGTATTAGATAAGTGTTCTGCCTACGATATCAGAAAAGAAATAGCAAGTCGGTACGCGAGAAAAGTTTCTGCAGGCAAAAAAAGGATCCACCAAGCCCAATCTTGTTGAACTTTCTCAGAATGCAGTAAGTTAATAAACACGACGTCGGATTCTCAGCAGCAATGATGTGATTCTCTTCAGAAAAATCTCCAGTCGTTTATTCCAACGATAAATTTCCTTGCATCTGTTACCAGTCATAGGAAAAGTATCTAAATGCACAGCAAAGGGCGCCTTTCATATTTGTACATTCAGGAGTTGGAGAACATGGGAACCACATTTCTGTACTGAACTGAAAACACTTACAGCGTTGTGTCTTATGAAACCTTCAGTTCAATGGAAAATGAAACCTTTTACACATAAACAACATGCAGCAGTTAAGCATATACAACATACAAAATGAGGACACCGATTATTTGGATTTACAACAAAGGCGTCAAGGCTGGTGTTTCTGAACTTCATAAGGGGTATTGTACGATCCAGCAGTTTTCTCGCTGAATCTCACATGAGAGGCCCAGGCTTTGGGCTGGTAAACAAGGAATGCCCAGTCTTCTCATCATGGAAATGCGTCGTCACGTTAACGGAATTGTTGGCGTTCAGGGGATTTGACATGTCCATACAATCATCAAATGGACCGAAGAAGTCAGAATACCTCACATTGGCTACTGGTATCTCTGGCAGAGAGTTCAAAATCCCATCGAATATCTCATAATTCTCATCAGCTTGAGGCACAAAGGCAGAGATATCAGCTTGTGGTGGAATGACAGACATATAGTCATCAACTTCTGGTGTTGGCAAAGTGGCACAGATATGTTCATCGACTTGTGGCACAGTAGCAGCTAGATCATCTCCCGCCTTCTTTGCTCGGATGACCTTTGAATGTCATAAAATACAACATACAATAAGCAACTACTAACTGCATGCCACAAATGAGTAAATTGCTTAAATAATCAGGAAGAAAAATTAATTACAAATCTGTTATTATCGTCATCTTTGTATATCATGATGAAGTCTCCTAGTCGAAGATTATGGGTTCTGACATAATCCCCTGGGATGTTTAGAAAGAGGGAAGAAATGTAAGAACAATTGATCTACAAAATGTAACATAGAAGGAAAACGACGAAAATAAGGTGTTCACCAGTATTCTCAAGTACATACATCCTGCTCTTGTTGTTAGGCCAGTATCTGTACGGGAGATGATAAACTGTGTCATTATAGTGGATATGCTAGACCTTATTGAAGATAAAGGCTGGCATGAGACAGCAACTAAGAACATGCCTAATATGATTTATATTCACAGGTTGTCGTTCTAGTTACTTTACAAAAACCTACATCACTGATACAATTCAATTCTTGTTAGACATGGCATAGTATTAAAACATGGCCACCATCATAATCATGTATTTTTCTTCTTCTTTCAGAGTAACTTACCCAATTTCTAAGAGATACTAAAGGTGAAGTATAACAAGGATCATATTGGCACTGTAACTCATAGCAACAAACATTAAAGCCAAATAGATTACGTTCTGTCCAACCTGTACTTAAAGGTCCACAGTTTTGCATTTAGCAAATCATGCATACATAAACTTTTGCCATCCTTTGATGTCAGAATTGGGAGGTAAGCTTCCGCCTCCTTCTGCGGGATTAGTTTATTGGAAACAAGTGTCAACAGTTGGGAGAGCAGAGTGTATATGGAATATGCAGGAAAAAGGAAGACTGGGAAAACTGTTTGCACAAGAACTCACCTTCGGGAGAATAATTCTCCCAAGTTGGCTTGTATCGCTGTTTCGGAGTTCCTTTTGCAGAATAACTCGCAATCCAGCAACTTGATGCTAATAAACATTGGAGAATCTCTTAATCCAGAAAGGTGCTAGTTTGACTAACTCTATTCTCTTCTATCAAAATAAAAAGAAATTATTTCTATATCTTCTGCATAAATCTTACATCTAGATCAAGAATAGCTCTATTCAAATCCAGCTCATTTACCTGCCATCAAAAGATGAATTCATTTAGCGCATATACGGTTTCAGAGGCCAGATAAAAGAGAGTTTTCCAAAACAAAAGCTTCGTCCCTGTGAACCTACTAGCAAACATCAATGATGAAGCATTTTCTCGTACAATTGCAGGAGCGTCAAACTTAGCGAACCTATATCTGAGAGGATAGGGATTTTTCTCTTGTTTTCTTTCTGTAAATATTAAACTTCCTTTGTGTTTGGCTCCCTCTTTATCAATAAAGGCAGTTATCCTACCTGTTCGTTTCAACTAGGACAGATATCTGGGAGAAAAATGAGGCAATGACCCAACAGTTCTTATGTAGGAAAAAAAGGACGTTCTTTTTGCAGCCTTATTCTTTCTATATGCAACTGACTGCACTTGCTTGCATCGTATATCAGAAGAATAATATAATTTTCCACTGATCACAAAAGCACATGCAAGTAATTCATGCCATCTTACACTAGTTATATCCATCAATAGTAATGTTGCAATAGAAATGATGCCGCTAAAACTCAAATTTTTGTGTGGCACATAGTCCCACGTCTTCAAATCTTGTTTTAAGAACAGGGCACAAACTTTTCCCAGCTTCCACTTGAAAGAGGATATCTCACACTACCCAAATATTCAAATCAAAGATGGAAAGAAAAATTAGCACGCTGAAAATTGTATTTGGCTCAAATGAAGGTTACTTGGAGCCATTAAAGGTCAAGAGCCCCAGACCCAAGGAACCACTGTTCCGTTCATAGGAACCAATCCTGCCACTCAGTATACTAATACACACCGTGCATCAGCTAGTATATGTCTGCCTTTTATTACTTGTGTGCCCATGCTATGGCCAAAAAGTGCCAAACGAAGAGTCATTGGAATGAAAATTTTGATCAGTTGATCAGGCATGTATTCCTACCAAATTTGTGCTGCAGTATGGTACTGAGAATACACTCATGTACCGGCAAATTCTTACAACTTTGCACTGCCTCCTGCCAACTACAGAAGCAAGAACAGGAACTATGCACATAGTGACTGTACAGTGCACATAACTACATCGACAAAATGACGTGTCTGGTATGCGAAACACTAAATCGTGCACTTGCAACTAATACTAAGTGTGATCACATTGTAACTATACCATTGCACGTAACTACGTCAACAATGTGACCTATGTGAACCACAAAATTATGGACTTGCAACTAATACAGAGGGATTCTTGACACCCTGAAACTGCAACATCAGGACTACAGGACATCTCCAATCCATGTGCCACGTGATGCCACGTGACCCAAACATGGATAATTTGTTTATCACTGACCAAAACTATTCAAGAATGGGCCATCACTATCGCAAATGCAACAAATACCTACGGCAATCATACACCACACCAGCGGCAAAAATTGTCAATTGATCGCACGTAGACCCAGGTACACACCCGTACGCTAGATCGCTCGTGGAATTTGAACGAACAACTACATACAGCTACTAGACTCGCAAGAATCCACAAATCAAAGCATCAAACGGACGGATCAGAGCTACAAATCGCCCACAAACGTCAACACCTGCACGCTCATTGCGTTCAAAATTTTAAAATCCGGGGAACATCGGGAGGAGGGGATCGAATGAACTCCCCTCCCTCTGGGCCTCCAGCCCACCGCGCCTCCTGGCCACCACGGCCCACCACCTCCACCCACATACGCATATATACGGAGGAGCCAACCAACCGCACAGGAGGACGAGAACGTGAATTCCGAGGCACTCACAGGTCGGGGCGCCGGTGACCTCCGGACGCCGCCGCGGGGCCCGCGGCCACCGGACCTGCGCTTCCGGGTCACCCGCTGGGGCCGGGCCGCGCCGGCACCGTCGCCGGAGGAGGAGGAGGTGGTGGAGGCGGAGGGGGAGCGGCGCTTGCTGCTGCTGATGCCGGCCATGTCGGTGGAACGGGCGGAGGAGGAGGGGAGGTGGAGGAGGATGCGGCGGCGGCTAGGGTTGGGGGTGCGCGGGGCATTTATAGGAGGGTGGGCGGGCGGAGAACCGGAGACGGGGGCGCGGTGCCAAGTGGCGCGTGGGCTCTGAAATGGGTGCAGGTGGGCAGCCAACGCCGTTCGGGGCGAGGCCGAGGGCGCGCGGGGGCGGCCAACCGCGCGGGCGCGAGGTGGCAAGCGACGGCTGGGAGGCGCGGGCAGCTCCTGGCATTTTTTCCGCATCGGGATTCCCTGCGGGCGCCGAGACAGATGACTCGCTTGTAACTTTTGAAATCCGGGGGCTGCCTGGTTTGGGTTCCATGCCGATGCCCTTGCTGGTTGGTTCACTGCCGCCCGCTGCGCGCGCTCTGGTGATTCACTGGTGTTAAGCTGCGGTCAAGCTTGAAACATGGGGGACGGGGTGGCTAAAAATAGCCTTATGAACCAACTGTTTCTTAAGAGAGGACGATTTGAAGTATTAGTCTAGTGTATATGTGTAATAAAAAAGTAGAACAAGAACAAGAACTTGTATTCCAACGATGCCGAGTAATAGGAAACACATGCTTTAACGTCGACTGTTCGAGAATTGAACGAGGGACTATCTTTGAGTGCACCGTTGAATTCACGGGGTACATAGCAGGCGTTGATGCAGAAACGCAATTTCAGAGGCTGCTTTCTTATCTTTGTGACGAGCAATTTTATTATGGTTGTGGCGATATGCATGAAAAAACGACTACTTTGCTGTGGATGTGGCGTCATGGAAGAATAATACAGAATATACAATTCAAGGATTGGTTTCCATGACTTCGGGTCTAGAAAAGTGATATGATGATTTAAAGTTTGAGTTTTATTTTATACACCTCTTTCTAAAACATCGTATTTTACAGATATAGAATGTTAATTGAGATTAGATAGGTAATTAGGCCTTAACCCACACCGACACCCGTATGTCGAGTCAGTACCATATATTATCCATGCGATCTTCAAGTCAATCCTACAGAGACCGATACTAACTCATCTTGATTGACCATTGTGATTCTGTAGATCATTAACGAGAAATTGATTAGCACCTCGTCTTCGCCACCCTTTGCTCATCTGTTGCTGTCGATAGACCCATTTTTCGCTCGTCCTCCTTCCTCCCATCCGATTGATTCATCGTTACTGTATGTATCTTTGATGGGTTAGTGTTCAAGTGGATTGATCAATCAGATGCTTGTGTTTATACATAAACAAAAGAGAACGTTAGCATCTGTTGTATTAGGTGATTTAGAAATCGAAATCCTTGATGTCATTCGGAGACACGTCATGGGTAAGGATACAATGGTCGAGGGTTAAATTAGATGAAGATAGGTTAGTTATTATGGACATTGCAGTTTGGAACACGTACGGGGTAAAGACCTAATTATCCATCTAATTTCAATTGGTTTCTATATTCTCAAAGTACGAAAGTATTCTTTTCTATAATGACTTTGAGATCCGGAAATCTTCCAGAGAAAAGTGTATAGAAGCAAAACTCTTAAAAAATTTCATACATATTATCTAGGTTTACGTTTTTTGCCACCAAAATTAGTGTGGGATTTCAAATAAGCCAGTAGTAGGAATAAAAGGCAGTAAAGTTTAGGCCACGTAAACATCAACACATAGACATCTGCCTATTACTGAACCACCCTAGCAAAGATAAATCTAGAGACTTGAGCTAAAAATTAATAATAGAACATTTCATTCCCCTCGGCTTTTAAATCCGAGGATGTATACAACCCAGATTGCTACAAAGTCAATATAATAATCACCATTATAAGGCGACAAACTATGTAATGAGTATCAAAATAAAATAATACATAGTCAGTTATTAAACCAGCATCTAAACTGAGACATAAATTTAATGGTAGTCAACTCTAATCTCTTGACACCAATAAGTATCAACTCCTGCTCCAATGATTGTCTTTGCAGTAAATACCATGTGAGCTCAAAAAACAGGTAAAAAAGGTTGTTCTCTGGTGGTGTAATATATAACTTGCTAGGGGTACCTTGTCTTGGGTTGGACATGCACAAAGTTGTTCCTTGGCGATTCAAAATTGTCATCTGAGATGGTTTTGCCCACTATCTGCGAACATGTGTTGTAGAAAATCGGTCATTATCCCAAAAGGTTTCTAAACTATCTCAGATTACATCACATCCTAAATGGTTCTCATAATTGAACCATCTGAGATGTAATGTTATCTGGGATAGTTCCATGAGATTGTTGTCAGAATTACTATCCCAGAAGGTTTCTTCTGCCTAAACCATCTAGAATATCTATTATAATAGCAATATTTGTTTTATTTTTATTTCTGCCCTAAAACAAAAAATTTTACAGATTTCATATTCATAGGTATGCATTCATATTCGCAACAAATGAACATATTTCTTATATGAAGAAAATATGAATAGAAGGAACACATTTACATCTCCATCAATTTTCACATAACTAAGTACATCAAGAACGAATGAACTTCTAAGTATTGCCATATTACAACCACTGATTTCAGTTCACATTCATAGCTAGCTAGGGTTGATGGTACTCGTCCTTGACATTGATTACTTGATCAATGAAGAATAAGATGAAATCCTCCCTAATCTCCATGAGCTCGGCCTTGGTCATCATCTCTATTCTAAATATCAATCCCAGCCTATACGAAGTAAGATTAAATTTGTGGATATAGTTAAGATGTGAATATATAAAAAAGTAGTGGTAAGATGAAAAATTCTTAACATCTTGGGTGTTTGAAGACGCCATGAACTGCTGCATGTGATAGCAGACATAGTACTCACAAAGGTTGGTTCCTTTAGACTGCTGGCGGCACTGCAAAGAGAAAATGTCTTAGTTCGAGAGCGGATTATTATTAATTCAAAATGAAGGTATAGAGTATTATTTTGTATTTAGGAAAGACCTTGAAATTAAAATCATGTTTCAATTTCTCGTGGCATGCTAAATTGGATCTTCCCCACGGGACACGTAAGTGGCAAACATGAAACCCCAACTGATCGGGACACGATGCAACAATTATCCTTTAGTGAGTGGAAATTTCATCCCACAAGCAGCCTCTACGGAGACACCCATACACTTCACACGAAGATAGCACTTGGTGAGACTTTGGATGCCATTAACCGTGTATATGGCGGCGATACCATCCAGATCATCAGGCCCGCAATGCACAGCTACTCCGTCGGCCATTGGTGCTAGAGTGTCCTTGTTGCATGTGGCATCAAGAGCGACATTTACCCTAATATCATACAATTGCTCAAACTCTTGGCGTAAGTCCGCTTTAATCTGTTGGACCTACACTGCCTCTTTAGCTCTTTTCTGCTTGGCCTTAGATAGGGCAGCAGTGGCCTATGGGAATGGTTTTCCCATGTTACGAGGACTCAGTGATCCTGAATACGTCCTGGGTGCTCCTTGATCTTGATTCTCACACTGAATATATCATTCGTCATATTGGAGACAAATAAGTCTTGGGAAGATCACTCAACAATTCCTACAAATGCCCAAAATTCTTTCAGGAACCTCTAAGTTATGGACAAATTGCAAAACCAGGTGGTCGTTAGCTTATGAATCATTGGTCGACTTCCTGGTCTGCAAGGTTACAAAAGTGGACCTCCTCCCTTGAACTGGTTGCTACCTAATCTCAAGTGCGGGGGTCTGGATTTTTGAAAAAAAAGTGCTTCTATGCCTGAACACGTGCCTCTTCGTCCTCTTTCTTCCATACCTTCCTTTTACCCATGGACCCATGTGTGCAAAGCCTATGTGGGTGTAAGTTCTTTGCCACTAGATCTTTGTGTTATCTACTTTGACATTGAAATTCAGGCGTTGTCTTCATCACCACAAATTGCTCCGGTCAGCTTCTTTCACACACGGCTTTATCTTGAAGGGCTCCTTTTGCTCCTTCAAATAATTTTGATGAGTGTGTATTTGAAGTACCTCCATGTCTTGCAAGCCTTCATCAAGGCGGTCGTTGCATGCCCTCGTTCCGTCCATATATTCTAGCTTTCTTTTCAAAATTAGCAAGGATCGAGAGAAATACAATGTAATTAGAATGAATTACTAACCTTTAACAACCTATAATCTCCACTAACTAGGTTGAATTTCAAATCGAGTCACTAAAGTCGCCCAAATCACCCATCAGCCACCTGCCCGAACTAACAGATCTTGGGTACCCAGATCTACCTGGTCGGGTTCTAGCCTTATATAGGATTTCATATCCGAGACGGTTCAAAGTATCAATCGTGAACCTATCCTAGATGGTTCACGTAAGAACTGTTTGGGATAAGTTCACATCCCAGATGGTTCATATTTTCAACCGTTTCAGATGTTATCCCATACGGTTTTGTACAAGAATCGTCTGGGATGTGGCCTTATTCGAGACGGTTCATTCTTGCACCGAGACATCTAATCATTTCCCAGACGATGAGCTTTATGGAATCATCTTGGATGTCTGTAATTCGTGACGGTTTCGTTGAACCATCTGGGATATATTATCTGGGATAGATATTTCTACAGTAGTGATGGTCCTACATTGAGAAGAGAAGATCTCTCCGCCTTAGGCTGCATATAGTTTCCAACATGAGAAGAGAAGATAGCTTAAGGAACAGAGCAACATAATGGTAGATTCATAGACCATGCACATGACATACAAGAATAGCTATGATATGACATGAAAAATGGTTTTACATGTGCATCAGAAAACATAGGGAACAATCAATACTCACCATATATAACGGTGAGTTCATCCACCAAATTATCGTCGGTTAGGTTGATCCCAAATATATTCAGATAGACACGTCTAGGGTAATTTTTTGGATTATTTCTCACGTGAAGATTCCAAATTAATGTTGTCTTTAGATGTAGGATGTTTTTCATGTTGTGTCAATTTGACAGTGTGTCTAGTTAAATTGCGCAAACAAAGGTGAATAGCATGAATTTTTGAAATATGTCTCATATTTTTGTGTGCTACACACATTTCATAGACAACAATGAATTGGACGTTCTGAAGTAGTCAGCTGGGAATTTCGGGCTGTATATTTGCGTATTCTGTGTTCAATTTCCAATAATATATTTCTTTCATACTCTTCCAACATTTGTTTCCTTACCTAGCAAAAATCTAACAACGCTAACCTTTTTTTTTCCAAGAGATCGGCGCGAAATCTATTCAAAATATCAAAATTCGAACAATGTACCCCTGCCGGTTGCACGGGCGTCTACTCTTCTTGTCATGCACAACGCTAGGGAAAGCACAATAAATACAAGAGCTAAAAAGAAAGTCTAAATGCCAAGTCATGCAGACCTCATGCATGCTGAGACACGCATGTCCATGTCCATCTCCGCTAACGCAGTCATGCTTGGACTGTTCTGGCTTTTAGCCTCAAAAGCCGAACCACTGTTTCGGCGGCACAAACGTGTGCTCCGTTGTTGCCATGCACAAAAGGTACTAGTGAAGAACGCGCGCCCCAGTAGACAGAGCTGATTTGCTTTACGTAGGAGAATAACATCGTACATTTGTATTTGTAGTGGGTGACTGATATATTGTTTTCGTAGTTCAAGTTACTTGGATTGGGAACTGTAGTATGTAACATAGGATAATATTCACTGGATAGTACATACGTTGTAGATTTAACATATAGAATAACGTGAAGGCAGTTTCTTGCTAGCATATACACTATTAGTGTAATACTTAGTTGGTTGGTGCGGCTATGCTTGTTTAGGTGTCATCTCCTGGATATGTGACGGCATACTCGGCGGTGAATAAGGCTCTTTGCACCCGCGAAACACTGTAACATTGTAAGATGGGCGAAAAATGTTAGAATGTGCAATAACAAGATAAAGAACGAGATAGCAGTGAGTCTGTATAAGACGGAGTATGTAGACACGCACTCATTTGTGATCCCTTTTCTGTGTTTGGTGCTTACAGCAGGAGAGTTGCTGTTGTTTGTTTGAGGCGTCTGGTTCTAATTAGGTAATGATAGGTGAGTATTTTATTAGCGTTAAAGAGGCTAAAGAGTAAGAACGGGAAAATAATAAGTAGTAGAGGAATAGTGTTACCATTTCGTGTAGAATGGTTGTTTGATTTGCTGGGCTTCCCGTGCGGATGGATGTACGTGGTTTATAGCCCGTAGAGGATGTTTGTAGTGCCTTTTCTAACTCAGTTATACGCATCTCAAAAGCCGACGCCGAAGACATCGCTTGTAGTAGTTGACGTTTGCAAGTTCTAAGGGCAAGTAAATTTGCATCATCGACATAAACGATACCTGTGTTCTGTAGGTATGTTAATGCAGCCTGGCTCGCTGATTCAGTCGCCTCGGTGGTCGTCGCAGCGTAGTCCCCATAGAATAGTCTTGTTCGAAGCACAGGTTGATTTTCATGTGGCGGTACATCAATGGTAACAGAAGCAACAAATTCGTTATTACCCATCGCACATATATTAGTCGTGTATATACGAAGGCCTAATTGTTCTAGTGCTTGCTGAAGCAGATATTGCTTGCTTATTTTAACACATCTGGGCGAGAGCTTCAAAAGAAAAAAATAGTGGTATGTTATGACCATACAACGGTAGAATAATACTGTGATAGTGGAAAGGAAATAGATGTACCTGAGGGAGTTGCGGCAGGAGTTCGTCTTCATGTGTTATCTCCGGTGATAAGATGTGTTCTGAGGGGAGGTTAGTTGCCATCAGTAGCCTAGGACGAAGAGAATCATGCGCGCCTTTTTTCTGTGCGAGAAGCCTATCACAAGGAATTAGCAGGCAGACGATGTAATTAGAATGGGATTAATTGTTCAATGTACAGCGACTTGATCGGTATTCTGACGTAACGTGAGGTATACATACCTTAGCCGGCGACGGTGATTGTGTGGTGATCTCTACAAGATGTAGGCTGTATGTAGCATATCGATTAGAACGAGGCAAGAAAGAACTGGAGAAAGCGATAAGAGCAAACCATTTTGTGGTGCGTACCAATACAGCTGCAGCAGAAGTCTATGGCAAGGATTAGAAAGCAAAGAATTTAATCGGGGTGGGGTTAATCGAGCGCTGAACTACGATATCCAGGAGCTTGATGAGCAGCGGGATCTCGCATGAAGCGTAGATACCTTACCCAGTAACGGTCATTGCGTGCTGATTTTTGTGAGAGACAGCCCGGAAGTCGGATATCAGTGAGAACGAAAGAAAAGGGATGCAGAGCAGACGATAAGAACGAGGTGTTATCTGTCTTGCATCAATGTAGCCTTTATTCTTGAAGGATGAAGCATTGTTATAAGGTCAAAGATATACAAGAACTATACTGTGTACATAGGAGGTTCCTTTTACATGGTGGACGGAAAGACAAAAAGGTGTCTGTTCGCACGTCCAAAAAGTTCTGGCCTGTACGAGATGCAGTGTAGGAAATGCGTGTGTTCGAAAAGCTAAAACGAAGGACAAGGGCTGGTGAAATAGTGTCTTTCTGTGCGATAAGACTATTAAATATCCTGTTTGTACGAGACACTGACGAGTCAAGAACAGGACACGCAGAATTCATAGAAAGATATGCGTATATGTTAGGAAGAACTACGAACAGCTAATTAGTACGAAAGGAAATACTGTGAATAAAAATAGCCAGCATGTAGCGATGATCAACGGAAGAAACATAGCTAGACTATTGATTACATAAAATTAATTACGCAGCGCAATGAACGTAGTTATTAACTCCAACGTGAATACTTATCTGCGCTGCACCAGTTATTCAAGCTAAAGTAGTCGATGGCCTCTTCTTCATCACCTGCTTACCGTTCTGGAATATTAACAGTAAAAATTAACGTATTTTGCACCGATACCAATAATTATGGAAAGCGACTAAAACACACCTGAAGAAGGACAGGTGATTCATTAACGAACTCCATCGAGATACAGAACCAAAACCTCGACCGTGCAATTCTCAGAGAAATTCAATGTGGCAGACGCAGTACGTGCCTGTTGAGAAGAATAGCAACACAACAATTAATGTCAGTTAGGAAATTAATCTCTGATAACAACAACGGGAAGCAACTGAAATATATTTAGTGGAGGTAGATGCACACCTGAAGAAGAAGAAATAATCTATCAACAAATATATTGTTAGACGTCTCAATCGAAGCCCTCTGCTGCCCAACGTCCTCGGTTCCGAACACGCGAGAACGAATCCACCGGTAGTTGCTAGTCGACCTCTCACCAAAACGGAGGAAACAAACAGTTCAAGGAGACGATTGACCAGATCTGTAATATGTATACCAGAAATAAACGATCAAAACTACCAGACGATAAAAAAATTCACGGAAGAGAATGGAAAATTCGTCGAACTGGGCAAGCCGGTCGTCGGTGGGCTGGTCTGACACTAGCCGCTGGCCGGGAGAGCGAGAGAGGAGGATGGCGAGGCGACAGAACGAGATGCGAATGAGCGGGTGAACTGGCCGTTGGTCGATAGTTGACCAAAACCGATGGAGCAAACAGATCAAGAAGACGGACGATCAGATCTTTAACATGGACAGCAGAAATGATCGGTTAAAACTACTAAATCATAGAAGAAATTTTCGGAGAAGACGGAATATTCGTTGAACTCGGCGAGCTGGCGGTCGGTGATCTGGCGCGCCACCAGTCGCCGGTCGGGATAGCGAGAGAGGACGGCGACGACGCGACGGAACGAGGTGCGAATGAAGGAGCGATCGGTCTGGCCGCGGTAGGCGAGAGAGTGGAGACGCCGGGGGGAGCCCTAAGCGTGGAGCGCGTCGGAGCCGGGGACGAGGAGAGAGGCAGAGTGGGGTCGGCAAGAGAAAAAAGAAGGGGAGGGGAACTGGGCTACGGAGGTCCGAAAAGTTTAGTTGCCTATATGCTTAAGCGATTAAAAGTTCACGCTGTGTGTTTCATTGGTAGGAGAATGTGATTGAAACGGGGATTGTTGCTCTAGAACGGGGGTAAAATTTTGAGATCCATTCGAAGTGGCGACATTATTTGTCTCATGGATCAAGTTAACGTAAGCTCAGCAGATCAACTGGGTGCAACATGGGTAAGTAAGTAAAGTATTTTTTTCATAAGCATCTCCTTCGATGATAATATGTCCTAAATAGACAGAGATTAAGGAAGGAGTAAGGCAGAAGCCACAGAAGTAAGCTATCTGTAACATGTGTCGTATGCTATCATGGAATCCCTGAATTAGGATATCATGTGAAACTTTAGTGGAGTAGTGCTAGAAAGAATCCTAGACAAGTATTATTACCAAAGCAAGCTGAAGAACGTATAGGAATTGCAATGTGACTGAGATCAGTGACAGCTCTACATATGTCAAGAAACACTATATTTATGTCGATGTTTTAGTTTAGCTCAAATCAACCAATGCAATTACAAACCATAATCAGTGCTATCATATAGTATATACACAAAGTGTATATATACCATCATCAAATTTCAATATCTGACATTTTAGAAGGCAGAACCTCCCGATATTTGAAATACTAAAATCACTCAACAAGGTCATCCACAACCGATATGTATTTCTAATATGAGAAGCTTGTACATAGAATCTAAAACAGGACAAATCAAATGTGAGTTCAGGAGGTCAACCGGGTGCAATGTGGGTAAATAAGTAAAGTATTCTTTTTATAAGCACTCTCTTCGATGATGATATGTCCTAAATAGACAGAGATCAAGCAAGCAGTAGGCCAGAAGCTACAAAAGCAAGCTATTTGTAACACGTGTCATATGCTATCATCGAATTTCTGAACCAGAATATCATGTGAAACTTCACTGGAGTAGTGGTAAAATGAACCGTAGACAAGTATCATTTTTAAAGTAAACTGAAGAATATAGAGGAATTGCAATGTGATTGAGATCAGTCACAGGTTTACATACCTCAAGAAACACTATATCTATGTCGAGGCTTTAGTTTAGCTCAAACCAACCAATGCAATCAGAAAGCACAACCAGTGCTATGATATAGTATATATACAAAGTGTTTTTTGGAAATATGCCTAGGTTTTAGCTGAACAATAAATTAACGAGGTAGCTACGTCTGTTGTGGCCATTGCAGCTCATAAGGAGGTTAGCAAACGAGATCCGAACATTACTACACTGAAGTAAGTTCTATACAACACCTAGATGTTCTAGTACATGGAAGTCTTAATTAGAGATTACAATAAAGTTCGGAATCAACGTAAACAACATAATATTTGGATTACCGTCGTTACAACTTACCCTAGTTTATCCTAATATAACATCTGAATCTACTCGTCAACTTCCATATGCATAGACTACACATACACATTGCTCTCCATATTTTGTTGCTTCACTTCGTCTAATAGCCTTGACATCCTACTCATGACATCAGAAAGATTATCTATCATCTCAGTTTCTAAACCACGAGAAACTCCTGTAGTTTCACTCTCCTCAACAACATTATTCATACCATGCTCTTCCATAGCCTCCCAACTCCCACGGAGAATTGCAATTTCCCTAATTGTCTGTTCCCAACCGTCTTTTAGTCTTGTCGCAGCAGCCACCAAATCCTGAATCTTCTTCTCGTTGGATCTAACTTCAACCGCATAATCATGGTTATGACAGGAAAGAACAATCTTCTCCCAATAATTGACATCATCCACGTCCACACCAAAAATCCTTTGAAGATATTTAATACCTTCTTCCGCAGCATTTTCCTGCGCTTCTTCTACCGTGCTAGCTGGTTTACCATAACAAAATTTCTGCCCACTGAGCTCAGACGTAACCCTTGCGTTACACACAAATGACACAGATGCAATAGTTTTTCCATCGCTAACAGGCCACACAGTGTATTGACCTCCATGGCAGGAAAGAGCCCTAAGAACTTCAGCCAAAATCAATTTTCGCGAAATTCGAACAACCTCCATCTTCTGTCAAATGCTCACCACCTATTTATCAGTTCTATGAGTTTATACACGACTAACCAACTGAGAAAAAAACATAGGAGAATATATACTACAAACAAACGGATACGCATATCAGTGTAACCAGATCACTTGATTCAATCCATATCACCTCATAAAGTTACTGATATTCATACCAGTCTCAACACAGAACAGAAGCTATTTGAATTAATTCATACCAGTTCTTATCGGTCTACGAAAAAGGATATATCACTCTTATGTACAACGTCAACACAAACCAGCAGACCAAAACTATACAAATTCAACTAATACACAGATCAATTCAAACCAATTCCCCCCCTGTATGATTAGAAACAGAGCCAACATTTGAAATAAGCAAAACACTCATGAGTCACCAAGTAGGGAATCAGTGATGTTTACAGAAGGAGAAGCACACATAAGCAGTGGCTTGCAGGAAAAACAGTTGAACAATGCGAGCAAAGAGCCAAGCTAACAACACATCACAATGCATGCAGTGAAGCTACAGACAAGCCTGGAACCACCCAAATAATGTAACAAATGCATCAAATAAAAGGGGTATACTTTTGAGAAACCTGTTAGCATTCGAATGTATGCAATTTCAGTACAAACATAATCGATTTCCTATGGAAGAAGGGAGAGGACCTCATCGATACCTTCAGTCCTGGGCGGGAAACTTGGAGCGGTGGAAGAACTGTTCGTCTGGTCACCGCCCCCGCGGGACTGGATGTAGACGGCGGAGCTGTCGTCCGCGACGGCCGGCTGTTGCTTCTAAGGGATACGACGCCACCGACGAAACCTGCGGTCTCTCTTTCCTCCGGCAGCAAAGACAAGTCACCCAGCGCAACAGACCTGACTCGGGCAGTAAAGAGAAATCACCAAGATAAGAACAGAGGGATGTGGGAAAACGTCGGTGTTGCGACGAAGGGAAGGGAGCACCGTACCTCTGATGTCGATGGCCGGGGGCCGGGTCTGGGAATGGGGATCGGCGGTGGAGTGCTCAGAAACGAGGAAAATGCGGACGGGGAACCGGTTCGATCCGGCTGATGGGGAACGCACGCCTCTCGATCTGTTCTTCCCCGACGACGAGCCGACGGATCCGTGCGGCGGAGAAGCTTCTGCACGATCGGACGAGGCTGAGATGGTCGAGAATCCCTGGTTTCGGTAGCGGGAGGGAGGTGTCCGAGGCCGGCGGGCAGGGATTTCGGGGGATTTGGGGATTGCGGAGCTTTCCTACAGATGACGAACGGGGGGAAGACTATTGGGAACCGGATACAATAGGGATTCTTTTCGGGAGGCTGCTGGACGCCTGTTTTTCCAACGTATTGCTGAAATCTGGCTATCGGGAACGGTACACGGAAGCTGCTAGAGTTGCTCTAACGATACAGAGTTGCTCGGGAAAGCAGCCGTGCTTGCTGAGGCGACGGGAAGCGACCGTTGCTGAGGCAGCGAAGGCTCCGATGGTGTCCGGGAACACGAGCAGGAAACGGGAGAGGCGGCGTTTGGTGATTTGGGTGGTCGAGTTTAGTCTTCATTGATTTGGCTAGCTGAGTTCACTCTCCACCGTTTTGGACGTCGATTGTCTAGAAGGGCGTTCTCTTGTACGTTTTTTTCTTTTTCTTTTTTTAAAGGTCGTGCGCGATTTTTGTGGTGGGAAAGGACACTGAAGTGCATCGACGTGAACCCGTCGGTCATTGCCTGTTAGGATCATATGTCTTGTATCAAGATAATACTAAACAGCAGTAAGCTTCTCATAGAAGACTCGGAAACGATGAGTGGTTAACAAACAGTATAGAAGTTTTTTACACATACCAAGCTATATATATATACAACCATACACGCGGTGAAATCAGACAGCATATGTCAGGAAGCAACAAGTCTTAACATATTAACAATGCAGCTAACGTTGGAAAGTTGCAGCAGCACTAAGGATAACGTACGCTTACAATATGTTCCAAAAGGTGAGACATTGAAGCAGCTTATGACTACAAATGGTCGGTCTGAAAGACGCAAGTGCGATGCATAGGACCATGTAAGCTGTTCTGAAACTCTCAGATAGAGTATATACTAATAGAACCCCAGTGTTTTAGCACTATCAGGAAGACGTCATCGGAGACATACATCGGTGATGATGTCCACCAAAAGAACGATCTATTCATCATTTACTGCCGAGGTAAGAGGGAGCAATGAGTATATGTAGAAGTATCTCTCAAACTGAATGTAGGCACGAAACGCCGTCAACGGAAATATAGAGATTTACCTGACAGTGTTTTGCCTTTTTTCCAGCACGGCCCTTTGTCTCTATACCAGAAACAGCCGGCGGAGTAACATGCTGTGGAATGAGAACAAACAACACGAGTATAAACAGGAAGAATTTTAAAATAATTCGGTTGGCTCAACAAAAGCCAGAGAGATAGAAACTAACCGGATCTACCTCATCTCCATCACCAAACAACCTTTTGCGCGTTGCCAAATGCGTCTTATCCGATAGGGCATCTTTTCTGCTAAAAGACAGTTAAACGGAGTAGGAAAATGATGCAATACTCTTTGACGTGGTACTTACATAGGGATATTGTCTGGTTCATTCAAAGGAGTGTAGACGGCTGCTTCAGTTATAGCCCCAATATTCTGAGCAGTGGAAGGATATCATCAGCATGTGCAGATACTATTGGAAGTAAAAGAACCTGTAAACTGCGAACCTTAGTAGCTGAAGTGAGATGCCCCTGTTCTACCAACGCTCCAGCAGTAGTGTTTTCTGAATCGTTATTAGCAACAGATGTATCAGGTGCTAATGGTGCAGAAGACGAAGAGGTATCTGTGGGAATTGTCTGGATGTGAGGGATCACAGGCTGTCGACCAAAACAAACGTCGATACTGTTAACCTGGAATGTCTTGCTTTTCCTGAAGAAGCTTCTGTCCGTGAGTGTGACGTTCCATGTGTATTTCTTGGACACAATCGCGACAATATCAACCGGGAAGTCCTGACCCTGGTGACCAGCTCGTAGCAGGTATCCAACTTGCTTACCCACCACCTCTTGACCAATATCCCCAAATAGTATGAACTCTGCTTCAGCTGTTCCATCTGTGCAGATAACACATATCTTGTACCTAACATCACAGAGGAAGGAGCTGTAAACTCAAACAACTACTACGGTTGGCTCTCACAGTGCATGCGACAGCCTACATACCTAAATCTTTTTCCAGTGCATGAACACTCCGTGCATTTATACCCGTCGCCGTCAGGCAAAGACTTTTTGCCACATCTTTTGCACGAGGCAAACCACCAGGACTGTCCAGGCACCATTCTTGCGATCACGACTGTGCACTTGAAGCCTTCAGGCTGTAATAAAATAGCACAGAGTTTACACACTGCTCAAAGAACGTATATAAATCGTACCATTAAACTGTAATGTAAAGCTCAGCTGAGAAGACATCGTACCGGGAAGTCGTACGGATTAATAGCTAAAAGATCAAGCAGCGTTTTCTGTTCAATCTGAGCTGAAAGGAACACGCGGTACCGTAGACTGGCTCGATGCGGCAATATGCGTTATAGGCTCAAAACGATCCTTGAAGCTAGAGGGGATGCCAGAAAGAGCACTTAGATTAGGTCTAGGAAAGAACCGGCGTTTCACTTTAAAAGACAGTGAGTAGATTTAGCTAAGCAAAAATATTACCTCGCAACAAGAGCATTAACCCGAGATTCATCAGGGTTGATGTACCATCTGCAGGCAGCATTGCCGCTAAGAGAATCTTCACCTAAAATCGACAATAATCAGAGACTTTAACAAGGCAAGCAGAACAACATGCGCATCCCTATATTTTTCTTAGGATAAGAAGAGCTCACCGCGAAACGTTTTCATTAGCATACCAACGAAAATAGCAGCCACGGGATGCTTCAGCCCAGCGGCAGTGACATCGTCAGCAGGGAACTCAACCGCTCGTCGACCCCACAAGATTAGTTTCATCTCATAGTTGCTGGACAAGAAACATACGAAAAGGGACAATAATACGTAGTGCAGCAAACATAGTAGAGCTAAATAAATACTGGCATGGGTGTACCTCTCGTCCCTGAGGACGATCAGGCGCCTGGTAGTTGGAGCTGGTTGGCCAGAAATATGAATGGTAGAAGCCTCAGAGACACTGATAATAACACCCACAACGTCTAGAACAAAACCAAACGCAAAGCAAATCAACGTAGAATCCAGGCTGTGTAGATGGTCGTGAATAGGAAAATGAACTCAAAAAGATGGTACAGAATTTTACCTAAGAAACGTTGAGTCTCACCCACGTACGATGACAGCTGGCAGAATGGAACTGGATCATATACAAATCTAGGAAACGCCGCTGGTACATCTGTCTTTTCCTCCACAAGTGTGTGAAACGTGAAGCTGATCATATAACGACCTTCAACAGCTTTGTAGAATTTCTTAGCAGGCGACACCATAAATCTAGAGAGAATGTACACATGGCCTTCAAGTAAAAGGGATGCCTTATCAGCTGCATCATCAGGCCCAATCTCAGCAAACATAGCATTTCCCTGCAGCAAAAAAAGATAGCCAATACAATGATGGATCATACCTGAAATAGTCCATGGATTGAAAAGTGCCACTATGACGTAAATGCAGTACTTGCTGATCGATAAGCACAAGGTCTACATGCTGAAGAGGACCATGATCCGTGCCTCCACGATATTCCCAGATGCGAGCAACCCGAACACAGATATTCCAGTGCTTACCGCCTGGCCTAAGTTCGGTTAGAGGACTGAAGGCCATCTGCAACGTAAAGATATATATATATATATATATGTTAAGAAAAGGAACCACTAGA
The DNA here is from genome assembly GCA_019208055.1 of Stipa capillata. NCBI lineage: Eukaryota > Viridiplantae > Streptophyta > Magnoliopsida > Poales > Poaceae > Stipa > Stipa capillata. The sequence continues at coordinate 426,839 of JAGXJF010003186.1, read as the reverse complement.
ATATAGCCGAATGCAATAGAATGCAGAGTAATAGCTGAATGCACAAATCACCCTCACTGTACTGCAGAGGAAATCTAAGAGGTTGAAGTAGAAAACGGAAACCATAGTGGTACACAAATGCTTTTACAGCAAGTACGAGCTAACTGATCCTTTTTCTTGTTAAGATACATCTATAACTGAGACCGAACAGATACATGTAAATCTAGCTATACATATAAAAGCTTATATAATATATAACATAACACATACGGTAAGGAATGCTGCTTAAGATCTCATGGTAGACAATGTTCCTTGTGCACGATCCACAAGATCCATCTTCGTTTTCAATCAGGATGCTAAGTCCATCCGGAGACATCACACGTGAAACAGCAACGTAAAGTTGCCCATGGGTAAAAACAGGTCGTTTTAGATAGATTCCTACCCTCTCTAACGTTTGTCCCTGGCTCTTGTTAATCGTCATGCCATAGCAAACCTTCACAGGGAACTGACGTCTACGCAGTGTGAAAGGCCACTTAGATTTTCCAAGGCTAAGACTAATGCGAGGTATGTATACTATCTGACCAATGGCCGATCCAGTAATAACTTGCGCCTCAATGATGAGCTCGGCTAGATTTTTGACTATGAGACGTGTACCATTACACAAACCCTCTGATTGGTTCAGATTTCTCAGTAACATTATTGGAGCCCCTATCTTCAGCACCAGTCTATGGTGTGGGAAGTTGTTGGCCTGTATTGAATTCAGAAATTCTAAAGGATAGAGAAGATCAGCATCAGCCACCTGATCCTGTATATTAGAGAGCGCATCGCAACTTAGATATTCTTTTTCCCGACCAGGAAGGCTGGACAGAATAAAAGTGTTGATATCATCTGCAAGTTCATTGGTTGGAGCCAATATGGCATGTGCACGGAGATAGCTAGAATCGAAGCATCGAGATGAGAAGTCCTCGTACACAGCCGACACTATACACTCAACTTTATCACCATCGGTATAGAGTAGAAAACGAGACGGGATGTTTATCCAATCCGCCTCAGGCTTACCAGGAGGTTGTATGGTAGGCAAGGCACCATCACCAAGATCTGTAACCCAACGACTAAATTCGTTCATATCGGCACGAGAAGCCTCATTCAAGCCGTGCAAACAAAGCCGCATGTTAATCGATAAAGTAACTACTTTAACATAATTCCATAGAGGTGAGTTTGTAATTGCCGAGTTTACTATCTGAGATCGGCTCCCTCCCTCAATGACAGGCAAAATTTGCCTCAGATCTCCTCCAAGCACAATAACCATTCCGCCAAATGGCAGCTGCTCCGCGCACGGATTTGATGCAGAGAGGATATCACGTAGAGTTCTATCTAACGTCTCAAAACATTTTCGATGTGTCATCAAGGCCTCATCCCAAATAACCAGCGTGGTTTGTTTAATCAGGTCACTAAGCATGGAGCCTTTCCTAATATCGCACACTGTACCATCGTCAATGTCTATAGGTATTTTAAACCGGGAGTGAGCGGTGCGACCACCAGGAAGCAGAAGAGAGGCGACTCCGGATGAAGCAACGGTAAGAACAATCTTGCCCAGTGACCTAAGATGAGATACAATAGAATTCCATAGAAACGTCTTCCCAGTACCTCCATAGCCCGAAACAAAGTAGAAACCTGGTGTCTTGTCAAGAACAGCCTGTACAATAACGTCAAATGCCTTTCTCTGATCATGATTAAGTCTAGAGAGCAACAACGTGGACTCTCTAGCCAACGCAACAACGTCATACGATACTTCGTCCATCACTAATCTATTTCTCAATAGAGAGCTCGAACAGTCAGATCTAGTCGGTAAATTATAGTCGCATATTCTACGTCCATTTCTAAGCAAGAGGTCCTCTAACTCGGCTAAAACCATGTCTCTAAGTTCAATCGATGGTACAATGTATCTCGGGTTATCTAAAGTCTGTCGTAAGCGATACTGCAAATCATCAGCCATCTCTACCCAAACCTTGTCGAATAGAGCAAGCTCGTCCTTAACATCACAGAAAACCAACATCATTATAAACAACCGTCTCAGTTGATAGCCGCTAGCCCACAACGTAGCTTCAGCGAAAGCAGTAGCCCACTCCGTGTCATCTCCAAGTAAGCCTCGTGCGCCGCAAGTCTCTTTGAACATTGAATACACAACACCTTGGAACGAACGTACATCTTCGTAGCTTTGAGCCCCCTTCACTATCATAAGAAGCATTCTAAGAAAGTACCTTTCACCCGCAGATGGGTGAACGTGATACAAACGACCTATTTTGAAACCTCCAGCCCTTGCGTGCCAGCATCTATCTCTACTCCACCACGTAAATTTTGTCGGGAACTCGCAATAAGTAAGATCTCTCCCCTCAGCACTTAATCTATTGGTTATAAACCACTCTGTGAGCATTGTCTTTCTAGCGAACGTACTGCCAACAATATTGCTGAGATTAGCGTTCGACTGGAAAGTAATATTATTCATATCTGGTAGATGTACTGGGAGACGCTCAACTGCTAGCTGATGGCTATGTATATCAAAACCAAACACTCTCCACACCGCGTCTTGCTCACAAATATAACGGTAATCAAGGTACTCCTTGATCTCATCAATAGCACCCGTCTGTTTGTCTATAGGAGTATCTTGCCCCTTCTTTATTCTTTCAGCATAACCTTTAGCATAATCTGCACCTTTAGTGACATATTTAAAAAGATACTTGACAACCTTTGTCTTATTACACCATTCGATATTTATGTGGCACTGGAACTTCTTCAACAAAAACATGTTCTACGGCACAACCCAACGGTTGTCTAACCTAACATCTCCTTTCATTACGAAACGACCGTTGTCAGGGCGCCTATAAATCGCAAAGCCGTCTTTATCGATTAAAGTCTCATCCTGGAAAGGCTTAGGATAATGTTTTGAACATACGCCATTCTTCATACACGGACAGTTCTTGTTCAGGCTACCACAAGGACCGTGCATCATGTGCTCTGCTACTAAAGCTTAGCCCAAAGGATCAGCAGCTGGGTCTGGAATCTCAGCACTAATAAATGAGTCAACAAGACCCGGTGTTGGATCCGATGTATCAAGAGCAAGCCAAAGGAGCGCATGCGCATGTGGCAGACCACGCTTTTGGAACTCGACCGTGTGCAGCACTAGAAACAACAAACATAAACGTATGAAAAATAAAACAAGGAGAGAACAACAGAAAGAACTATAGATAAAACACTAAATGTGCAGTGGTACCTGCATCAGTAGGTCCAAAGGGTATTCCGTCCCTGAAATCGCCTAGCAACTCAGTCAGCTTCATATGGTACACTCGCACTACAATGTCTGCTCTATCCGTGTGTTTTTGACCGGGCTCAAAACGAAGAGCGTCACTTATTTCGGGCCACTTAGGGTTGCAAGTACACGTTATAAATAGGTCTGGCGAGCTAAAAACCCTACAGATAGCAAGCGCATCATAATAGTTCTGCAACATATAGCGTCTACCCCCTTAATGCGAAGCCGGTAATACCATCCGTTTGCCAACATCATCACCATCTATATTCCCGGCACTAACAGCATCAGCTATACCTTGGACGTTCTCAACTCTCAGTTTCTTCTGATTTTCAACAAGAAAAGTCAATCGACTCTCGTCTATAGACGCACGAGCATCAACCTTGGCTTGGGAACATAACCTACCGTAGCATGTGTATGGGTTGGGCTGTTCCTTTCTATAATGGAAACAATATTTGTAATAGTCCTGCATAGTCACCTTAGTCCTACCAGTATTAGCACCAGCAGGCAAACCAGCGTATCGGACACCAACCTGAAAGCCACGATCACCATACGGGAACAACAACGGATACTGTAGGGCCATAAAAGCAGGGTGTAAAGGTGATATACGATGGAGCTCTCCTGATTGTCGATGAACGATTATATCACGTTTGTAAGTATCAAGAGAAAAATCTCCAACCACTAGCAAAGCAAGTTCACTAGACACGGGTAGATCATACTGGACTGGATCACCGGGTCTAGCACCTATAATTCTAATAGCAACATCCTCATCGCCACACACCTCAAGACGGTCTCTTGCTAACCGAAATTGCTGCACCAACGGATTGTGCTCGTCTAGCATGGCTAGCAGTTCGGCCACCAGGTGCGTGTCTAAATCACACTCGATCTTCTCACTAGAAGTCAATGCACGCATTCTATTATCGATCTCATTCTCAGTGTCATAGATATATAGCTCAACAAATTTAGGAGGGTCATCAACAGCAAGCAGTAAGGAGCCAATACGGTGGTGGACCTGCCCATTAATCTTAAACACATACGGACCACCTGATCTATTAATCTCATCATCAATTTTCGCGCCCATGGATGTAAAAGCAAATAGGCAGTTGTACTGCCTGTTCTTTCTAACGAATCTCTTACAACGTGTATCACCATCGAATCTAAGCAACGAAGCCAACAAAGGAGGCGGTTGCTTGAAAGGAGGTATCCTCACTCTACCACCCCTACAACAGTTGTTGTAAGCAATCTTACTCTTCCTCACGGAAGAATCATGCCTACATCGCTCCTCGAACCAAAAGATAGCATGGCAATGAGCACACTCAAAGTCAGGCGACCCATAATATGAGCGTCCTCGATACGAAGCTGCCACACATATATAGTCAAAACTACAAGAAGACTAAGAGGAAAGATAGCAAAAAAAGTCTAACACAAAGAATAGAACTATAACAGCACCCACCTTTCAGACTATCAATATACTCCTGAGAGAAACGAAAACAATGAGAACTGATGGCATGGTCAGCCGTGGGATGTAGAATAGGAGCAGATGTCGTAGCCGCTAAAACAACAGCACGCATGCACAAAGAAAGGAAAAAACACTTAAGCACATACGAAAAGAGAGGTCAGAAAAGAAAACCGACTAATCAACAGGCACCTGAGAAGGCCAACTGTCGCTGGGCACGTAAGTTTCTTCTCTTAGCACGCCTCTCACGTTTGGCCCCAACCGAGTTGTCAGGTCTATAGAGAGCTCCTGTAATAAAACTCAGCGCAGATACTCTTAATAGACAGTGGAGGAGGAAAGAAGAAAGCCAACCTAAAGATACAAAGTGTACTGGGCTGTAAGACGCATACCCGATGACCCAACTGTTTCAGGAGGAGTAGCAGTAGATGCTTGAGAAAAGAAACACAGAGCGGCAGAAAAAAGCATCAGAGAAAACCAAGCCAAGTTGATAAGAAAAAATAATTCAAGTTGATAAGAAAAATACACCAAGTGAAACTCGCAAGATAGGATGGAACGTACAGCCTCGGAGTAAAGAAGTGCTAGTCTCACCAGACCCGCACGAATGAGAACTGGAAGCAAAAAAAGTCCTTTTAGGCCGGCCCATTCTAAGTGCCAGGCCCAGTACTTGCCACAACGCACTAAGAAAAGAACGGAGAAATAGGCCACGGATGAGAAACACGTAAGGACAGAATCGCACGACAAAAAACGAAGGAGGAGGACACATTTTACAGCAAGAACACCTATAGAGAGCTAGAAAAGACAAACCCAAAGAGAGCAGCGTGATGTAAACATCCAGAGAAAGGAAGACATAACATAGCAGCACGGTCCCAGAGGCCAGTAACAGCAAAAGAGAAGGAGAACTTATCTATGTGGGATTATCTTGAGACAAATCAGCTGTTACAACAACTGACGCCATCGATACAGTTACAACGAACAGAAAATTACACATAGTCGCATTTCATACAAAGGATGGGAAACCAGGCAGGCACTAAAGAGCTGAACCAAGAGCCGAGAGCTCAGAGAAAAAACGGAAGCATCTCCTATTTACATCCTCGACGAAACAGTCTGGCAAACCAGCAGCGCTAACCGCGCACCTCGCGAAATAGATAGCGTCCGCAGCCACTTCCAAGGCAGACCTAATAATTCTTCTATCACGCAGCATGCTGTAATAGCCATAGTCCAAGACCAAGAAGCCATACACGGTCTGAAGGTACACGATAGCCTCGAAAGCAGCCTGCTCATATGCAGCCCCCTCTCCATCGCAATATCCCCAGAAGAATCTCCGTGGACGAGTGCCTTGTAAACCTCCTAAAGAAAGCTCTAACTCAACACCTCCTAAAACAGAACCATCATCAGCAACCTCACGTATATACGCCATATACACCCCACCACAGCGACAAGCAACAGCCTCCAACAAGGAGACGAACGAAGCCTCTACGGCGAACATCTAACCTAAACAGCTGCACACCACTCACAAACCTAAACGAGAACCCCAACCCAAATCCCCAGAGAAAGAACGCGTCAGTACAACAAGCGCATAAGCCTAGCGATGCAAAATATGAACGAAACATACACATAAAAACAGCACACCACACAATACAATGAATAAAACGAAGAATACTCACGTCGGATAGTAGAGAGCACCAGGAACGAAGAAGAACGCAGCAGCACCAAGCAGAAGACGGTGAAGGCACGAACCGACCGAACAATAGAACCACCCGGCTACAAACTCAGATCAAAGCCGAACATTACTAACAATGCCGTAAGATTGGCATAGAAGAAATGATCCACCGAGAGCACAGCAGATGCGAACCACGCGAAAACGCACCTTAACCGATAGACGCCATCCGTAGCAGAAACATACCGAACAACACGTCTGCAAAACGAAACAAATAACAACACACGTACGTAATATTAGTAATAGCAGCAGACCACGGCGAGCAATACTTACCAAAAAGCGAGCTAAGTAAACACGTACAAACAAGAAAAGCAAATCAGCCATAAAACGAATGGACAAAAAGAACGTCTCAATTCGGGAAGAAAGTATAAGCAGACAAACACGGAAAATAAGATCGAAAAGGCGACAACGAGGACCGTAAGAGATAAAAATTCCAGAGCAAAACGCACAAGAAAACAGCGAGAAACGACCCGGCTCACCATTCACCACGCCACCGAAACAATAGTCCAACGAAAACAGCCATAACCATCAGATCCATTAAAAAATAAAAACATCAAAAAACACGAAGCAAAGCAAAGTGTAGAACGCTCACACGCTGAATAAGCCAACCTGGATAGCACCAACGGAGAAGAAAACCAGCAGAGAAACCAAGCGATGGACACAGCGAAAGAACGGAAACGAAAGAACAGGAGCGAGAAGGCAAAGAATCCTCCAGACCCAATAAATATGGAGCGAACACAAGAAGCACAGCACAACAGGGCAGGCAAGATGGACCCCCCACCGGTCGTCGGGCCACGTCGCACATAAGACGTCACACACAGGAGCAGCCTCGAAGGCGAGGGACGCAAGCACAGTACCGACGGCATGGCGCCGGGCACACGACCGCACGGCGAAGCCGGCAAGGACAAGGAAAAGGTACGGCGAAAAAACTGAAGACCAAATAGCGAAACCAACACAACGCAGAGATGCGATCGTGACAGACTACACGCCACGCAGATCGTCAATACTACCCGGTAGACAATGCGTGGGAGGCAGACGGTATGAAAAGGCAAACTAAAAAAGGTACAGGCGAACCCGGAGCCCGGCTGCACGACGAGACTCAGCAGACGCGGAGACGCAACATCCCACAGAACTTATTACACACCACACCGAACGTAATTATTAACTTCGACGCGAACACTTATCTGCGCTGTATCAGCCACTGAAGCTAAAGCAGTCGACGCTCCTTTCTTCACCATCTGCTTACCGTCCTAAAATATTAACAGGAGAAGTTAACGTATCGTGCACCGACACCAGCAATTACGGAAAGCAACGGAAACACACCTGAAGAAGGACAGGCAATTCAGTAACGAATTCCATCGAGAGACGGAACCAAAACCTCGACCGTGCAATTCCCAGAGAAATTCAATGTGGCAGATGCAGTACGTGTCTGTTAAGAAGAACAGGAACACAACAACCAACACCAGTTAGCAAATTAATCTCTGATAACAACAACGGAAACCAACTGAAATACATTCAGTGCAGGTAAATACACACCTGAAGAAGAACAAATAATGTAGCAACAAACATATTGTTAGATCTCTCAACCGAAGCCCTCTGCTGCCCAACGCCCCCGATCCCGCACAGGCGAGAACGAATCCACAGGTAGCTCCTGGTCGATCCCTGACCAAAACCGAAGAAGCAAACAGATCAACAAGACGAACGCCCGGATCCGTGATATGCATACCAGAAATAAACGACCAAAACTACCAGACCATAAAAAAACTCGCGGAAGAGGACGGAATATTCCTCGAACTCGGCGAGCCGGTCGCCGGTGAACCGGTGCGGCGCTGGCCGCCGGCCGGGATACCGAGAGAGGAGGATGGCGACGCGACGGAACGACACGCGAACGAGCGGCTCGCCTGGCCGCCGGTCGATCCCTGACCAAAACCGATGGAGCAAACAGATCAAGAAGACGGATGACCAGATCTCTAACATGCTCAGCAGAGATGAGTGAACAAAACCACCAAATTTCATCGAACTCGGCGAGCCGGCCGTCGATGAGCTGGCCCGCCACCAGCCGCCGGCCGGGATAACGAGAGAGGAGGGCGACGACGCAACGGAACGAGATGCGAACGAAGGAGCGGCGGATCTGGCCACGGTAGGCGAGAGAGCGGAGACGGCGGGGGAACCCTAGCCACGGAGCGCGTCCGACCTGGGGAGAACGAGGGAACCGGGTCGGGAAGAGGAATAAGGACGGGAGGGGAACCGGGCCGCGGGGGCCCGAAACGGGCCGCGGCGGGCCCCGAACCGAGTTTTTCAGGGTCCCGGTGAGGCTTCGGAGGGCCGCCGCGGGAGCGCGCACGGACCGTCGGATCCGCGGGGGAACGGATGGCCGAGAAGAATCGGGGCGACGTGGACGCCCCGAGAGGCCAGGGACTCCGCCGGCTTTAATAGTGGGAAATATATTTTATAGAGTGGACTCTGCAGTGGACGACTCCGTGGAGCGTGACGAAATCCGCTCGCCAGTCACCAGGTCACACGAGTATATCTGAAACGCGATATATGTCTTGGCCGGTTGGTCCGAAATAACTCGAGCGACTGATAGCAGATGTAAGATGATAACGATCACCCTTGTGTGAGTTGGAGGATGAGCTTTGTTGCCAAGTCGATATCCTTCACGGTTAACGCACAAAAAAGCAATGGTATGCCGCGGAATCTCTCGTCGTGGCTAAAAAATCGATTCATGGACGAAAGGATTCATCTCTGATTGACGGTATATGTGTAGAACACTAGAGAGATTGCTGTTATAGTAGAAACAACATTAAGAAAAGAGTGTCAATAGCTTGGTTGCTACTTCACAATAATATTGTGATGTGTATAAAGTTTTATGAGAAGTTTGCCGTACACTTAACAAATGAGACATTTCGATCTTTCCTAATAGATTCGGTCGACTTGTGGAGCACGGCCTAATCCTATGTCGAGAGAGCATCCTTATACGTTACTTTGCTAGCATCTTAGGTCATCGGTGACTTTTCAAGACCGTTCCTAAAGCTCCCTGTCCGCAACTTAGAGCTCTATGCTTTGCTTATGAGATTTTTTATTTTTGGGATACATCATCGTGAGGTTTATATAGGCAAGAGATCCATGACAAAGTACTATAGATACTTTTGAGGGATGTGTAAGAAAAGAGTGGATGGATAAAATATAGTCTATATAGTCCATGGTGGATAGAGAGGCGAGATGATGAATAATCGGTATCGGACTAAACCTCCTCATACGCCTCTTAAATTTTTTTACTTATCAACTTACTTTGATCTTATTAACCCACCTCTTGATTTGACTTTTGCGTCATTTAAATGTCACACAGGCCGGTCCACATAGAATTATTGTTTCCCTAAAGGGCTAGAGGCTATTCCATGTCCGAATAAGGTCACCAGAGCTATTTGAGAATTTGCGCAAAATGCGTAGTGTTGCTAGACGCGGGGCACATGGAAGCACTAGAATTTTCATCAATCCTTAAAAACAAAACGAAATAAAAAAGTTATGTTCTAAGCATAATTGGTCCATGCGTAAATGTGTCGATGGAACTTGCATTTCGAGCTGTGACAAGGATTATTAAAGTTAAACATCGTTTTTTTTTGAACTTATGTAAACAAACATCTATGGGTGATCTCAGATGGCTTGGCCCAACACGCCGAGTAAAGTAGGCGTGATGCTTTTCCTCGGCCCAACCAATTCTCAAGTCTAGACAATCATGAAACGGGTGGTTATGGACAAAAACACAAGAATTTGAATGATGAAAACAAGCAAAATGCATTCGCCTCAAACAGAGCATTTTTGTGGAGAAGTCTATCACCGGTAAATTTGACCATTTACGTTACTAGTAGAGTCTTAATATGCGGGATTTGGGCGTATTTGGTTTTTTTTCCCAAAAAACAGTATACATTTTTAGGATTTAGTTTAAACTATATTAAATCCCCAAAAATTCTCAACGCTCATCCAAACAATCCTTATGGCAGTGTAAATCAGCCTCAACAATTGCTTCTTGACTGGATGAAACATACATGATCAGCATGCATGTCACTAGAGAAGTTATGAATTTTTATTCGCTACAGCAGATCACTCATTTACTTCACACGAAGAGGCGAGAGTCGTTCACATAATTAGAGGAAACCCCGCGCGTTGCTACGGGTGCAATAAAGGGTTCATGTAAATAACAACAATCAAAAGAAAGATGGTGGAGTGAAAAAGTAAACATTTATGAGCAACAAAAATAAGACAATGTGAAAAAGAATTTCAGCCAAAGATAGAGATAGGTTTGAAATTACAAAGAAGTGTTAAGTGTTTATTCTACTCTTGAAAAAAAAAGTCGGATTCTTGGAAAGTTTGCTTAGGAGTGCACATAGATTAGAGATGTTAAAATAATAGAACAATGTTAGTCTACAAATATCATAACAAATTACATAATTATTAAAATTAAAAAACAATACTGATATTTTGTTGTATAGTAAAATGTAATGGAAATACTCGTAAAAAAATGACGTAGCTGGTTTCGTCATGCGTCAACTTCATATATATGGTTGGTTCGAGTAGTATCATCGGTTCTTAACCGTCAGCTGCAAACTGACTGCATTAATAGATAAAGAAAAATAACAACTGTAGCTTTGCGATGATTAAATACCTGCCAAATATGTTTACATAACACATCTGTCATCACCTTGATACGTGCCAATCCGAACGTCTCTCTCTCTCATGAGGCACGAAGGAAACACATTGCAAAAGGAAAGAAGGAAATACCTAATTATTTCCCTTGCCTGATTAAGTTTGGATCAATCAAAAGGAAATACCTAATTATTTCCCTTGCCTGATTAAGTTTGGATCAATCAAAAGGAAATACCTAATTATTCCCAACCTTTTGGTTCGCTAGGTTCATCACCGTGGATTCAACAGGGGTTGAAGCACAAAGGATTTCATGTTCGGTTCACAGCAATCTTTTGCCTTGCGTCCATCGCCAAGCCTCACGGCATGGTCGGGCCAACTCCTCTACCGATGACCTTGTCTCCACCTCGAGGCTTGAGTTTGCGACTGGTTCGGAGGAGTGCGAAATTGCAGGTGAGGAGGAACGGATGAGAAAGGTTCAGAAGTGCAAGAAAAGGTGACAAATGAGACATACAGTTAAAATCCAAGAAGGTGAAAGGCTGAGAAATGGTTGGGCTACTCATCTCCCTAATCCTAGCCGAGCTGAGGGAGTAAATGAGAGGAAATTGAAGAGGCACGAAGCCAGAGTCAATTGGAGGACACCAAACTTGAGAGCAAATCTGTGCCTCTCAACATTCATCCAAAGGATGAGAATAGAAGTGATGATATGGTCTCATCATAGAGTAGGAAAATTAAGTTATGTAGGGGATCTTGTTTAGTTATATAGGACTACAAATGCGGCATGCTGTGCCAAATGCACGTTTATCTTTAGTTCCTTGGCATCATACATATGCAGATTCCTCTCAAAGAAAAAAAAAGCATACATGTACTGGTAATTACGTGGCATAAACACAGGGCAAAAGCCCTTACGGCTCGGACTCAACGGGCTTGGACCTTGGAGCAGCTGATCCGGACCTGGCCGGCCGACCTATTGAGCGGCGCAAGCGCGGGAAGCTTAACGATGGCGTGCGCGAAGTCCTCGCGGAAAGCCTCCTCGCCGCGCTCCCCGGACGCGTACACGTGCACCAACCGCACGGTGCTCCCCGCCGTGGCTGCTGGTCCGAGCGCAGGATGCCCCGCCCCGCGAGGAGCTTCGCGTAGTAGTGCGCGCCGAACCCCATCTCCCGGCCCTGCCGGTAGTATCCCATCTCCATCGGCGCCGCGCCGTCGCCGCCGCCGCCACACACGGCTCGCATCTCGCCGACCATGTCTGTTGGTGTTAACCTTGTTGTATAGGTCTAGTCTCATGTTTTATTTTGCTGCATGGCATTGTTGCCGTAGAGTTTCGTTAGTAGTCAGCTAAATTCAAGGTAAATCGCGTGTGTTGCGTCATGGCGCGGGCGGATCGGCAGCTGGAGAAGCACAGAGATAGAGTGTGCGGCGGCGGCGGCGTGAGCGGATCTGCAAGCCAGTAGTCGAATGCAAGCATGCATGTGCTGTTGGAGTTAGTTCGTTTGCGCGTGTGTATTAGCCAACCAGCAACTAGCCCCGTGCACGCAGTGAAGATGTGGCCTGGACGTGCAAGTGCTTGTGTGCCTGTGTTAGTAGTCTAACTTGCATGGAGTTTGTTAGTGTCAGCTGGCTGCATGCATGCTGGTTTGGCCGAGTCGTGTGTGGCCGTTGAGTAGAGGCTGTGCAAGTGCCGAAGGTGTGCGTATGTGTAGCTAGTGGTGAGTGAAATTCGGATCAAGCCGGTGTGTGGCTTTGCTGTGAGTGTGTGTGCACGTTTCTCATTAAAAGCACTTGTAATCAGTTGAGTTATACTGTGAACAAGAGAGAAGGCACAAAGTCGTGCGGTGCCACAAACCTCTGCGTGTTCTTATATCAAGTGTGTGTGTTCGTGTGCGTTGATCTTTGGGCAATAGCTAACAATGTCCGGGTGGATGGAGTCGTCCGGCTCGCCGGTCCAGGCGAAGTTGTAGATCCTGTCCTTGAAGAACCTGCACTGCACCTTCCCGATGCTATGCGCTCCTACAAAGCGGGCCGAGAACAGTCAATCAAGCGCATAAACATGCGAGCTCCAATGGACGGGCGAACGGACGGACCTAAGAGCGCGACGGTTTCACGCTCGGTGAAGCCGCGGCGTGCGAACGCATCGAGCGTCATGGCGTAGGTGGCGTTCGGGGCCAGGACGTTCACCTCGTCATAGTAGCTCCCGGCGCTGTCTTGGCGGCCGGTGAGCACCGGGTAGCTCGGCCCGCCCACCAGGTCCCGGGCGGCGAGGGCCAGGATGTCGGCGCAGGAACCGTCTCCGGGCACTCCTCCAGCCTCACCTTGATCTTCTCGATGGCCCCGAAGCCTCGCAGCGACCGGTTCGGGGCGGCGTCCCTCTCCGACTTGCCACCGTTGATGCTGTCCAGGAGCACCGAGGCGTCGCAGCCCTGCATGCGCGCGCGTCCAGGAAGAAGAAAAAAAACAGTACAGCGTCTTGGCTTGTGCGTACGTGAGCGCGCGCAGGTAAACGAGACAGCACAAGCTGCGGGCCGTACACGGCGTTCGTACGTACGTGGACAAAGCAGTCGTGAAAGAAGAGGCGGACGAGCGCGGCGGTGACGTTGGAGTCCGCACGGTAGAGCTCACGCACGGTGGACGCGACGATCTCCTCGGCGCCGGGGCACGTCCTGTCGTAGAACCCGAACGCTAGCCCTCGCGGCATCGTCTCCGGGAAGGAGAAGGAGAAGGACGACGAGACGTCGCCGCCGCCGTCGTCCTCGTCGTCGTCAACTTGCAGGAGCGCGTACGATGACCGTCTGGGCGTCCGTGCAGAGATCGGCTGTGCACAGGATCAGCGAGACGGCGAGCAGGCAGATCACTCCCCACGCAGGACGCCGTAACATGGCGCCGCTTCTCCTCTATTCTTGTTTCGACGGTGGTTCGAGGTGTAGGAAGTGATGGCGTCAAGGCGAGGATTTTAAAATGGGGGCGGGAATATCTTGTCTTTGCCGCCGAGTAATACCATCATGCCTGTCAATCCGCCCTTGCCTGATCTGTTACATTTCCGTACGCTGTTGCTTGAACCTGATTTAGAATGTTTAGTGTGGAACAGTACATGGTGCTTGTTCTTGGCAGTTAGTAATGATCAGTTAATTGTTGTGGTCGGGCAGCTGATGTTTCACTCAAGTGCGTAAAGGATATTTTACTGATACGCAAGAGGTGCGAGATGAAGGTATGTTACCACTTCCATGGCACCATTGAACTAGCCACCGATGCCCACCGTTTCTGCATTGAAAAAGCACAAAGACAGGGAGTTGGAGCAGGCAAGAAATGTGATTTACTCAGGCATGTGCTCCCCAGACCCGTTTTGAGCGCACTGGTTTCGTTGGATAGAAAACATCTAATCTTGGGTTACAAATGGGCCTTCAACCTACAGCGTGGAGTACTAAAGTCAAAAAGACGAAAGGTTGTGCGACGTCAAAACGTCTCGATGGAAACGGAAATAGTAGCTGATATGGAAAAAGAGGGGATCTTAAATATCTATACTACTTATAATACGAGTTAGAGTTTGAGGCATTTTATTCTAGTCATCCAATTCAATCTAAACGGTTGATAAAAATAGTTATAGAAATTATTTATCTTATAATCTCTTCTATAGTCACTTACTCTTTGCTTTAGAAATAGGGAAAAATCCATTTTTAATCCCTCAACAGTTGTCAAAGTCTAAGTTTGATCCTTAAACTCCAATATCAGACATTTTTGGTCTCTCACGTGTCATACCATTTAGATTTGGTCATTTGACCCACTGGAAACAGTTTTAGCGATGACGTGGTGGTGTTTCGCACACGTGGCAGCCCAGTCAACACAAAAAGTGAAAATTTGTGAAAAAAAAATAAAAATATTCCAGAAAAGTTACCGAAGATCCTAAGGAATTTTAAAATTCTCAAATTTTAGTAATTTCTGAAATATTCTCGATGTTCTTATTTTTTTTTCAAATTTTCTTCTTCTTTTTTGACTTTTTTCTTGTAAATTTCCATTTTAAAAATATGAATTTTTTCAATAAAATTTCAGTCTCCTTAAAAGGTCTTTTTTTAAAAATTTTATGAATTTTTTAATATCTTTTTTATTTTTTGTTTTTATTTAAATTATTTGAGGTCTAGAAAAGTTTTTCAATTTTTTTGATTTTTTGCTGATTTTTTTTGTGCTGACTAGGCTCCACGTGTGCCAAACCGCTGTCATGTCATTAGCAAAACCACTTTTAGTAGGGCTAGGGACCAGATGGTTTTGACACTTGAGGGACCAAAAATATCTAGTATTGAAGTTAAGGGACCAAATTTAGATTTTGACAATAGTTAAGGGACTTAAAATATATTTTTTCTAAGTTATTATCTATTAACTCTTCGTGTTGCAAACAATCTAAAACCATGCTTGTTGCAACTTTGCATGAACGTGTATGTCTCTATGAGTACATATTACGTGCAATATATATTCTGAAAAACGTACATTGCATGTGCTTAATTGCTAATATGCTGAGTGCCCAGATCGAGTTTCAAAAAATGTCACTACATGTCAAATTGACATGTGGGTCCTAGGTCCACTTGTCAATAAGACTTGTAAATGCTGTATCCCGAATTCAACTTATGCTTAAATTTTTCCAAAACACGGAATGATGGCCATGACAGTGATAAGCACTGGCGGAGCTACAGCAGGGCCTACCTGGGCCGTGGCCCGCCCAGCGCTAGAGCAAAAAAAATTTACACTAGCCCAGCCCACAACGCTTGACCGGCACAGAGCAGTACAACAAGCAGTAGCCCAGCGAAACTGGCTCACATCGCAGCCACTCACAAGTTGCAACACTCGTTTCTAAAAAAACAAAGGCACGCAGCACTCAGCAGCGGAGCAGCACGTGGCCATGCGGCTAGCAGCGGCGACCGGCGAGCCGGCGAGCCAGCGACCCAGCTGACCAGCTCCTTCTCTGAATCTGCCTGAATCCCTGCAAGCTGCATAGGTAAATTTCTTTTAATCATTCCCAATTTTCTTCCCCTAAATTTCCTTAGGTCATCGTCTGTGGTAGTAGCATAAATAATCCACTGAAATCTTGTTGTTTACAGTTTATACTGTGCAAAGGCATTGTTGTTTACATTTTACAAGTTCACAACAAAGGCCACTTTTACAGTTTACAAGTTCATAGCAAAGGCATTATTGTTTACGGTTTAACAATAATTTCCAATTTGGTAGCATAAATAATTCACTCAGTAATTCACTCAATTGTTGTTTACAGATTACCATGGGCAAGGCTAGTCAGCGAAGAATTGATTTGGTTTTCAAAAGAAAAAGAGATGATGACAGTGATGACATGATTAAAGTTGAGGAAGATCCTTCATCACCAGCAGATCAACCTTTGCATTTGCTTGAAATGGAACAGCCACACCAAGAGAGCCAAGATGAAGGTCTTCATGCAAATGAACCTATTACATTTCAAGGTATTGAGTTCTTGCAGCAAGACCCAGGATTACGCCTACAAATTTGGCAATATCCACCAGAATAAAGAGATAGTGTGTGGAGAGCATATTTGATGTTAGGTCCTATGCAACCCCATCTACAGAACTATAAACCTTTAGGTGAAAAAGGGCATCAACGCCGCTTCCAGTACAGATGGTTTGGTCTTTTCCCGTCATGGCTAGAGTATTCGGAGGACAAACATCATGCATATTGTTTGATTTTCTTTGTCTCTAGGAAAAATGAGAATACACGAGGTGGTTCTCATGTCTTCACGGTAGATGGATTTGACAGTTGGAAGAGAGTTAATTCTGGAAAATATTGTGCATTCTTAACCCACATAGGTTCTGGACCATGCTCACCACACCATAATGCATTCACAGATTGTCAAGCCTTACTAAATCAATCATGCCACATAGAAAACATTATGGCAGTTAAGGACAAGGAGAAAGTAGAAAGAAACGGTTTGAGGCTGAAAGTTTCAATTGCAGCTGTTAAGTGGCTCACACTTCAATCTTGTGCTTTTAGAGGGCATGATGAGAGACCTCAGTCAAAGAATAAAGGTAACTTTCTTGAAATGGTGGGGCTTCTTGTAGAATTCAATCATGATATTGCCAAAGTTGTGTTGGGGAATGCTCCATATAATTCAAAATACACATCACCTGATATTCAGAAGGAGATCTTGAGTATATTTGCATGTAAAATTAGGAAGCATATCCGTGAGGAAATTGGGGATTCTAAGTTCTCTATATTAGTAGATGAAACATGTGATGTAGCAAAGAGAGAGCAAATGGCGCTAGTTCTCAGATTTGCTGATAAAGGTGGTATTTTGCAAGAGAGATTCTTTGACTTGATACATGTAGCGAACACAAGGTCTTTGACACTTAAAGACGAATTGAGTTCTGTTTTATCAAACCATGGTTTTGACATTCAGAACCTTCGAGGACAAGGTT
The DNA here is from genome assembly GCA_019208055.1 of Stipa capillata. Lineage (NCBI taxonomy): Eukaryota > Viridiplantae > Streptophyta > Magnoliopsida > Poales > Poaceae > Stipa > Stipa capillata. Next base: position 409,317 of record JAGXJF010003186.1, on the reverse strand, counting down.
ATGATGGGGCTAGCAACATGAGAGGCGACTTGAATGGACTGCAAGCTCTTTTCCTCCAAGAATGCCCATATGCTTATTATGTCCATTGTTATGCCCATTGCTTGCAACTTGCTCTAGTTGATGCATCCAAAGAAGTGGTTTCTATTCCCCAGTTCTTCCAGAAATTGATCTATATCATAAACACCGTTGACTCATCTTCAAAGCGCCATGATCAGCTCCGTCAAGCCCAACTAGTTGAACTAGAAAATGCAATTGTTAATGCTAGCATCGAGACAGGTCAAGGGGCAAATCAGATCCGTACCCTTAAGCGACCAGGAGACACAAGGTGGGGTTCTCATTTTGGTTCAGTTTACAGCCTTATGAAGATGTTCCATGCTGTTTATTCTGTTATCCAAGATATAGCAGCCGATAGATCAATTGGCTCAATGCGTGCAGATGCAGACACTTGTTTCGGCTACTTGTCCTCCTTTGAGTTCATATTTAACTTATGTTTGATGAAGAAAATATTTGAGATAACTAAAGTGCTTGGCCAAGCTTTACAGAAGAAGTCACAAGATATTGTGAATGCTGTTCGTCTGGTGTCCTCAACAAAAGAGTGTCTCCAGCAGCTAAGATCAGATGATGGCTACCAAGAATTTATTGTCACGGTTGTTCAGTTTTGTACAAACAATTCCGTTGCCATTCCTGACTTTGAGGAAACTTACATCATGCGTGGTGGTCGTGCCCGTCATCAGCCTGATCAGCTCACCAAGGAGCATTACTTTCGAGTGGAAATATTCTTTGCAACACTGGACACTCAACTATTTGAACTAAATCGCAGGTTCAATGAGAAGGTAATGGATCTTCTATCCACTAGTGCCACCTTGATTCCTAGAAACAAATTTAGAGGATTCAAAGTTAGTGATATATGTGACATGGTGAAAAAGTACTACCCAGCAGACTTCCCCAACAAGATGTTTATGGATTACAACTACAACTAAAACATTTTGTTTTGGATGTTTCCAATGATGAATATATGAAAAATATATCAACCTTAATTGATCTTTGTCAATGCCTTGTGGAGACAGGAAGACATACTGTCTTCAATTTAATTGAAAGATTACTCTGTTTGCTCATTACCCTTTCAGTTTCTACGGCGAGTGCTGAACGTGCATTTTCTAGTATGAAGATCATTAAAACAAGGTTGCGCAATACGATGGAGGATGAGTATCTTGCCAATAACTTGTTAGTTAACATAGAGGGTGAAATTCTGGAGAAATACAACTATGAAGATATCATTGAAGATTTCAGAAGCATAAAGGATTGGAAAGCTGATTTATAGTATGTAACTCCACGCGACCTTGCCTGATGGTCAAATGGTATGGCTTATTTTGTTTTGAAGTAGTGTGTGTGTGTGTGTATATATATATATATATATATGCATCTGCTCATCTTGTAATCAATGAGAACAAAATGAGTACTGACTATGTCTACCGAAATAGTATATATATAGTTCAGAATTTGAAAAAATTTGTGATGCCCTTTAGCTTGGCCTGTCCAGCTTTTTCTTCGTAGCTCCGCCACTGGTGATAAGAAGAAATGTGCAGATTAGCTCTCTCAGATCAAATAAACTGGGTGAGAAATTCCTAAAATAAATCGAGAGTAGAATTCCTTAGTTGATTGACGTGCCTGTAAACTTTCCCCAGTTTGGATTAGGAATGCTTATACTAGCACTTCGCAGTCTACTCTGCTGTACTGGATTCCAGATCTGTTCCAGCACGCGGGAGTGCACTGGTACCCTTCACAGTGGTCAACGAGGCTGACAAGGACATGCCAGTTGCACGGCTACTTGATTGGGCTGCTGAGTGTTGACATAGTGACATGGGTGCACCGAAGACATGGCAGCTGGACAGGTGAAGCACAAATTCGGCAACCGCGAGCCTGCAGATCATACGAACGGGCAAGATTCCCAGAATTTCTAGAATCTGGAATCAGCTCCTCGATGCTCTGTTCTGATAGCAGAACGTACCCTACCTTTCTGGTCGAACGGACAAGGATCTGCATGCTGAATGCATGTTGCATTGTTGCGCTACTTTCTTCTCTATTTTTGATCTTTTCTTTTTGAGAGAGAACGGGTTGCGCCAGTATTTCAGGTGCTATGATTCCATCTGCTGTGGACGGACTGTGGACGGACGGCGCAGATTCGACCGTGAGAATTGACGACGGCCTCGGCGGCCTCAGGATGAAAGTGAGCGCGTCCGTGGACGTGCCGCTTAGCGCCGCATCCGCCGCAAAAATTTTGTAGGTAATGCGGGCCTGCCCACATGGTGGCATCTGGACTTTGTGGGTTTCACGAGACCCTCAATTCGTCCACCTATTAAGTTTTTGCATGTTCTAAACAAAAACCTCCGAAATAACGATTAGTACTCTCATAATACATATTGAAGACCAAATAAAATCAGGAGCAGAACAGCAAAAGAGTGCTCAAGAAAATGACCAAGCGAGACATGCTTCCCATCAATCTCCAAGCGACGGGCACGACATCCACGAAGCGTATGTGCCGTCGGTGACTGGCGCGAGGACGGCGACGAGTTGGTCTAAGCAGTGGTGCCGGAAGGTCCTCGTAGGTGTCCTTGATGGCGGTGACGAGCGCGTAAGCCAGGAGGAGCACGGACGCGCCGTGGCCGAAGACAGCGATCTAGGGGAGTCCGGTCTATGAGTCAATCCCACCCTTGCTCCATCTTTTTCTTTGAGGAAAGAAGAAGAGATTTTGCTTGGCTGTTGTGCTCGAATAAGATGGAAAGAGCAAGGAAGATAGAAACGGCTCCATCGAGCAAAGTCAGGAGGTGAAAAACTTAGAGTGGAGGCCACTTAGGCCTTGTTTGGCAAATAGGGAAGCACTGCCCGTAGTGAATCGATCCCTTCAGGGATTTGGTTATCCACCGCATCTTTATTGGGGAAATTTCCAGATTAGGAGATGATTTTAATTTTCCATGTGGATTGAGCGCGATTGGAGCGGGGTAATCCCCACCTCAACCTTAGTCAAATAGCATCGTCAAAGATTCTCATCAGAGAAATTACACATGTGGATTAGGACGAGATCCCGTATAATCCCAGCCTATCCAAACAAAACCTTAGTGGGCTATCCGCTGGCTCTTGATGAGTAACGCGGGCCTGCCCACATTGGCCACTTGAGTGGAGTATTAAAAATATGAATTCCCTAGTGGATAAGGTATGCTTGCATCGGTCACTTCGATGGGAAAATATGCGGGCGGTTTGTGATGATGTTTTTTTCCTCTGAAGGCAGTTATGATGTTTGTTTGGCTTTATCGCGTGGGAGAGAATTTTGTGGGCTCAAGAGGGTGGGAAAGAACGACATACAATCACCACCCTACTTGTATTTATAATAGAAAAAAAATCTATTTTTGATCTCTCAATTATTGCTAAAAATTTAAGTTTCGTTCTTCAATTTTATACTAGATTTTTTGGTCCATCAAGTATCAAAAATCATCTATATTTAGTCATTTGTCCCACTGAAAAGCAGTTTCAATAACGAAGTGATGGTGATTTCGCACGTATGGTAGCCAATCATCATAAAAAATTAGAAAAAAAGAAAACTGAAAAGAAAATCAGAAGAATGGACTTTTTGAAAAAAGTTACTAAAGAGCCTAAATCTTTTTTAAATGCATAACATTAAAAAATATTCTCAAAAAGCCTGGATTTAGATAAAATTCAAAGGTTTCCTTTTTCTACATTTTTGAAAATTTTTATTTTTAAAATTCTAAGATTTTCCACTAACTTTTTTGGTATATTACTTGTTTTTTTCTAGATTTCCTAGTTTTCCTTATTTTCCTTCAATTTTTCTATTTTTTCAATTCTTTTCCTGATTGTTCTTGTTCCATTTCAAACAATCTGTTTTTATATAAATTTCCAGTTTCCTAAATAAATCCGATATTTTCATATTTGTTTCTAATTTTTTTTAAATTTTAAATCTATTTTCCCTTAGTTTTCTTTGATTTACCTGAGTTTTTTTTAATCTTTAAAATTTCTGTTTTTTCTCCCATTTTTCCTATTTTTTATTTTTTTGGTGCTAACTTAACCGTCACATGTGTGAAATTGACACCACATCATCATCAAAATCGCTCTCTATGGGATAAGAGATAAAATCTAGACGATTTTAACACTTGTGTACCAAAAACATCTGATATAAAATTGAGAGACTAATCTTAAACTTCCACAATAATCAAGAGACTAATAATAGACTTGACTTTTTCTTTTATAATAATATATAAAGACTACGAGGCGTTAAGCGCCTCTGCATTTGATGTTCGCGGGCTGCTTACATATGCACGCTTACGTGCGACATCTGAGCGGCGCGTTTCCACTTTAACAAAATCCATCAAGCACCTCGCACCGCAAATCCGGCTAATTTTCGGTGAAACTTGGCTTTGGATAGAGGATGAGACGCCGGAGGACGGACGGACGCAGCGTGCTCGGACAGAGAATATTGCCCTTACTGGATGCAGAAAATTTTAGGATTAATGTGGAAAATAGAGGAATAGATAGAATCAAATTCAGGATGGAGAATATAAGAAGTTAAGAACTTATCCTGAGGGCCGGAGGGGTGAGGGGTGGGTGGTGGGGGTGGGTGGGTCTAGTCTATGCGGTGCAGATGAGTAGGAATCTTTGTGAGATCGTGATCGCTCTTTACATCGATGAGATTGAGATGCATGCATGACAACCATTCGGCCTCAAGTAGCAGTTATTTTTTCTTTTATTCCTGGCTGATGCTACTTCAGGATCCAATGTTCAAGGGAGAAAAGTATTAAGCAACGCAGAGGAGGAATCATGAAGTCAGAGGAGCCGGTTCCGTTCCGTTTTAGCATAAGATCGCCAGTTTATTCTGATAACTTGGTAAGTGATCTACATCCGAGGATCACATGCTTCTGGAGTCTGGTCAATAATCTGATTGGACATCAAGTGCTTCAAGAAGATTAGCCAACTCTCATGAAACAGTACCTCAAACAGATGCATGTCTTCAGCAGAAAAAAACGAAAAAGAGAAAAATATGCATGCATTGCTATTTTCTGTTTGGCGATTGAGAATTTTCAAAGCCATCCAACTTTCTCCTTCTTCCAGTTCAGTTACAGGCGATCCGACGCATCAAATGGAAATAAAATAAGGGAATTGCTAACAGTCAATTGACTGTTTTTAAATTTACACATACTTACTTTTTTCTTGTCAAATCTTCTTTCTCTGGGCTTGTTCTTCTTCCTGTCCGGCGGCCACACAGCAAACTCATCGAAGCCGGTGACAGCGCAGAAGCGACGACGAGCCTCGCGTCAAGTTAGAACTGACGATGATGCCGGGCGGATGTGAGTCTTGCTTCGAGCCGTAGGTGGCGGCGCCGGTGGAGGTGAGACGGCGACGGTGATGACATAGACAACTGACATCAGAGGGTTAGGGGTTAAGGTGGAGGTGCTAACTAGAGCCGAGGGATTTAGAGGAATGTTTGATCTAACGGCAACCGCCAAATTGATGAAGGAGATGAGAGGCGGCGGGAGCTCTAGAGGTGGCTGTGAAAGGTAGAGGAGTTAGAGTTAGGGATCTTTTATATGAGGGAGGGAAGAGATCTGGACTCTTAGATGAATATCTAATGGTTAGAGAATATATCAATATTGTCTAATTAAAAAATAGCTAACTGCTAAATAAACACTATCTAAAATGAAATGACGGTGACAATATGGTGGATCACCGATGGTTTTGAATATTCGCACATGAGATAGCCTTTCCGAGCATGTATCCGATTTTTAGAGCTCCCTTAGTACACTATACGAAAAATCTAAGGTACTATTGCAGGAATCGACGTGAACTGAACTCAGTCGACGTGCACTGAACTCGGTCGGTATTCCTCCCCAATCTGATTAAGCTGGACCTGATCACCCCGAAAAAAAATTATAGCAGGATTATGAATAGTTATACATTATTCAGTTCGGTGGGCGTGATCAAACTTTAGCTAGCTGTCGTGAGTCGTGACCCCCCAGGTTTCCATAGGTCCCACGACTCACAAGCATGGAAATAGATGTACCGCATGAATGTTTCCAAACAGGGCCGATCAGGCCTGCTTTTGCTTCCCTTTGCGCATCGCGCTAAGCAATCTCCCAAGTCACATGCCACAAATTAGCATCCCTCAACGTGCTTGCTCGCTCTGCCTGGACCTTTTCTTCCCCATCAGTTCATGCGAGTCCGATGCACGCCTCACTGGCTTTCTATGTATGCTGAGTGAGGCGTCCCTGTCATGGCGCCTTTGATCGAAAGCGCACACTCGTACCCCCATCAACACCATGTCCTAACTTGAACATAGTAAGATATGACCCACGAACTGCGCACTGACGTTGCATTCACATGTCCATTAGACGAAATCATGGTGAATGGTGATCAGTAACTCTTCAACAACGCCTTTCCCTTTCTTGAATTTCTCCGGCTTTTAATTGTCAAGAATATGTAGTTTTTGCTTCCTGGATGAAATCCATCTCTGTTGGTAGGGAGGGGGAAAGGGGGGTAAATTTTGACAAAGGATAATCTAGCAAAAAAAAATTTGTTAAGGAAGCAAATAGTGTTGTTTTTATACTATGGTTGAGTTAATTCAATACCTCTTTTTTTGAGAGCTATTTTGCTCGGTTTGTTTGGCGCTGTATCTACAAAGCTTTCAGCATTTCTCCCCCTCGTAGTATTATTCATATATTTGGGAATTGATTGCATGGGGTGGAGAGGTCTTTGCACTCTCTTATTTTGGTTGGCGTGACAATTCTTTCTTATCTACTTTGTTATGTAAAAATGAAATTACTTGTAAAAAGAAAAAAAATCCTTGAATCCTATGTAGGTCATGTACTTATGTATCAACTAACTGCGATCCTAATTTTTACTATAGCGATTACAAGGCAAGGAGATGATGATAGCTGGCACGATAAGATTAGAGTTGGTTATCAAAATATTTATGTCTTGATTTGGATGATGGTCTCAGCTTAGTCTTCGTGATATTTAAGTTTTTTTGGCTTATCATAATTTCTTTACCATCTGGCCTTGTTTTTCTTTCAAGACTTTGTAATAAATTCTTCTGTTATATGTATCTTTAGATACGGTGGAGAGAGTATTTTCTTTCATTGTCTTACAGAAAATCTCTGTACTAACTCAGCACGTTTTCCATCTCGCCAATCGAGCAGCATTATTTCTCGTATTGTTGCACCACACAGCCACCGGCGTGCAAAGCGTCAAGCGTGTAGCGATTTCCTTTTCCTCAAAAGAAAAATAAAATAAAATAATGATCTGATTTGACACGAGACGGCTGCATGGAGGATGAACGGCGTAGCCCCGGAGGTCTCGTAACAGCCTGCCCCGCTTTTATTACACGCAAACGTGAATCATACTCCTGCGAGGCAGACAAATCATACTCTTTCAATTATTATAAGGACCTCAACTCTCCATCGCAATTCGTACATCCCAGAGCCGCGCAATCACAAAGCAAAGTACCACGAAAGCAACCGTCTAAGAAACTTCTGAGCAGCACCTTGCATTTCTCGTTTGGTACAGGCTAGCAAATGGGTGATCGTTTGGATTTTCTCAAGATTGACCAATATTTTGAAACACTGTTCATTTTTTTGACTTTCATCACCGTCAGAAATGGAATGACTTTTTTTTGCGAGAAAAGAAATGGAATGACTTTAGATCGAACATGAGTGGGTTGGATTGATCTAACCATTTGATGACAAGTTTCGTCTCAGATTTTCCAACTCCTAGCAACAATTGTGTGATCACCTGATAATCATATCGTTTCAGCTGCCAACGTGGCAATGTGGTCAGATTGCATCATGACACGTCAAATGAAAATGCAAATGCAATCTCGTGGTCGCGGGTGATAATTATCAGTGTCCATCGTTTTCTTCTCCAAAGCTAGAGTAGGAAAAACAAAATAAAAGCCAAGAAACAAAAGCACTTCCCTTCGTCATTTATAAATACCCGCACAACACAACCAACAAACCCCCCTCCCCGCTCTCGTCTCCTCCACACTTTGACGGTACATCTAAGCACTCCCATCTTAAGGGACTATAAATACGATTAGAAGGTAGCAAATCGTATAGTAATTACATCGTTTAGAGTTAGATCTGAGCAATGGGGGAGGAGAAGATGGCACCGAAGCCTGCTGCCCCCGCGAAGGTGGAGCTGCCGGGCTTCGTGATGAGCGCGGAGGAGGCGGAGCTCGCGGCCGCGGCGGCCGGGGTGGAGACGGTCGAGGACCTGCTGCCGCTGCTGGTTCCGTCGGCGATGCTGCGCGCGCGCCCCCCGATCTCGCGGTTCCCCGTCGGCGCCGTGGGGCTGGGCGAGAGCGGCCGCGTCTACGCCGGGGTGAACCTCGAGTTCCGCGGCGTCCCTCTGTCCCAGTCGGTCCACGCCGAGCAGTTTCCTGATCGCGAACGCGGCGGCCGCCGGGGAGCCCGCGCTACGCGCCATCGCAGTCTCCCACATGCCCTGCGGCCACTGCCGACAGTTCCTCCAGGAGATCCGCGGCGCCGCCGGGATCCGCATACTGGTGACCTCCGACGCAGTCGATGGCTGCGCGCCCGAGTGGCGCACGGTGTCGTCGCTCCTGCTACGCCCCTTCGGCCCCCACGACCTCCTTCCGAGTCACGCCCCCCACGTCCTCGAGCCGCACGACAACCCCCTAGGCGACCCCGTCGCCGCCGTCGCCAATGGCTTCGCCGGCTGCGACCTGGAGGCGCGCCTCAGGGAGGCAGCGGAGGCGGCCGCGCGGGCGGCGCACGCGCCATACAGCGGGTGCCCGTCGGGGTTCGCGGTGGCGGACGGTGAAGGGAGGGTGTACGCTGGGGGATGCCTCGAATCCGCGGCGTACAACCCGACACTGGGCCCCGTGCAGACGGCCATCATTGCGATGGTTGCCGCCGGAGGCGGCCCCGCCGGCGATGTGGTGGCGGCGGCGCTGGTGGAGAAGGACGGGGCGGTGGTGGCGCAGGAGGCAACGACCAGGATCTTCCTGGCCGCCGTAGCGCCACAGGCGAGCTTCCACGTGTACAACTACAGGCCGTCCGATGCGTAGTGCGCGCCTCTGTACCCTCTCGCAGTGGTAGGGAGAGCAGGAGGCGAGATCGGATGAGATAATGTTCATAATCCTGAAGAATAAGATGAGAAGAAAGAATCTTGTGCAGTTGGGTGAGCTGTAAATTCCACATGGCTCTGGGCGATTGGCTGATTGGACACTGAGAGCTGGGACCTACTTATTCAGAGTGATCCGTATTCTTCTGTTCCTATGTGTGTTACGAGAACAAATCTCTAAATGATTCCTTAATACACAACTTGAGTACTACGAGGAAATTGCTAAGCATGTCTTGGAAGTAATGTGTTGCTTCTGCCTCCCCGTCTCTTGCTCCAAGTTCTACGTCGCTGTTTCATTGAATGATGTACATACTACAGCTCATGATTATGATAAAAATGGCTATTAGAATGATGGAGTTCCTGCTGCAGGTACAGTAGGACCTGCTGTGGTCACTGCTGATTATCCAATCAGGCACATTGGTCCATTTCTTCTTCCTTGCAAGCCTCAAACACATACGAATGATCGACCAGTTTATGAGCTTTTATTGGTGGGGCATAGCTTTAGGTAGTTAGTTGCCCAGGGAGTAAAGCAAAGTATAATTATGCTACCATTGTGAGGACTATCACATCCAAAAAGAATACTATCAGTCAGGACTGTCTTATAGAAGTACATATTTTGGTAATTCTGTTATCATTTCCTGGAAGAAAATCTCTTGCTGACCATTCCTGATTCTTAAAAAACTACAAGAAAGAGTGACCCGGGGAACACAACAACTTATACATAGAAAATGATGGTCTAAAGAGTACAAACATCAGTCACACAAAACCATCTTAGAAAAATTAGCAGCCACAAAATTTTGACTGCGATCCCATCATTGTTGTGTTTAGATCATTGTCCCGACCTAAATGATTCTGCGTCCAAACTGGTCGCTTTCTGGTAGTTATGTAAAAGCTTGTGCTCGACGCTTGAGCAAACTCCTACCACTGACACCAGATTGGCTTTGTCCGTGTGTTTTATCTGGCCGGGCATGCATTGGAGCACAAAGGCTTGGCCTATTCGGAAGCACAGGATGTAGAAGACAAGAGGAAATGTAGCACGGCAAATTTCGTAGGGGAGTTAACGACTTACAAGTGCGGTGGAGTGTGCAAGAATTTCGGCGTGTTAATTTGCTATGTTCCCGCAAGTTTATTGTCGTCTTGCAGCCATTGTCCGGTTCTATATGTATTTGATGCACTTTCAAACAACAAGTTCTCTCATATCGTCGGACGCATCATACAACGTCCACGCCTCACCAAACAAACGTTTAGGACACATTCTTCGGGAGTATTCCAGGGACCCAGTAAAGGAGATATTCTTCTCTCGAGTTGCAGGCGGCGAGTGGCAAGGGAGTAGTAGTGCCACGAGCGGATATTGTCGGTGCAGGCGTCGAGCGGCATCGGCAGTTTTGGGCGGCGAGCGGCGCGCACGGAGTAGCGCCACAAGTGGCAGAAGCCAGTGCAGGTGTTGAGCATGGAACAGTGGTGCGAGCAGCGGCGGCCGGTGTAGGCATCGAGCGGCCGCGGCCGGTGCAGGGGCGAGCGGGGGTGGTTGGTGCGGCTCCTGCCGGAGCAGGGGCAAGCACCGGCATGCGGCAAAACAGGATAGGCACGATGGGAGCTCCGCTCACCGGATCTGAGGGCGTATGTGGTTGTCATCCAGTCCTGGCCACCGTGCCAATCTGCTATCATGTTTTTCTCTTCTTTTTTTGTTGGCATATGCCATGTTCATGTTCTTCGTTGGTGTCCGCCTGTTCATGGGCAGATTCTAACGTGGTGTGTGAAATCTCATGGCCAAACTTGGGCTCATCAAAAAAATGTTATTTGCTAGATCTACTCCTCCAAAGTCACCATGTTCACTTGTTCTGTCAACATTTTGCACTTTTGCACAGACTAAAACTTTCAGTTGATTTTTGTTGTTAAAATTTGTGGAAGATTCTTGAAATTTAGTTTAACTTCTGTGAAACCTCCGTGGTTTGCAGGGAAACTTTTGTGGAATGCAGTAAATTTTCAGTTAAAGCTCTATGAAACCTTAGCTAAAACAGTTTGAATCTTAGTGAAAACTCTGTTAAACCTCTGCGAAACATGACTAAGACCTTTGCATAATGTTGTGAAACCTTGTATGAAACATCCGTGAAATCTCCGTAGAACCTATGTAAAACAAGCCAGAAAACCTTTGTGAAAATGCCAAACTTGCTTAAAATTCCTTGAAACATATCTGAAATCTAATTAAACAAACTCGTCATGAATCTCATTTCAAATTTTCATCAAATTTGGCGAATTCTGTGTTTGGGTGTGTTAATTTGCTATTTTCTAGCAAGTTTGCTTTCATGTTGCAGCCATCGCCCAGTTCTACATGCATTTGATGCACTTTCAAACAAGAAGAGAGTTAGAGTAGCAGTCACATTTTTTGCCAGTTGCACAGTAGTAATCTCGTAGCGCCCAGAGGGACACGCAGGATACAAAAAGCAGACCCATATGCAGTGAATCAGAGGGGCTTAAAAAACCCTCATCCAACGGCTATGGAGGCGTCTGATCCAAGCATTTGGTCGTCTATGAGCTCCCACAAACAAACAGCTAAAAAGAACACTGACTCGACGTACCTTGCACACCAATGTTGAACCGGACAGATGTCTGAGGCAATCATGTGCGTCCGCATCGTAGTCCCAGTCTCGATTAAACTGATAGGTAGGCTCAAAGGTTTCACTTCTCGTGTATTACATGCTAGTACTGTGCTGGAAGCTTTCCTTTCTTAGTGACACAGTGTCGGCTTGAGGCTGGACGGAGAATTTGAGATGGGAGCGAAGATGGGTCACTTTTGCTTGCTGATATGTTGCGGTGCATCAATCACTCCTGATAATGAAATACATCGAACAGTGATAAAGTGACACTCGAGTACAAAATACACATACTAGTAGCGTGACCAAACAAGTAAACAGCACTAGGAACAAATGCAACTGTTTCAGTCCCGACCGAAAGATGATGAAATCTGCAGTAGGCGCAGCCGCGCAGGGAGCTAGAAGAACTCGGAGAAGTTGTAAAACTGGGATTCATCTCACCGCAGAGTACCGCGTGCCAAAGGATTGCACCGAACGGAGAGCGCTACCTGGTGGCGGCGCCTCGTGCGCTCTTTGCTTTGCCTCATCGACGAAACTGCAGTCCTGCTTCTATCTGTTCTTCATCGACGAAAGCTTTACGTTTTGGCTAACGAACGCAACGATCGAAATGACAAAAACAGGACCCAGATGGTAGAATTCACAGCAGCCAACGAGCCAAACCAAACCCCAATCCACGGCAAGGATGTCTCCGTGTCTCTGCGACGCGTGTGGCGCCACGACGCCCTCTTGGGCGCGCCAGCATAGCACACGGCGGCCTCGCGTCGCGTTCCCCTCTCCTAGTCGCAAGCGACACGGCCACCGTCTGCTCGTGTCCGTCCATGGCCACCACCGTGGCACGCCCCGACCTCCTCCTCCTCGCCCTGAGAAGGCCCCGCCCTGGGACGCTTCGCGTCCGCGCCGCCGCCGCCGCCTCCCGTGTCAGTGTCCGCCGCCCTCCTGTTCCGCCGCAGGCCACGCGGCCGCGGCGCGTCTTCCTCGGCCTCGGCGCCGCTTTCGTCGACCAGCTTGCCCGCATGGCCTCTGGCGGGGCCCCGTCCCGCTCGTTCGTGGCCGCGGCGCGGCCGAGGCAGGGAGTTTCACCGGTCGAACAGGTTCTGATGCGTGACCAACTGACCATTTCTAGCTCTCCTAGCGCACCGTCCGCGCGCCGCGCCACTCCTCACTGCGCGTGTTTAGATTGCGTCTGCTGGTGAGAATTATCGGTGCTGTTTTGTAGATTTTGAAGAATGTGGAGTGGCCGGACGAGTTCCCTTTCAAGCCCGACGACTTCAGCCGCTTCGACGAGTAAGTAGTTCGGAGCACTCACGCGGTTCTTGTGCAGAATTTTCAGGATTCGGTGTACAGTGGTTGTTGCTAGTTTGCTACTGCTATTACTGTTACTATTACTATAATCAGCATTGTATGTAACCTGATGAAAGTTCATTAGTGACAACAATATTTCCAGCGTAATTAACCACTAAACGTGAGAAATCTTGAGCAGCCAGTGGTTCCCTTTGTGATGAATTCTGGTTACTTGGCAGATCATCAGATACTCTGTTTTACTCAGCTCCCCGTTTCGTCACGCATATTGATGACCAAGCAATCAGGGCTCTCACGGAATACTACTCGGAAGTTCTTCCCCCAAGCAACACTCCCGGTGTAGCAATCCTGGACATGTGCAGTAGCTGGGTAGGAATTTTGGTCTCGCAGGTTACCACATTCTTTTTTCTAATGTCTTCCTGTGAAGTTGCTTATGGTTTCCACTTATGTAGGTGAGCCATTATCCACCCGGGTACAAGCAAGAGACGATTGTAGGGATGGGTATGAATGAAGACGAGCTGAAAAAGAATCCGGTACCATGTACTGACTAAATTAGTGTGATTTTGTGAATTTGGTCTGCTTAACACTTTTAGTGATAAAGCAGAAATCCAACTGGTATTTGTAAGAACTGACCTTGGGTAAATCAGGGTATTTGGGATTTATTTATAAAGCTGGGCAACTGAGTTGACTTGCGTCTAAAGTAGCAAGCCAGCATTATGAAATGAGCAATTGACTCATTCACCATATTATGCTAGATTTCATTCGCCTGAGACTCTTTGCAATAGCAGTCATATGCCTTACGATGACTAAAATACTTATCTGCATTGCTAGAGGAGAAATGATTGGTCAGCAACTGAAACTTTATTTGGTGGTTAAAGAAGGAAAAGAGAGTTTAGATAGCTAAATCAGTCTGTCCACAACTAAAGTTAGAGCTTGATTGGATACAATCCTTCCTTTCAAATAATAGCTTTCACTTTAAAAGAAAGTCCTTTCTTAAATATGTGTTTTGGAATCTACATTTCTTACGCTGCAAACATCTATCATATATTCAGTAATATTGGAGTTTAGTTGGTAGCTTGCCATTGGGGTTAGTTCAAAGAATTCTAAACATGACATTGTACATACTGTACTCAGCTAGAAATGGTTTGTTTAATATCAATACGTGTTGGCAGGTAGTCTATCCTTGTAGGTTTTTGCACTAAACCAATACTTTTGACAACACATTTTGGTTGTTTTGCTGTGAGAATAGGTTTTGACACAGTATGTTGTGCAAGACCTCAATCTGAACTCGAAGCTCCCTTTTGAGGATAACACCTTTGATGTTATAACCAACGTGGTATGGTGTCTTCTCATAAATTCAGTCTTAACTAAAAACGTACTCTTTTTTTGTGTATGCCATACCACATATTACTGAGTACATTTGGGCATCTATCTAATTTTCTATACAATCTGATAAGAAAAACCTTATTTCTGCGTCTAGGTTAGTGTAGACTACTTGACAAAACCAATTGATGTTTTTAAGGAGATGCGACGAATACTTAAACCAGCTGGATTAGCTATAATGAGGTAAGAGCTAGCATTACTATCATGATGCATGCCTTGTACTAATAACTATTTATTGGATATCAAAATTTATGCCAAGTAGTCCTAAATTCTAGCTTTAACGTTGAATATAGTTTTTCGAATCGGTGCTTTTGGACAAAAGCTATATCTATCTGGACATCAACTGGTGATGCCGATCATGCTTGGATCGTTGGTGCTTACTTCCATTATGCTGGAGGTTTTGAACCCCCTGAGGTATGCCATTTGTCTGTGCATTCATCCACAATCAAACTATTAATGGCATTATTTGAGTGGCATCTAAAAATGCTCTTTGTGTTTATGGTTTCCCCTTTCCATGAGCATTTTCCTAGCAAAAAGTAAATGGCATTCTGAAATTTACAGTTGCAGTGATAGTTAAAGCATGTAACTGTAACATTCTTCGATTTATGTGTTCCATCAAGCACCATGTCATGTATTATCTTTTCTGTCCTCACAGGCTGTTGATATATCTCCTAATCCAGGAAAAACAGATCCGATGTACATTGTCTACTCCAGAAAAAAAATAGCTTGACTTCTATGTTCCATACGGAGTTTCGACTAAGGCAAAAATTAATGATGGTTATATCCCACATGTACTCTTAGCTGACAGTGGCCGAGCGTGTGTGCACGAACTCGCGACACCGAATGGCCCTCTAACTATACATTTTTATTTTAAGGCTCTTTGTATTTAATGTACGAAACCGAAAGCCACTGCCACCCTTGTCTGGCGCGAGAGACTAGAGTGGCATGGAATGGAGGGAGACAGGGATGCAGGGAAGATGCAAGGAGCAACGTTGTGGCCTCGTGGGAGAATGAGGTGGAAGGCTGGTCCTCAAGTCGATCTGCTTAGCCCACAGAGCACAATGTGCGCGCTTAGAGCAACTCCAATAGCACATTCAAATATGAGTCTTCATATCTCTATATGGTTAGCCATCCATATTTCTTCCCCCTCTATATTATCTCACCACTCCAACAGAACATCCATATCTCAATCTTCATATTCTCTTTCCTATATTTTAATAATATTCTATAACTACCAACCTATTTCTATTTGTTATATCTGTAACGACTATAGTTGAAACGGCAATTTTTTTAACGGTGATTTCTGCAGTAACGAATTTATTTCCAACGGCAACTTTCCAACGACTATATTTCCAATGGCTACTTTTTCAACGGTTATATTTCCAACGGCTATTTTTCCAACTCTATATATGCAAGGTCATTTGCCATTCCTGGCAATGTGTGTTCTCCCATATTTCTGTCTCTTCTTCCACACATATTTGTCTCCTCTCCTAAAATATTTGCAAGCTTGGTTTGCCATTATCTGTGGTCCTGCAAGGTTTTGGGATCAAGAGACACTCGGACAAATCATGACAGCGTGTGTTATCATGCATAACATGATAATTAAAGATGAGCGTGAAGGACCGAAAGACTACAATTACGATCATGTGAGAGAAAGGGTAACAGTTTCTCATGAGCCCACCCCAGAGCTTTCTTAGTTCATGGAGTTTCTTCAAAGTAACCATGATATAAGAAACAGAGCTGCTCACTCTCAGCTTCAAAATGATCTAGTCGAGCACCTGTGGCAATATGCAAAGTCGTAGTTCTAATAATGTATGCAGTTGTAATAATGTAGTTCTAGGAGCTCATGTTGTATTGTTGTACCGTCGAGTAATGATCTCATCCTGCAAAATCCAATAGTTCGAATGACGTATAGTGCAATTGGCTCGATCTATATTTGTAACGGTTATATTTTGAACGGTTATTTTTGTAACGGCTAATTTTCGAACGGCTAATTTTCCAACAGCTACTTTTCGAACGGATACTTTTCCAACGGCTACATTCCAACGGCTATATTCCAACGGCTATTTTCCAACTGATATTTTCCAACAGCTATATTCGAATGGTTCAAATAATCGCATGCTATTAATACAGAGTGCACACCATATTGATTAACGGAGCAATAGGGAAAATTAAAATTACACATTTAGCATAGACATAGCTATATTTTTCGAACGGCTACTGTTCCAATGGCTGTTTTTCTAGCATGCATGAATTAGATGTATAATCAATAAATAACATTTATCTACTGCCTCATATTAATCCCTCTTTCATAAATCCTGACTCTAATCAAAACAGCATGCATATAATCTTTTTTTTGCTCTTCCTCTGAAATCCCTCTCCCCTCCCACCGCTGCGCCCTCCTCCCCTTCCCTTCCTTTGTCCAGCGCCCCCTCCCCTTCCACCGCCACGCCTCCCTCCCCTCCCCTCCCCCGGCGTCCCCTCCCCCAAGCTCTGGCGTGTGGCAGAACAAATGGAAAACAAAAGTTAGCAAGGAGTGAATGAGGAGCAGGTAAAAAAAAGAAACTTGATGCCATGTTGCTGCTGTGGTACTGCTACTTGGAAAGGAAAAGTGACGTGGAGCTTGGTTGAGGAGGAGCAGCAGGGAGCAAGGGAGGCGCTCGGTTGACTTGAGTGAGGTGTACTGATGCCCATCTTGTTGATGCTTTTGGCTGCAGCAGGGAGAGGGAAAAAGAGTTGAAGTAAAAGGAGGAGGGTGGTAAAAGGGAGCAGGGAAAAGAGGGCAGCTCGGATAAGGATTGTGCTGCGGCTTGGTCCAAAGAAATAAGGGAGAAAAATTGAGAAGAGTTAGAGGGAGAGGGTAGTAGCTAGCAAACATTAATGCTACTGCAAGATTGGGTAGCTACATACGGCTGTAAAAGAAATGGAGTGTTGGTTTCTGCCGTGTTAGAATTTGTGGATGCAATAGAGAAAAAGAAATAACAGAGATGTCTGGAGTGTTTTTATAGGATTGTTTGTAGATCAGCCGAGTGGTGGAACGAGGGATAGCGAGGAAGTTTTGAGACCTATAGCAAGCATGGTCCTCGAATTGAGACGGAGTCAAAAGCTTGGATGAATAGAGTTATGGGTTAAGTTTAGGTTTAACTCGCTACTAGGAGAGAGAAAAGGTGGCATAGATCCTGGGGAAATATGTACCCTTATACACGCACAACGATTGACATAACACTCGTGTCCGAGTGATGGTAGGTATGGCTAAGGTAAAGAGGGTGTTGACTATGGTAAGAAGATGAATGGTTAAATGGTTATTTGGTAGAAATGTAACAGGTCAGATATTTATCTCCTGGCATGGTAACATGGTAGAGGTGAAAAGATATTTACATGACATGTGTAAATAAAGGGAGGGATACCATGGTAGTTATGGTTTTACCGAGAAAATACAAATTAGGGTGTGGGGTGTATGTGTATATATACGCTTGGAATTTTCAGCGTATATAGGGTTTGCATTTGGATGGAATGGGCATGCGAGGTTACGATGGGTTGGAGTATTGAATATTGTCACTGGTATAGGCGTATATAAATATGTGTGGGATTGTAACGAAGTTGAACAACGAATTAGGGTTTTGACCCGCAGTTCGGAAGGAATGGATTAGGGTTTTACATATGTGCATATACATAAAAGCAGTATATTTTTGCACATGCTCGCGATAGGTCATATCGAAGTTGGTGGCAAAAGATTAGGTCATTCAGAAAAGATTTAAGATGTGTATACGTTTTAATTTCGCAAAAGTACCGTGGGGGCACTTAGCGGCAGGTGTGGATTTAGGTTGCACCGACGAGAAGAGAGGGAAAAGGGATGCCGAAGGTGTATTCGTGGCGAGATTGCAAGGACGAATAGCCCTGCATAGAGACAAGGTAGAATGCAAGGTTTGAATACCTTGCCGGGCAGAGTTTCGACATGACAGAGGTCAAAGGAATCAGAACGGAGGAGAGAGGTTTTGATTTCCTTGCTTTAGGGTTTGAACAGAAGCATGATTTGAATAAAAGTTTTTACTATGGTGTAATTTAACCGATATCATTAGCAAAAAGTTTTTGTTGGCCCTAATTTTTGAGTTTCAGAAAATTGGGGTGTTACAAAGAGCTTCTCAATTTTCACTTTGATGGCTTCTTTCCGGTCGGGAGCTAATCGCCGGAGCTTTTGCTTGATAGGCTTGGCGTTGGGACAAACTGTCAGCCTATGCTCGATCACCTCCCTGTGGATTCCAGGCATGTCGGACGATTGCCATGCGAAAACGTCCAAGTTAGCCCATACATGCGCGTACTTTTCTAGCATACTTTTCTGAAGCGATCGAGTCTATGTATACAAGTGAACTTGGTATAATCATGATTTATGGCTACCCGTCGCGATAGTCAATTTTGACCGTGCATGACGGTCTCGTCCTTGTCTTTCCAATGTATGTGACCCTCACTGTTTTTAGCTCACTTTGTTGTTTGTTTAGAGATAACTTCCAAGACAAATGGTCAGCACTGAGTAGAGTGAAGCAGCTATTACATATTCATGCTTTGGATAGGCAAAGAAACAAGTTTCTATTTTCTTATACTTGGCCAAATGAATAACACATACTAAGAGCTTTCCATATACAACAGGTTCTTATTTTGCTTTCTTGAATTATTTCATAGTTTAAAAGAGAAAAGTTTTTATCATATTTTTTTGACCGAGTCGGGTCAGCAGCATATTGCATAAGCTGACGGTTTTTGAGTTGACAGCTTGAATGTTTGGAGATGAAAGCTCGATATGTTCAAGTAGAAACCTACAGAGTTGGACATTTTCGAGTGGAAGATCATAGTTTCTAGTGGAAAGTTGGACATTTTTAAGTGAAAAGCTCATGTTCCTAATTGAGAGTTCGATTTCTAAGCAGAAAGTTTAATGCTTTTGAGTAGGAAGCTCGTGGTTCCTAGTTGAAAGTTTGAAAAAAAATTAATTTTTCTAGTGTAAAGCTTTGAGTTCATATCTGAAAGGTTAAAATTTCTAAAAATCTCGATGTTTACAATTGAAAATCTCTTGCTCCTAGTTAAAAGCTCAAAGTTTTTGAATGAAAAGTAAATTATAGACCTAGTTTTTAAAAAAATATCGTCGACACCACTTTCACATTGCATGTACATGAATTCAAAGCACAATAATTTGTCTTTGTTCTTTTCTTGGATTACAAGCGAGACATAATTGTGCCTCACATCACCATACACATACACCACACGTGTGCAACCACGTGAGCGTGTCCCCTGGCTAGGCATTAGAATTGACAAAAACCAGAAATAATTTCGTGAATCCCACTAAATTTCTACTAAACGCACTTATTTGTATGTAAATGTGATTAATTTAGATGTTAAATAAATTAATAAGACTCAATCTTCATTGGTCATGTACTACTAGATAAAGTAAAACGTAAAAATAAACTATGATTTGTCTGCATGCTAAAGAGAAAAAAAAATAGAATGGCAAGAGTCAGGATGTGCAATGCGGTTTACACGGAAAAAAAGATCAAGAGACTGTGTGTTGCATGTACATGTTATAACCAATTACTAATCTAAAAAAGGAAACATAATATGGTAGGTAGACATACTTACAAAGGAAGCTAAATCCGGTCGGAATTGACCATCCGCACTCTGTGAAATGGTTAGTCGCTAATTACCTACCCCCACTTGATGTTGATTTCTTTTTCTTCACCCTGGCAGCACTTAGCATTATGAAGCCTATTCACGTGGTACATATCTCTAAATTTTATTTCGTTAAAGAAAGGGATATACCTCTTGTTGCAGCATATCCAAATGGGTCGAAACGTACTCGATCGGTAGACTCTAGTCCGTGATAGATATAGAAAGGGATTTCGTTAAGTTACCAGCCAAGATCTAATATTGGTATTTGTTCCATGAAAGGACGCTAATTCCTGTCAGACAATCTGACGGAACGTCACCCCGACGACCAAACAAACACAGTGACCTGATCGCTCGTCGACATACGTTGCTACATGCCTATGGTTTCTCATGAAACCAACTAACGACGTTCCCTCTACTTTCTTTTCCCTCTCCTGTTTCTTATGCCTTCCCTCACCTCCTACCAAGGGGGGAGAGGGGCACGGCCTCCTCTCATCTCTGCTATACTTGTTTTTCTTTTGGAGTTGTTGCCTTAGAGCTTATGCTTGGCTCACTGTTGGGATGGAGCATCCGATGGTAAGTCTAGGTGCTATCTCTCACTTTCCACGTTGGCCCTGGATTATTTTTTTGCCTGCGCTGAAAGGTGCCATGGAACACATGCCACCAAATAACATATACCTTCGGAGGTACATTCATTTTAACGGATAATATTTTCTTCTACAACCGACGAGGAAGCGGAACCCGTAACGTGCAGCTCCTTGTTTCTTGCCTCCTTCGATAGTAATCTATAAACTGAGCGCACTGAGTACATACCATGGCGCTTCGCAGAACATGCCCACAAGTCTTTGTCCAGATGGCCAAGAGGAATGCATTCTACATCTCGCGTGTCCGGTAGTATAGGTTATTCTCAAGCACCAGGGTCTAGGTAGAATGATCATCATTGAGCAATTGATAGACCTTAGAGCATCTTCAGCACAACATCCATATATGAACCTCCATATCTTCCTGTGAATGGTTCTTCAAAATGATTCTCCCTCCGTATTATCCTACTACTCCAACAATACATCCATATATCATCCTCCATATTCTCCTCTCCTATTTTTTAAATAATATTCTAAAACTAACATGAAATCCTTCTCCCTCAAATTCCTTGCTCTCTCATTTTCTGTAGAAGGATACTTTCAATACTGTGCGGTAGCATATGCCTCAACCACTACAATGCATTAAATTAATAGCATTTGAAATTGTATAGTAATTATATATAACCACAATTTATGCAACCATCACTTTGCTGCCATCTCGCAGATAAAGAAGAAATAAATGTCTGTTGCATGAATTACACGAAATAGGACAAACCATATAGCATTCTCTCAAACTTATTGAGCTTGTATAAGAATATGGATAGATCAACCAAAATACCAATCAAATAAACTTGGTTTGCAGCCACTTGATGTGTATTAATCCATCTCATTTTCTCTCAAAATCCCCCTCTCCCTCAAATCAGCTCTCTCTCTCTCAACTCCCCCTCTCCCTCACAAATTCCCCACCTTCCTCACAGCTCCCTCCTCCTGAGCCCCCTCCCCGAGCTCGCTCTCCCCCGGCAGCGCCCCTCTCCCCCGAGATCCCTCTCCCGAGCTCCTGCTGTGATGGCATTTATCCTCTGTCCCCGTGCTCCAGGGGATAACTGGATCCGGTGGCAGTGATCCGCTACCACCTCGTCATCATCAAGGTGTTCCTGGTTACTGTCCCCTCGAATCTAGTTTCGGTGGCTCCACCGCAACTCTCTGTCCGAGGCATCGGCCACAGCGGCCCGACATTTGGTACTCTGAGTTACGGCTTGTGTTTTCAGCCTGGATCTAAGCTTCTTCAACCCTCAACACTAATTTGGTACTCGTCCCTCTGTGCTCTTCTCTCCACCTTGTGCTTTGCTCCAAATAAACTTTTCCCTACTATTCACCCTTCTCCACTGTTTCCGTGCTTTCCTCTTGATCTGGCCAGCCAAGGGCCAACTTTGCCAGTGTCAGGTGCAGGGTGCAGTTCCTGGAGATGGCGAGGAAGCGACATTGGGAGGCGACGGTTGGTGGATGGAGGTCAGGAGGACGCACGCCACATTTGGCGTTCGGGGAGGCGAACATGGCGTCCCCTCCAAAATGGGGGGGCGGATGGCATCCCTGCTGTAGGCTATTTTTTGGGCTTCAGCAGCTACTTTGCAGATGGAGGGTGTGAAGGCATCCTTGCTGGAGATGCTCTTACTAGCGAGGGCATATGTTTTTCTCCACATTTGCATGTGGCCAATCATAAAAACTTTAATTTATGAATGACCGCGGGCGCGATCGATCCAACAGTTCACCTGTGTTGCTCTGCAACTGATGGCTCTCTCCATCTCTATCTTCACCCCTTCCTGACTTCTCTTCTCCTTCTCATTATTTTCTTCTCCTCAACTGATTCACGTTCTTTCTCTCCGCAACTATGCCATGATTTCCTTGCCACATCCACGCTCAACGCTGCCCTCACCGGACGGTGGCCTCTCCTCCGCGCCATCTCGAGCTTCCTCCATCATCGCCACAACTCCCCGTGCTGCGATTCTCTGCACTATCGCATGGATGCTAGGGCTTCACCATTGTGGGCACCAGAAAGCATTGCTAGATAACTGAGGCGCTCACCCAGACGCGGCAGCTATCACCCTTTTCGTGGCAATGGTGGGCAACAAGGCGGTGAGCCAACCAAATATGGGCTTCCTTCGTATGCATTTTTTTCTTCAATTTTTTTGGATCCGTCCAGTTTGAAGCTTCGATTGTTTTTGGGAGGTTGAAAGCTACAAGCTATGATTATTTTGAGGGGTTAAAAGTTGTAATTTTTCTATGTTAAAAATTGTAATTGTTCATGTTGAAAGCTCCAATTATTTTTTGGAAAGATCCTATTATCTACGTCGAAAATTGTAATTTTCTAGGGTTGAAAGCCTTGTTTTGGGGGGTAGAAAGCTCTAATTTCTCAGTTGAAAGCTTCATTCATCAATCAAAAAAGCTTTAATTTGCAAGTAGTAAGACATAAAAAATTTGGGCAAAAAACTCTAATTTTGTGTATATGAAAGCTCCATGTGCATGAGTTAAAAGGTGGATTTTTTTGGGAAGTTTGTTTCTCTGTTGGGCTTGCGTGTTCAGACATGAAGAGTGAGGCTGTGGGAATCAACCGCCGCGCTATGCACCGATGGTTAACTACCAATTAACACCTGATAATCCATTTATCCCTTTATGTATCGATCGTCTCCTCATCACCAATGCAGCAGATGAGGCACACCTCAAAAGCATCTCTACCCTTTAGAATGGTCTTCCAAGTAAGAGATAAATTGTTCTTCCTTACACGAAGTCACGGTCATGAAATTAGTTCCCCTTGAGCACACGAGCATAAAGCAATCCCCAGTAGTGAGGGGATCGTAGCCCTATTTACGTACCTGGATTAACATTCTCATGTCCCTTCGAGAACATATCCGATGCACCCATGTTTGTGGTCCACCCGAGGCAAGAGTATTTGCTAGAAGTTAAGAAAAAATCTAAAAGAATTGACGATATCGACACAATATGCATTTATCATGTCACAAAATTTCAAATTAAAATTTGACTCACAGCTCGATTAAATAAAAAATATATAAATTATATTGTGAATAGTAGTTGATTCAAATTGGACGATAAAATTAGGCCCATTAACACTATCACAGCTGAATTTGTCTTTTTTATTTTTTGAGTTGTGGGTTAAATTTGGATTTAATACATATCGTATCTACATTGTAAAAGATTTCAGATTTTGTTGGTAAATTTGATCGTATGTTTTTGGGCTTGGGTATATTTGAGCTATGCGAGGAATGGCAATAATTTGATATTCAACTTCTAATCTTTCTCTAAGTAGTCTTTGAATAAGAGGAAACAACTCATCGAGTAACTGGGAATTGTTTGGGCAAGCTGATTCAATAAGAACTTCTCGACGAGCCCAACTCATCTTCTTCTCACTCCATCCACCCATGTGTGTCTTGATTCGGTCAGGGATATACTCAAAAACCCCTGTAGTGCTGCGACCCAGACTGTCGGAAGGCCATGATATTTTTCTCCCAAAGTTCAGCATGAATTCCCGAGCCCTCGTGAACATCAAGCTTAGCATTAGAAAACACTTTGGATTTTTCTCTATTAACTAACTGTCCGTATCCCCTGCGATAACAGTCCAATATATCATGTATCCTCTCTGCGCCTCCGCAGGAAGCTTGAGTAAACGCCACAGAGTCATCAGCAAAGAGCAAGTGACTGATCCACGGTGCATGAATGCCCACCCGAACCTCTTGCCAAAAACTGGAGTCCTGAAAATTTCAGCAAGCTAGCAAGACCCTGGGTAAAAGAAGGAACAAAAAAGGGGAAATTGGGTACCCCTTGACGAATCCCCTGAGACGGTGAAAAAGCGTTGGAAAGGTGCCCATTAACCCTAACAGAAGACTTCACTTCCTCCACACATGCCATCACCAGATTCACCCACTGAGCCTCGAAACCCAGCTTCAACATGATGCTGCTCAAATAAGACAACTCAACACGGCCATAGGACTTGCCATGTCAAATTTGATCGATTGTAGAAACAACTACCTTACCCTTCTTTCTCTTACGATAGTGAATGCGCTCAACACCTACCTTGCCCTTCTTTCTCTTAAGATAGTGAATGCACTCGGATGCAGTTAGAATATTGTCCGTTACGAGCCGTCCTGGAACACACACAATGACGTCATCAAAACTAGCCTAAACATGTTTGCCAAAACTTTTGAGCATAGATTGTATATGACATGGCATAAAGATATAGGTTGTCTTGAAGGTTCTTCACCTACGGAGAAAGCACCAAAGATAGTACTATTAATCTCATCTGACCACCATTC
Organism: Stipa capillata; assembly: GCA_019208055.1. Lineage (NCBI taxonomy): Eukaryota > Viridiplantae > Streptophyta > Magnoliopsida > Poales > Poaceae > Stipa > Stipa capillata. The sequence continues at coordinate 384,339 of JAGXJF010003186.1, read as the reverse complement.
AAAAAATTCAGGACCGCCCACAAACATCATCTCTCACAAGGTTCCAATGGCGTTGGAACTGGAAGAAACCAAGCAGAGGTGGTGGTCGCGGCAAGCCATCTGCAGATTAGCCCAGCATATTATGCAGAAGAATAGCAACAGGTATAGAACTACTGGTTATTTAACTGTAAAATGGACACGCTGAGCACGGAGAACTGACAATAATCGCATCTCAGTAGCTGAAACAGCTTATGCCGGCCAGCCATAATAACAGGTAACCCCTTCCCTCTCCCATGGACAACAATTAATTTTCAATCAAGATGAATACACCCACTAGGAAAATTAGCACGATGGCAATGGAAAATTACTGCTGCGAATATGAAACACCACCATAACTTGACCAATCAGGCATGAGGATAGCAGGAAATGTTCATCAGCCCCGAATATAGCAAATGAGAAAAAAAAATACAAATAAAACCATTTCCCAAAACTGAACTCCCCGCTAGTTCCAGAAAACCAACTCAGGTAACTGCACAAAGCAGGACAACAGATGCTTCACTCCACTTGTGGAATTGCAAAAATATTGAAACTTCAAACAATTCACTGCTGCTTGCACTCAGAGGGTCGCTCACCCTGCTGCGCTCCCCCTGCAGCAGCTCCACAAGATTTCTGCTCAAGATAGATGAGCAACAATCATAAGGCACAGCAATTTAAAGTTCCAACAGCATGTAAATATAAAAGAACAGAGTCACCCAATAGAGCAATGAAGCTTCCATACCTCATCATCCTCATCCTCATCCTCATCCTCATCATCTTCTTCGTCATCATCATTATCTTCCTCTTCGTCTTCATCATCCCCCAGAATGGCTTCATAGTCCTCATCTTGAGCAGCCTCTCCAGTGAACCATGAAACGGCGTGAGGGATAATCTTGTCCCTGATAGTAGATCTGGTAATAGGACAAAACTCATTCAGAACTAAAATAAACAAAGTATGCTTTTCCATAAACAATTCAAATAATCATCTACTTTAATATAGCGTGTAACAAAGTAGCATAGCAAATAATTCAAATAATCGTCTACTTTTCCAAAATGCAACGAACAAGTGAATTTACCCAATGTCATAGTCTTGCTCCATCTGGTTTTGCAATTGTTCAGCCTGTTAAAAGAAAGCAACATACACAAAGGTCATAAAATAGACAACCTCTCAAGATAAGGCACATCCATAAACAAACAACCTTGTTCAACTTACGGTATCCTCATCAATTTCTTCATCGTCATCAGGAACTTCAGGGGGACTAAAGAAGTTAAAGAAACTCTCACAATTTTCATTCTTTGTGATAGGTTTTGTGTTCTTTGAACCATTTCTTGGCTTCTTTTTTAGCACCTTTTGTGTCAAACACTTTCCTGGATGCCATTCAATTTCGGTCCTAGAAAATAAAGCAGTTCACAGATATGAGATGCTGATCTTTCTCTAAAACAGATATGAGATGCTGATGAATTTCATTTTTCCCAACAAAATACAACTTTGCAGAAATAAAATGATCATATACCCAATTGCTTTCTCTAGAATGGGTTCATCTTCATCAATCATGTGATACATTTTAGACAGCACAGAATTTTTGAAGAAGGGATTAGTGTCAAAGAAAAAATCAATCTTGAAACCCTTTGGATCATCAATTCTGCACCATTTGATGTCCTTGAGGTACTTCAGGGCTTCCTCATCCCCCTCCTGGATCTAAACACAAGAAGAAAAGGAGTAATTCACTACAAGAATCATTAACAGCAATGAATTCAATCACTTCACAAAGAAACTGACAGCTCAGGGAAGGGGCAATCAACGAACTAGTGTGAGCTCACCTCCTCGGCCAAGATGTCATTGTTCTTCATTGCATTAAGCCAGAAATCTGGAACACCCTTTCCCTCTGCAAGAAAGCATTGTGAACAAAGTTTTAAAAGGATTAATCTCGATTTGCCACTGACCCCAGGCGTACCCAAAAAGACATTATCATACAAATAAAAAATACATCACCTTTCTGCTCTGCAGGGGTCTCATCTCCACCTTGTGTGACACCCTCTACCTCAACCACACCGGTCACAATTTCACGACGCTGCAAGTTTGCGAGCACAAGAAAGTCACCAGACAGCACAGGTCATTTAAAGAGAACATCGCAATATTGCAGACCAGTTCCTGTTACATATGTGGATTACAGAAAAAGAGTAGGAGGAGAAATCGACATACATTGCAACAAAAAATTCAGCAAAGACATGATCAAATATGTGCTATACCTTCGAGTAGAATGGTTCATAAAGCTTCTGATATTTAGCTTCTAAAGCGGCTCTTTCCTCAAAGAACTTTGCTTCCAGTACATCATGTTGGCTCTGAAACATGTAAGCATAGGTCAGAAATTCATCACAGGAACACCTAGGATATTCCATTGTGAACAATGTACACAGCATTTCACATTACATGTGATTTACCATCACATATATCTTTATACAAACTCTTCAGTTTATTTAAAGAACACAAAAACCTAAAGAGAACCAGATCCAACAAATACAGTAGCACTGCAAATAAGATTAATGGTTTATCCATCTACAAGACCAGGCAAGGCTGTCAAATATTTACTAATGCAGCCTTTTCTTCTCGATTAGGATTCCTATAATCAGTACTGACTTCTTGACAGAATATATAACCATCAACGTAAACAATCACTGTCCAAAGGAGAACACCAAAAGACGTGGTGTGATATTTGGGGCACATCCCAGCAGCGGGAATCCTGCTTTCTACTGAGCTTTTTATGGTTTTTAAATTACCACCTGCGGAATAAGGATGGTAACTAGTACAGCAGATACAATCAAGTGAGCAACTGAAAAAATTAAAAAGGTGGTGGATTTGAACACCAGTAAGATAAAACTATTTTTCTTCAAAAAAAACTAAGGAAGATCCCTGACACATGAGCATAATGCAACGACATCCAGTAGACCAAGTAGTAAAAACTACAAGCACATAACTGATATCTTGCTTCTTACTTTATTGTAGAATAGAACCATGATAGATGAAATGCCCGATCCATACATTTAAGTTTCGATGAATTAAAATGATTGGAATAACACAAAATTAACTGAGATAACTCCAAAATTATAGTATAAGGAGAATCAGGATGCAACCATGAAAAAACTTAAGGCTCTCGTTTAATCGAGGATTTGAGTCAGACTAATGCTGCAATGGTTGTCCCACGTTTATTGCACATACAACAGCACTATGCATACCAAAACATACTACACAATCCACGCTTAATAAGTTACAGTTACTGAGTTCAAAGCACATAAGACTGCATCAATCAAATCACTACGCAAACTTCACCACCGTGAAACTCTGCTCTTCAGCAACATAAAGTGTAAGTGTTTCTGCTACCTGAATCTCCCTCAGCGCGTCGACCCGCTTCCTGACCTTCGGCGCGAGGCTCTCGAGCACGTCCGTGTTCTCCATCCCTAACCCCTGCAGCTTTTTCTGCACAGACGCATCGTCAGATCAATTAGAACACCACCGCACAAACGCCCCCAAACCGAACCGAACACATGAAAAAACGATCAGAACAAGAGAATGTTTTTAAAAAAATGCAATACCTTAAACGACTCCACGAGTTCGGCCTTCTGCTCCGGCGTGAGCGCTGCATCGAAACCACCGCGGCAAACAGTAAAAGGAAAACCCAATCACCGTTAAGAAGAAAAAGAACAGCAACGAAGCGGAGCGCGGCGAGAGCTCACAGGCCCTGGCGGGAATGGCGGTGCCGAGGGCGGAGAAGTCAATACCGTCCTTACCGTCGCTCATAGTTGCTGTTGGGGCCGTACGAGGCTCTGCAAGCTTCGGGGTGAGAGGCCCAGAAACCCTAGCGGCGACGGCGCGGAAGGGTTTAACCGGGAGAGGCGGGGGAGAAGGAGGAGAGGAGGCGGGAGGGGATAAAAAGAGGGTGGGGAAGGGATCAACGGAAGGCTAGGATTTTATAGCGGAGGCGCAAACGGAGACGTGGGCGCACGGATGGTGCTGTGTCCGCGCTCGTTCGGTTCATACTCCGGAGCGCAGGGGGGCTTCGCCTCTTTTGCCGTGTGTATAGTCGTCGTGCTTTTCCCCGTTTTCTCTCGCATCTTTCTCGAAACTCTGCGTCATAGTTTCAGTTTGCAAAGGCAGAGTAGCCGGAAGCCCCGTTTCTCCGGTTGGGTGTCTATTAGGTTAGGACTTGGGACTAAGGAGCGAGTGTTCTTCTCGCTTTATGCCTATTTTAGTTGGGCAAACCACTCTCTGATTGTGCCTCGATGATATGAAAAAGCAATGCAGCATCCAGGGAAAAAGAACAAATGTTCCAAGATAGTACAAATAAGACGTAGGAAACAAGCAAATGGAGTATTGAGTTTTGCAGAGGGTGTTTCGCTGATTTCGTGTGTAAAATTAGCCATGACATTGGTGAGTTTAGTCATGTAGTACGTGCAAAGAAGGCGTTCAGGTTTGAACGCCGGGAGCAGCAGTTTCGCTGCATGGTGTGGCCTGCCCTACTGCCCCTGCCTCTCGCTGTCATGCGCGCGTGGTCAACAGCCCATGCGCTGTCACTAGCCAATGAGATACCGGTCAAGTTTCGTTTGCCGGATCTAGTGAAAAGCTCAGCAGATTCGTGCATGCACACTCCCTGCCGTACGGTCGCGCCCGCTACTATATTACGAAGTGCCGGGGGTTTTGGGGCGGTCACGCCCGCTACGGCGCCGCCGGCCTCTCATGTCCCAGCAGTTGCAGGAAACTTGGGATGGAGGAGGTCAGGAGGGACCCCGATCACGATAAGAAATCGCATGACAGTATGACACTACATTTTCAGCTGTTCTCTGCTGAACTTGCGGCGAGACGTAACACAGCAAAGAACTTTCAAAGACGCACGCGGCCATCTGGTCAAAGGAAGAACGAGCGGCTCTTCAGTCTGATGCTGTCCAGATTCCGAGCTCGGAAGTCGCTCCACATGCAGAGAAACAGAGTTTGCCTTCAGGAGCCTCCCGCGTCCCTGTAAATGTTCGTTCGATTTGCTTTCGGTGACAGGGACATCCTTGCATTTGCAATGCCAATACGAAGGACCTCTCTAGAACAAAATATTAGGAAGGAGGTTTCGTGTCTTACTCGATATGCATGCTATGCAACTGGGTTTACCAATACAAAGGAACATACCTCCCTTGTACTCTCTCTTCTGCGTGCGGTCAGATGTTTGCGTAAATTTTAGGATTGACCAAAACCTGAAAGGCATTCAGCATTTTCAGAAACTACCTACACAATTTTTTGTTCCTGATGTAACGAACTGAACGAGTACATCATTGCAATGTGGACAGTTAAGAGAAGGGTGATGTGGCTTCATCGTGTGATTTGCACCCCTGTCTTCCACATTTAGCAGGTGCATTATTTCGATGAGTTTCAGACGAATAATCATGAGAAATAATTATTTTGAATGGCTTTAGCAGATTCTTTCAACAGTTCCTCACACAATGTTATATGAATCAATCAGCACACCAAACCTTTCGTGCAGTATACAGCAAAGACAAACCACCCAATCAAAAGAGAACAGAATGCTGCTATCCCTATTAGAAAAGGCCAGCCAGCCATTAAAATACCGATGCATGTCACAGTTACAAAAGGAGAGAAAGACCGAACAATAGACATTTTGTCCACCCATTCGCCATGCATCCAAACAAGAGCAGCCACATTCAAAACATTCCAGTCCATGAGGCCGCTGTAGGCAAGCCGGTTCAGGCAGTTTGCCACGAATGAGTAGCAATTGCAAGTGAACAGATTGTAGTACTTGTGCTGGAAATGCCTCGTGCCTAATTGCAGAGCGTCATCCCATGAGATTGCTGTTCCAACTTCTGCGTGCTTGTAGGACCGATCGCATACATGCGCAGCAAGATTGGCGGGAAAGCAGCACTGGCCATGCAAAACAAGAGTACATCAAGAAGAATTCATGTATTTGAAAGGAAAGCACTGAAAACTCAAAAAATGACAACACAAGTAGGTTTTTGTGAAAGTAAAGATTGAAACTGAACAAGATTACAGATTAACATATGTAACATCAGCATATACATGATCCAATGGCATCTTTGTCAAAAAGGGAAACCTACAAATTCTCAAGAAGACAATCCATGGACTGTTGTACTAGTTCTTTATAAATAACACTGTTACTAAAGAAAACAAAAACTGGAAGTGATCATAAGATTTCCACAATGTGCACAATCATGATCTGTCTGTGATAGCTGGCTGGAGTCTCAGGTTCAGTGTCCACAGCCCATATGTATCAGATTGCAAAACACTCCACTGTTTAGAGAATACTAAATCTAGGAATTAACTTGAAAAATAAATTGATTTTGTAGAAAACAGTAAATCATGAATCATCCTTTCATGCACAGCATGTAAGAAGAAAGAAGTAGGTTGATATCTTGCAGCTCACAAATAATTTAGAAGTTGCTGACGCAGGAACTACATGTCAAAATAAAATACAAGAGGCCAACTATGTTTGAATTACGTACTTCACTCCAAACGAAGAAAATGAAAATTTTGAATCATGTATACCTTTTTTCTGTCAAGCTGGAGGTATCTGGCAACAGAACCGTACGCAAAATTATCCATGCTCACTAAATTTGAACCAGCAAAATCCAGGACAGACCCATCCTCTTGACAGATTCCAACATGCCCTATGTAAGGAGCAAGCCATGAAACAACAGGAAGAGGAGTCCACACAATGCAACAAGGGAATCTTCCTCTCTTTGGATCTATCTCCCCAACTGGCCACAACTCCTGCAGTTCATTGTTTGATCTGACATCTTCAACATCAGAATTAGCGTCAACCTCCATCGAGGAAACTACTCTCGCTGACATTAATGTTCCTTGAACTTAAAAAAAATCAATTGTGACTAGCTTCCATCTCATGACCGTTTCGACCTTTCATGAAAAGAAAGAACCAATCATATTAGTCCCCCCATACTTCAGGGCAAAAAAGGGTGAAGAATTAAAATCATCTCTAGTTTAGTACTTCAGTATCATTACAAACCATATGGCAATATCAGGGTAAAAAATGTTGAATGTGGATAAAAAGGTATGAACTAGAGGATAAAGGCTATCAGTTTTTCTTAATCCAATGACCCTTGTCAGCCCCTATTATAAATCCTCCTCCAATAAAATTGTTGGCCATTCATTAGCAATTTTAGCCTTCTAGTTGTCTGCCATTTTCCAACCCAAAAGAGGTCCCGTATCCCTTTTCTACTTAATGCAGGGAGGGCAAGGGGTAATTTTGCTTTACTAAAGAGGTACAGCAACGCCTTATTAGGCACATAAGCTAAATGTTTAGATTTTAGAGTGACAAAGATACAACTCCGACAAATGTATATATATCTATCTACAACATTTTATTATCAAGCATGTTAAGAGACCTTTTGAATACGAAGATAAGATATTGAAGAACATAAAGATCAGGTTGGCAAGGACACAAATGAACTTATAAAATGTTTGCATAATCTGTGCGTCGAGAAGCCGCGCCTCCTCTCCCCATCCCATCCCAAAGCCGCTGACTGCCAACGCTTCTGCCACCTGTTCGACGAAATGCAGGAGCAGGTCGAGCGAGCGCCTTACTGGGAGTTGCTCGAGCCGGAGAGAGGACTTTACAGAATTGGGAAACTCTTCCCCCTAAGCCCGATCCTAGCTTATTGCAGGACGTGTTTCCATTGCATGAAAAAATGTCAACTTAAATTTGCGCTTAGCTGTATGAACTAGTAAATCAATTTCTACAACCTACATCTGATAATTGCAAAATATTAGTGCTATCCAATTTTCAGTTGAATGACCCAATGCAGCGTCCCTTCCATGGCACGCGCTAACTAGATTTGGCAGGATACCAGACACAGGGTGAATCGCAAGACAGTCACTTCTGTTTCAAAACCTAGTAGCACTATCCCATTTCACGTGACAAAAAAAAATCCAAAGTTCCCGAACTGGCCGTACACGACGAGCACGGCACGAACCAAGAGAACGGAAGAGGAGGGGAGCTCACCGGGGAATCGGCAGGAGACGGCAGGGTCCTGCGCGATCCGGTGGCCGTGGGGATCAATTCGATGGGGGCGCCCCGCCGCCTCTCGCCGTATGGGCCAAGCGTGCGTGCCTCGCTTCGCTTGGGAGTAAGGGGACGCGCGGTCACAGAGGAAAGTGGAGAAGGGGGATGGGAGGGAAGAAGAGGGGAAGGTGCATGCACCTGGAGGGCTCGACTGTACTGGATGGGCGCGAATGGTAGGCGCACGCACCCCGCACACGACGACGATTGCTTCCCCCTGCCGCATTTGTTCGGCGGTTACTTGATTATCGTTGAGTTGGTCACTGACAAGTAGGATCCACTGCTGAAAAACTGGCAACACAGCCCCGTTTGTCAGGGATAAGCTGGGTCAGGACATGTAAAACAGTCCACGGTCAGATGTGTATAAGAGGTGCAATTACGACTCACGAGGTCAATTAAAGAGACGGAAGAGGGATAAATAGTATGTCTCATGTTTTACGCATTGCCCCTACAGATAGCTTATGGTTATTTTGTGGTAAATACTAGGGACCGAAATTGGATGGAATTTTTTGAATCAATACAAATATAATATTTTCATGTAATAAATTTATGTGATAGAAATATTTTCCTGTGTGATGAAAACTCACCCTATGAAAAGCAAAAATCAGACTACAAACATCTTCCTTCTTTCATTCTTGTATGACTGTCATCTATATCCTACACCACATTTGGCAGGTTCTATATAGACTATATACTGACAGCTAATTGTACGAGTTGTCTTCAGCTTAGTATAAGGATTATATATTTATATAGATGATACTACTCACAACCATCCATTAGTACAGTTGTGCATGCCCTAAGACGCATTGCAAATGACACATGTGCATATACAATTGTCCAACGTCAACTTTTATAAAAGACATTGCATAGGGATATTTATAAGGTGGAAGAAAAAGAGATAGATAATATGTTTGTAATGCGCGACACAGTACGAAGCTCTTATAGATAGCTTATATATGATATTTTTGCTATTCTACATGTTTTGTGGGCACAAATTCAAGAGTTCTTTATAGATAGATTATTGTATAGGTTGTCTTTAGTTTTGTATAATTGTGATATAGAGGGTATAACATGCAACCATTTATCTATACTATTGTACACAAGATATTGGAATGAATTACCACGCGCGCAGGAGTGAGAGAGGGAGAGATGGAGGGAGAGAGAGGACGGGAGAGCGAGGGAGAGCGAGGGAGAGAGGAAGGGGGGAGGGGGGAGGAAGAGGGAGAGAGATAGTATAATGGCCTCTGTTGATCAAATCATTCGAGCTATCACGCACCTAGATCCGCATACATTGTGTAGCTCTCACTTCTAGCCTATTTTTCCTCCGCTCCTTGCCCCCTCCTTCACCACCTGTGGCCAACCAAAGTTGGCAAGCTTGCTGTCCCACCATGCCGATGCCGTCAAATTTAACATTCAGTAGAGGAGTCATCGCCGCCACCTGCCACCAAGACACAAAGACAAATGGTAGAAGTGATAGAGGATGTTGGGGGTCCACATGAGGAAGAAGGCATGCTTGCGGAAGGAGTTGCGACCAGCATTGTGGGAAGAAGGCACTAAGACGCACCGATGGGCACATTGGCATTCATGTAAGATGTTTATGGATGTATTTTGCACAAATCGGTTTTGGCAGACTTAAAATTTCACAAAAGTCTATTCCTATTTTTTATAAATTAAATTAAATATAAATAAATCCAGTTAACTAATTGTACTCTAACATTTTCATCTTAGATGTTTCACAATGAAGATATGTCCATTTGCAAATTGATTAAAAAATAAACTGATAGCCAGACACTTAATTTTCTAAAAGCAGTTCAACACAACATGATTCTCATAATCCACCTCAATGCCAAGCAGAGTCTTAGTTCCTCGCAAAAAAAAACAGAGTCTTAGTAGTGTCAAAAGGTTGCTAAGTTGGCCATTTTCTATACAAATTCTTTGTTGGCGTGTCATGAGCATTTGGCTATTTCCTTTGCAAATTATTGCCAATCCTTCGTCAAAATATTAGTAGGGTTGATTTGGGCATCAAACATACATTGTGAGTCTCAGGTTTGCTGAACCTTTCCATGTTCAAGTTTCCGGTGCATTGACACTTGCATGCTATTTGAAGTATAATGAAATGATCATGCTGGAACTGATGCTTCAAAAATCACAGCTCTTGTATAGTTCGGGACTACAAGTTGAAATAAACACTAAAAACCTGGTACGAAGGGAATGGCTCTAGAAGATGTCGCCGTCTGGTTTATAATTTATACAATAGAAGGCCGATAGCGACGCGATGAATAAACGTGCTATACATGACGATTAACAAACCGTGAGTATTGAAATTGACTCCTCCAGCAGCAGCTTGCGTACCAGTGTACTCAAATACATTGGAACTGAGAGCAGGTATGCAGGAGCACCAGATGTACCCACACTGAGAGCAGCACGTACTTTGTAGAGATGGGGAATGTACAATTGTACATCTTCTGTTCTGACTAAGCAGCATTAATACTACTGTACCACCAAACATGCTTCACGTTAGTCTTCGATTTGTGTATTGAAAACAAAGCTGGGGAATGTCGCTGTAGTGTCCCTGGTAAGCAAAAATAAAATCAGGGTGTTCTTCAGTCACTATGACAATAGATCATTGGCAGAGATTCAGAGCCACGTAGCATTAGCCTGTATGCAGCTTTAGTCGGTAACACAGTATGCTGCATATGTTCTAGCATTGTTGGTTTGCACAAAACTAATAATATGGTCAGGAAAGAAGACATGTTGATTAAATGCGTGAAGCAAAAATTGTGTTATCCATAGTATTCCATACTTCAGGTAAGGCAGTGTCATCTTCTTTAAAACAGATGGGTGCTGCAATACAATGTCCTTATCAGTATCAGCATCCTCAAATGTCTGCAGAAGAATAGAGCATATATAACTCATTCAGAAGTTCTTAGTATTTCGAACGTCAGAGGGCTCAAGTGAGAGTGCAGTGGTGATACCTCGTCTAGTATAGCTTCCACAAGGTCGTGACTCCATTAAAGTAGCAACAACCATTTGCTTTACCTGAGGGAAAGGCAGAAGCCAGGGGTTTTTAACTTCCGACTAGGAGCATGCCACAGAACAAGTGTGACATCATTTAATTACCTTTTTTCTATTAAAGACTAATTATGATCTATTTCACACTGAGAGCATGTATAGTTTGCTCTTAAAATTAGTACTCTCCAGTCTGTTTTTTAAATTAAAAAAATATAACTATATAAATTTCCAAGCTGATAACTTGCTTCCAGGGAAGATACAAAAACTTAGGTCAGCATTATCAAAAGCGCTGACAAAGTTCACAATTCATTGTCAGGTTCATTCTGACATTACAGGGGATTTCAACCGTGCTAACATTTCCTGACGATGTTCATTTTGAAATCTAGAGTATATTGATCTTGAAGCCCAGTAACTGACGAACACTCATTAAACTCTCAAAGCATTAAGAGCAGTCAAGATGGGATATAAAGGCTGACAGTGGCAATGCAGAAACCTTAAGTACCAAATGTTGGCACAAAAATATAAATCTAGACCAATATAAAAAGTACGAGTTAGATTTGATCCAATTAGTCTAGACATCCAAAAAGAATTGATCCAATAAATGATAAAATAAGTTAGAATCTTGCACACTATAATCACTCATGCACTAATTGCCCTCTTAATTGCATAATCGCTCTCTTAATTATCACCAAATAATTGTTCTTTACATCCCATTGATGTTTAAAATTATATCATATTCTCCATGTTCTTTTCCAGTCTATGCTATTGCGCATGGTGCTCCCTCTGACTCTTCTTTTGGTTGCATATGTCATTAAATATTTCATATGATATATACCTCTCTTCTTAATTGTATATGTCAGTACAAATTTCATGTGATATATCTTGTGTAAAACATGCATTGTACATATACGGTTGCTAGCAACAGAAGACAAACCAGTACAACATACCTCTTCACACTCAATGAAACCAGTTTGCCTCAAATCATAGAATCTGAATGAAACTAGCAAAAGTGCACAAATAAATAATCATGGTAAACCCTTCCTCTCGGCATGCCGATTCGTAGCTCCTGACTAATCATCTAACGGTATTTACTTAACCTATATAATCCCCCAATCACTAGTTAGGGTTTCTCTATCTCCTATTTTTCGCCGCCATCGCTGCCATCTGTCTCCCGTTTCTCGCCGCTGTCGTCGCCGCCACAACCTCGACGAAGACTCCATCGAGGATCAGCCGTGGCCACCGTGCACCGATCCGATGGCGTTCGCCGAGGACCAAGCCGCGGCCGCCGCACACTGACCCGATGCTGTCCGCCGAGCACCAGGTCGTGGCTCTCATGTACCGCCGAGGCCGCCTTCCACCATCTTCGCAGCTCCTACCGGAGCCCCTCACGCTCCGCCTCATGTCGGCACTCTCAACCACCCCTACCGTCTCCCTCCACGTCCGCTTCCACTAGGAGAATGTCGCGTGGTCAAGTTCCCGAAGTCCTCGCCGCTTCCACCCACGACGTTCACCACGGGAGCTGTTGCCGCCCATGGATGTGTCTTCTGCCACTGCCGCCCACGCTGCAAGTCGATGAAAATGAATTATTGTTGTATATGAAACAAATTATTGTTATATAGGAAATAAAATACCCTGATGAATGAAACATAAATAAATTAGCCCCGATGAACAAACATTAGTTGTCATGGTGGTTTGACAAATTTTCTTGTGCAAGTTTGAGTAAAATGTTCTCCTCTCACTACATAAATGTTTCCGCGTTGCCATAACAGAAGGAGCCCACGATACCGAAAATTTAGCGATTTGAATCATAAGTTTCCCAAAAATTCGGGATTGTGTTGTATACATTCCATTGTTGTATTGGTTCAAAAATTTTATTGCGCAAGGTTTAGTGAAATGTTTTCGTCTCACTATGCAAATGTTTCCATATTTCCATAACAGAAGGAGCCCATGATACATATTGCATACAAACAGTTGCCATGTTTCATATGGTTACTACAGTTGTTTCCTATAGTCACTAAAGTTATTTTCCGTAAATTTAGCTAATCATGTCTTATTGCTAATCCTATTTATTGCTAATCCTACCATCACATCCAACGGCTACGACGTATGCCGATAGAATGCTAATATCGGCATGTCGATTTGCAGCACTGCCCATAATCAATGGCAGATATAACTTAAGATGTGAAGAACTCTTGATTATTCCAAGTTCTAAGCATACTTACAATCAATTTTATCTTCAAGTGGAGCATTTGGATGAAACACACTTATTGCGTGGATAAACTCTTCAAATTCAATTACATAATTTTTCTTTTCATCAAAAAGATCGAAAACCTACATGGAGAAGAAAAGCAAACTCAAGTGGTGTAGCTATTAAATCATAGTATAATAATCCTTTTTCTTGGCATTACCACAGAGCAATGAAAATCTAACAAGTAACAACAATAATGTGTTTGAATACAATATCCCGACATTTAACGGTGACTTCAGACCATATGCACTGCAGTTCCTTCTACCATGCGTAAAGCAAATAATACAGAATTTGGAAAATTAAGTCATATGATATCCTTCTTATCAAAGAGACAAAACCCCACAGCCCCAGCTCACTAGCTTGAAATGAGACACAAAACAGAAGAGCAAGTCAATTGTTCTTCAGTAGCCAAAAGGGTTCAAGGATATCAAGAGACGGGAATGGGAGAGCAAGCTTTTGCACTTACTCTATATAAAAAAGATTCTGCCCTGCTGGTGTCATGAACAACGATAACTGCAGCTCCTCCTAAAAATGTAGAAACCTTCACAATTAATGACCAACAAAGGTTACAATGGAACAGTACATTTACTGATTACCACTATGACACCTTTACCTGGAAGATACCTTACCATTATAGAAGTGCGGTCTAGTTACAAGTTAACAGCTTTAACTAAAGTTGTACTGTCAATGCCCAACCACATTTTAGTATAGTATATCTTTCTGCAAGGACTGATGACCCCCTTTTTTTTACCTTTCTGATCTCTATAAAAACATTAGGGTCATTTTCACCTGAGCATTTGTTGTTTCCAATCATTGATAACTAGTCAATCTTTTTCAACATGTTTTATAGCCCATAAAGGAAACTAGTCCTAATCATAGTAGTAATTAAGTAAATCTTGGCAAGAATGAGAACACCACGCTGGAGTGCAGCCTGAGTAACTAGTCCTAATTGGGACAGGAAACTTCTGGCACTGCCAAAAGGAAGACATACGCGCTACACGAATCCCAAATCAAACACCGTTGACATGACTACCCCAATATGGATCGGATAAACTGGACATATAGGCTAAAAAGAAGAGAGTTTAGCATTTGCAATGGATCAGGCCGTCGTCGATGATGCAGCAGCTGATCTTCTTGTACAGCTCGTACAGCGCCTCCATCTCGTTCACCGAGACTCCCAAGTCACCACCGCAACCCAAACCCACCTCAGGCCACAAAACCAGATAGGAGAGGACGCAAAGCTGAACAAAATCGCGGTACTTACCCAGCGCGACTCATCGGCGAGGTCAGCGAGCTAACTAAAGGTGAGGCGGCCGCCGGCTCGGTGGCGCGCGCGGGCTCGGGTGACGGGCAGCAGCCTGGGCGGGCCCTTCTGGAAGCAGCGCGCGGCCGCGAGCTCCCCCAGCGTCAGAGAGCTCCTCGACCCCTGCCATGTCCGAAAACAACGACCGGATCAGAATTGAAAACTAAAAGAAAAAATGAGGCAATGCCAGATCAAAGGTGGTGGTATTACGAGAGCGTCGGAAGAGCGGGAGGAATCCATGCGCCGTGCAGCCGGCAGAGAACCATGGATTGAACAGGGCGTCTGCCTCCTCGGCGTCCTCGCGGCGTGCCGGTCGTGAGACGGTCGGCGCGGACCGTCACGTATCGGCGCGCGGCCGTCGGAGTTGGGGGGAATTGGCAGATTCGTGTGCCTATCCAGTTGTTCCGGCCAGAAGTTTTGCCATCTGGGTGGCTGAGTTGCGTTTGCGTCGTCGAGGTGGATTTGTTCCAATCATTCACCAATCCACGGCGGCACCACGTCCTCCATGGTTGGTAACTCGAATTTTATCATGATTGCTGTATAAAATATCGGCTGTCTTTTGACGTCTCATGAGAGATCGATAGATCGCCATGTTATCTCTCTTGTCTCAGACCATGTTACCATCATACCATGAACGACCTCGACAAATGCCGTTGCTCATCTTCAACTTTTAATATTAGCATCTGTGCTGTGCTTCAACGAGGACAACTATTCTCCATAGCAGTAATACTCCACCAGGTGATCCAGGTTAGATAGATCGTGTAGCATTATTATATGATCGTATGAAGGCTCTTAACGAGCAGTCCGGAGTCAATAGTATAGTTTACCAAGTGAAAGTACAACTGTTAATTAATCGAGCTAGATATTACTCCGAAACAGTAACATTCCTTACGTCGATCGCGAGGAAGCACAGCGATATTTAGGTGAAGAATGATCGCATTCGATGAATATGTATGCTGAATACGGTGTGAAGTCGGTGCTGGTGTTGTTGTTCTAGACGACGATCGGACGATGTCGTTCCGGATCGTGCTGGTGCTGGCGCTGGCGCTGACCATTGACCAAGCCATTGACCATTGGCGCTGATCGTCGTTGAGAGGCTGTCAGGCTGCTGTGCTACTTGGAGTTGATGGACGTCCTGGGCGCTGGCTTTGATCTGATCCCTCTGGTACGTGAAACCAAACACAATTGAGATCTTCTACTCGCTTGATAATTAAACACTATCTCTCTCATATTTCAAATCACGCTTGCTATCTTTTTTTTTCCAACGAAAACCTTATAATATAAGCGAGTCATCTATTGGATATGTAAGATCTTTTTTCTTAAATGTCAAGCTCATATAGAGTACACGAGCTAATAACCTTAATTTCCTTTTTATATATGGCTAGGGCACAAAACCGATCTCAATTATTTTTCCTGTACTCATAGAAGAGTAGAGACGCTAGCCAATAGAGCTAATTTCACTTTTAAATGGGAATGATGGGCAATGGAATACAGAATTACAGGAGCAGGTGGCATCTGAGGAGAATATATACAGTAGAAGAGAATGAGAAGAAAGCATGCTTCCCTCCTACAGGAAGCATTACAACTTCTTGATGCTGTTTTCTTCACACACCGTGATCGTCGTCATCTCAAGATTACGCGGTAGCAGCTGCAGCTTCTTCTGCCACTTGGGACGCCTGCTGCAGAGTGCAGATGAGGTTGCGATCCCCGTACACGTTGTCCACACGACCTAGAAAGAGCACAAGCCGAGCAGAACAGAGAATTAGCTTATACTTCAAAACATTTATAAGCAATGAGAATGCTTTGGAGCTATCAGTACATGTTGTTGGCCAGAACTTGGCGCCCCGGAGCCATGCTGCAGGGAACGCAGCATGCTCCCTGGAGTACGGCTTAGTCCATGTGTCACTCATCAGCAGTTGGGGTGGGTGAGGAGCGCCCTGCGTAACAAAACAGAAAAGCACATGTCAACTAGGATTCGATACGATCTATTCATCGTATGGATTAGGGATTGATATTGTACAGTATTAGTTATTTAGTGAAACCATTAGGTGTACATTACCTTCAGGACATTGTTGTGAGCATCTGCTTTGCCATTTTCTACCTGTGCAATTTCTTCCCTGATGGAGATAAGAGCATCACAGAACCTGTCTAGTTCGGCCTGCAAGATGAATGATGTGGCGGTAAGCTAATATAAGCCAATAGTCGCTGCAATGGCAAGCCATAGGTCTAATAAGATGTTTCTACCTTGCTTTCACTTTCAGTGGGTTCAATCATAAGTGTGCCTGGAACAGGCCATGACATGGTCGGTCCATGGAACCCATAGTCCATCAAGCGCTTCGCAACATCCTCGGGCTCTATACCAGCAGTCACCTATCAAACATTCCAAGACCTAGTTAGAGAATTGAAATTCATAAACACAAGGTTCGAGTGCTAGCATGATTCGGATAAGTACCTTAAACCCTCTTAAATCAATGATGAATTCATGGGCAACAGTTCCATTAACTCCACGGAAAAGAACTGGGTAGTGTTTCTGCAAAAATCATTACAATGTAAAATTTAGAAAACTAGTTCAAGCACAAATAAATAAAAATGTAACAAAGGGTATGCGATCATGAGTAACATCAAGTACCTCCAGACGCTTTGCCATGTAGTTTGCATTCAAGATCGCAATCTTTGAAGCATCAGTGAGTCCCTGAGAGCCCATCATGGCTATGTATGTGTAGGAAATTGGAAGAATCAAAGCAGATCCCCATGGAGCAGCAGAAATGGAACCAAGAGGGTCGGTTTTCTCAGGGAGGGGAAAGCCACCAGTGGGGATCTAATGATTACAGGATTAGTCTGATAACATAAGTGCATTTGCTTTTGAATAAAACGGGAGAAATCAAGCAAAAAATTATGAATGGTTCTTTTGGTTATTGTACCCAACATTTAAAGCATTGTTTAAGTAGGTAATACATCCTCACCAAACACTTCGAGAGTAGTTAACACATCATCACCAAACATTCTTAAAATTTTAAGCTCACAAAATGAGACAACATACTTCAAGTTAAGTATTGGATAATTAGTGTTATTTGTTAGGACTGAAATCTGAATAATATAATTTTGTACAGATTGATAGCATAAAGAATTCAGGACACTTACCACTGGATGAGATGGTAAAAATGGTGCCAAGTGCTTCTTAACACCAATAGGACCCATGCCAGGACCACCTCCACCATGCGGAATGCAAAATGTCTTGTGAAGGTTAAGGTGGCAAACATCTGCTCCAATAAAACCAGGGCTTGTCAACCCAACCTGTAAAACGACAACTTCTGTAAGTTCAAGGTTCAAGGGAATTTCCAGTGTATGAAGAATTTTGGATCGTGTGGCATAAGCAGCAAGGGATATCTGAAATTACCAGGTGGCAATTACTCAACTAGGTACAGGTGATACTTGGAGATATTTTTTTCTTAAAGAGAACATAGCTTGTACACATAATTGGATAAGTATAATTTGATCACTATTCTTCAAAAAGATAAGAACCAAATGAAAGGTGGAACTGAATTCAAATAGACTTCATAAACTAATTTAATAGAATTTGTAATTCACAACTTTTTCAAGAATAAAATTCACAATTATGTTGGAAATCAATCTATATAATCCGTAGACCAACATAAATGCATTCCAGAATCCATTAAGAGCATAAAACACTTGAAGAGAGCAATTGCAAAAATAACAAAGTAGACAAGACGGCATAACAAGTTGCAAAGAACTAACCTGAGCATTCATGTTAGCCCCATCCATATAGACCTGCCCACCATTCTCATGAATAATCCTGCATATCTCATCAATGCCTTCTTCATAGACTCCATGGGTTGAAGGATAGGTGACCTGAAGAATAATGTAATCATGCAACACTGTTATTCTTGGCACAAGGAAAAAATATTACAAACATTCCTTTTAAAAAATAATCAACTTTCATCCTGAGTGAACTCTTAAAATTTTCTTGGTTCCATAATACTCTTGTTCATCAGTCGTATGTAGCTTTTATGTGCAAACAGATAAAAAAAGGCGTTTGTACATATGTTTCTATAATATATATCAATTAATTCATACATGACCAAGTACCATCTACCATTAGAGGGAAGTACTATAAAGCATCTGTCTGGTTTCTATCTTAATATATACTAGAAGAAGCAATGAAACAGTGGAAGTCCCTTAATTTGCATTACAACACTAGGTATAGCGATAAGGCCATGCAGAACACTAGATCAAAATTTAGCAATGAACAGTTGAGCTGAAAGATTAGAAGTGCGGTCATAAGCCATGATAAATTCTCTTATTAACAAGGCAAAGAAAAAAAGTACCATCAGAGCAGACAGGTTGTCCTTGTTTGCTTCAGCAGCTTTCCTCAACTCCTCAATGTTGATGTTACCTTTGGAGTCAGTTCCAACAGCAACAATCTTCATTCCACACATAGCAGCACTTGCAGGATTTGTACCATGCGCTGAGACAGGAATGATGCAGACATTGCGGTGGTGGTCTCCTCTTGACTGCAGTTTTTTTCACATGGTATGTAAACAAAAAATGCTAAACAAGGCAGGAGAGCTAGGACAAAGTATTTATCGTGACATACCCTGTGGTAAGCACGAATAACCATCAGTCCGGCATATTCTCCTGAAGCACCAGCATTTGGTTGCAAAGAGAAAGAGTCAAAACCGGTGATCGTGTTCAACAGCTCGCCCAAGTTATCAAACATTTCCTTCATCACAGAATAAGTCGTTTGTGAACTTCTAGAAATTCTTATCATGAACAATTTGCCATTGGAAACTGAACAAATGCTGAATGGTCCTTACGTGATAGCCTGCAGCCTGGACAGTAGGGGCAAATGGGTGCATGTTCGCGAAGTTGGGATCAGTGACAGGCATCATCTCAACAGTAGCGTTTAGTTTCATGGTGCAAGAACCAAGAGGGATCATACTGTGGCACAGTGAGAGGTCCTTGGATTGCAACTTATGCAGATAACGGAGAAGCTCGTGCTCTGTGTGGTACCTGCAAGACCACAAGATAGCTTCAGTTTATTTCAAACACTATGACATAGTGCCCTCGTCTGAAAGAAAAATAATTAGTGAAGTAAAGATGCAAACTTTTGATACCACACATACATGCTAAAGATTGGGTGAGTTAGGTAGGGGCTGTCGCGCACAAGGCTACTAGGGATTGGGCTTGAGACCTCTGGTGCGATGGATTCAGCTGTGAAGTTCACCTGAAAGCGTTTGCGATGGAACATCATTTAATATTGCGATCTAATTTCACATCAAGCACACGGATTTTGCAATGATGGAATGACTACTTACTGGCTTGCCACCAGAGAACACCTTGAACAGCTTGTCAACATCCTCCAAGGTGGTAGTTTCATCAAAGGCAACGGTTATCTACAACATCAATACTCGAAATTAATGCTCAAAACGCAAAATCGACTAACTTGGTTGTAATGGAACAGAAAACATGGACAAGAAAGCGAACCGTGTTTGCGTCGACGACGCGAAGGTTCATCTCGTTTTTGCGAGCCTCCTCAGCAATCACATTCGCATCGGCGCACTTGACCTTGACCGTGTCAAAGAACGGCAGCTCCTGCACCGTCACTGTCCCGAGCTTCTTCAACCCATGGGCAAAAGTACCAGCCAGGCCATGGACACGGTCGGCAATGGCCTTCAGCCCCGCAGGACCATGATACACAGCATACATCGCTGCCATGTTTGCGAGCAAAGCCTGTAAAGTAATATCTTTATCACTATTCTATGACAACATACTCGGCCACTAATCCACCGTATCCCAATTCACAAACACTTTCTCCCTATCACTATCAGGCGATTTGGTAAGTGGGTAGAGTGCGTGTGTACCTGAGCGGTGCAGATGTTGCTGGTGGCCTTGTCGCGGCGGATGTGCTGCTCCCTGGTCTGCATCGCCATGCGGAGCGCGGGCTTGCCGCTGGAATCGACGCTCACCCCGATGATGCGGCCGGGCATCAGCCGCTTGTACTCCTGGGACGTGGCGAGGAACGCGGCGTGTGGGCCACCGTACCCCATGGGCACGCCGAACCGTTGCGCGGAGCCCACCGCGATATCGGCGCCGATCTCGCCGGGCGGCCGCAGCGTGGTGAGCGCGAGCAGGTCGGTGGCCATCACCACCTTGACGCCGTGCGCGTGCGCGTCCTTGACGAACTCGGCGTAGTCCAGCACCTCACCCTCCGTGCCGGGGTACTGCACGAGCACGCCGCACACGTCGCCGCTGCTGTAGTCGAAGTCCTTGGCGTCCGCGACGACGACGTTGAGGTCGAACCCGGCGGCGCGCGTCTGGCAGATGTCGATGGTCTGCGGGTGGCAGCTGGAGGCGATGAGGAAGGTTTTCTTCTTGGACTTGAGGATGCCGTTGCACATGGCCATGGCCTCTGCGGCGGCGGTGGCCTCGTCAAGCAGCGAGGCGTTGGACATGGGCAGTCCGGTGAGGTCGGCGACCATGGTCTGGTAATTGAGCAGCGACTCGAGACGGCCCTGCGCGATCTCCGCCTGGTAGGGCGTGTACTGCGTGTACCACGCGGGGTTCTCCATGAGGTTGCGCAGTATCACCGCCGGGACGTGGGTATTGTAGTACCCCATCCCGATGAAGGACTTGTAGGTCTTGTTCATGGACGCGAGGCGCTGCATGTGGTCGAGCATCTGGGACTCCGTGAAGCCGGCGTCGAACTTGTCGGAGAACTTCATCGGCGGCGCGCGGATGGCGGCCGGGACGGTGGCGTCGATGAGCTCATCCAGGGTGTTGAACCCGCAGGCCGACGCCATCACCGCCTGCTCGGTGGGGGTCGCCGAGTTGTGCCTCCGCGGGAAGGTGTCGCTCGGCTGCAGGGCCGACACCGACACGGGCCGCCCCGGCGTGTACTGGTGGGCCCGCCGCGCGCGGGGGCGCGACCCCGCCGCCGGCGCGGGCACTAGGGTCGAGATGCCGCGGGACGGGGATGGGGAGGTGGTGGATGTGGCGGCCGCGAGGAGGCGGCGCAGCAGGGCGCGGTTGGCGAGGCGGCGTGCGCGCTCCATCGGATTTGGAGATTGCGGAAACGCAAGCGCGCAGAGCAAGAGGCGCAGGAAATGGGAAGTGGCCTCCGCTCCTGCCGAGAAAAGCGGGTGTGGTGCTCGGTCAGGGAGTGATCTGGTTGGCTAATATATATGGCGCATTCCTTAGAGAAAAGAGGAGAGCATTTTGTTGTTGTTGTTGTTCCGGGTGGAGTGAGGTGGAGAGCACGGCACCGGAGATGGTTCAGAGTGACGTGGGCGCTGACACAGTGATCGGCAACGGGAGGCGGGGGAAGCGGATGGCGTTTGGTTGGACGAGGAGCCAAGCCGCGGCCGGTATAAGAGGCCCAGCCACAGAAACGCGCCGAGCAGCGAGAGTGGGAGCAGGCGCGGGGGGAGGTATCAGGGGAGGACGAGCACGGGCGAGCGGGAGGGCTGCGAGCACGACGCGCGTACGAGCTCCGGCGCTGCAAGCTGGATGCGCCTTATCGCTTTCCTCCCCCACAATCCGCGCCTCCGGACGCAGAAAATTTTGTGGGAAATCGCTGCGCGCCGGGGGCGTATATTTTAGCGGCGTCCATTTCCCCGGTGGGAGAGGCCACCTCCGCCGCCTGGATTGCAGCGGGGCAGCGGCAAGCGGACCGTTCGGTACGAAGAGTAACTGCCAAATTGATGCGGTGCTGGCGAGCGGGACGCGACGGATGTATCCCCGGTTCAGTCCCGGACGTGTAAACACGTGGGATGGCGCGCTCGGCCGGAGCTGCGTAGCTCAGAGACTCGGATGCCGCTCACCTGTGCGCACAGCCGTCTAGCTGCGAGTTGCCTAAAAAACAATATAGCTGCGACAATGTGAGTTGTAGTCAGGAACTACTACATCTTTCCTACGTTTTATCCAGCACGATTGTAACTTGATTGGAAATGAACAAAGTGAGCACCCGATTGATTCTACGGAATTGCTAATAATCAATTGAATATTTTTTTCACTTTAAAAATACTCAAATTTCCATCAATATGATTTTCATATTATAAATAAAATGATAGAAGTGTATGGTCCATTCAATAAAAATTTAAATACTTCATATTTAAATGATCTAGGAAAAGACGCTCCAATGTTTCCTATACACTTTCTTGATTCCGTAGAAAAAACTCGGAAGACGGATCTCGGACGGAGGTTGGAGCACTAGTGGGCGAGGTAGGAAGCTAGAACTGGGTCTAGGGATGGCGCGTCAGTGACGAAGGAGGGTTTGGTGGATGGGCGGATCGAAGTGGACCAGACCGGGACGTTTGTTGGGATCACCTACCGCAAAAGAATCTCTGGGAACCCAGGAACCCATGAGGGTGGGAGGCCGGATGTCGCTGTTCCACCAACCTCCGCGGAGTAACCTGCTCATTACAAAACCTTTGATCTTTGCCGGATTTGATTGGACAGAGCTGCATGTGGAAATTGCTAGGTATGACTATGGCCAGCCGTACTCATTGGGTGAACGGCAATCATAAGCATATCTTCCAGTTGAGTTCCTTCGTACACTAGAAAGGTAAAAAGGAGAAAATGTCGAGATCTCTTCGATCTCGATACCATTCCAGATGTGATCTCTCTTAGTACCGATGCCACCAAGTTTCATTGCCAAATGCTGACACATGAAACGTGGCAGTGTTCAGATTCATGTGAAAGCAATCTGTTGTGGTACATTCTGAATTACTACTTTCGTCTCATAATATAAGACGTATTTTAATTATTTAAGATAAAAAATTTATCATTAATTACTCTATTTATATGTAGTTTATATGATAAAAAGTCATAATCATAAGTAAATATTTTTAAATATAAATCTAATAATATTAATTTTAGTCATATAAACCACATGCTAATAGAGTAATTATTGATCAAAATTTTATCTTAACCAATCAACATATGTCTTACATTACGGGAAGGAGGAAGTAGTAAAGATCATAATTGCAAACCATTAAATTATGAGCAACTTGCGGTTGGTGCCACCTAATTTTGATAATCATTATACAAAACACCGGTGTTAGTATTGTTTGCACGTAACACTTTGCAGCAGTTTTCGGCCCTAATTTGATAAAACCCGTGACCCCTCCGAAAGTCGGGTGGGGGTTATATTGGGTTGGAGACAAATGCGATATCGAAATACCTAGTGTTGTGTGAGAAGGTGTACTAAACCTGGTGTTTTGCACAACAGTGTCGAGTTAAGTAGTAGAAACTACAATTTACTCAATTGTTCAGACATGCACCGAAACGGCACATTTAAAATCTCTTCCTCCCTTTCACGTCGAATGCTTCAATAGAAACACAATAATGCCCATTTAGTAATCGCACATCAAGGCCAGCATATTTAATTTGAATCCGTTGATTATACTAAATGGATAGTTCAGGTTAAAGCTAGTACACCTAAAATCCGCTTAGAGATATTCCTTCAAGAAATCTATTTTAAATATTCCTATCGAGTATTGTGTCTCATCGCACAAGTTAAGCGTGTAACATATTACACAATACAAAAACATATATCTTTTTGTTGACAGGTACAAAACCATTAATATACTAAAAGTACAAAAAAAAATAAGACTATAATTTCCAAAAAAAGAAGAACATCTAGTCATTGATCAAGTAGACCCTCTTATTATTAGTGGATCAGAACTCAAGCTGACAGCTGGTACTTGATACCCACGTCCGCAGCAAGGGTTACCCATTTAGGAGCTGGGTCTAGGGGATTTTCCTACCCATGAGAATGAAAACGGTATAAATATTGAGCCTATTAGGTAAGCCAGGTATGGGTACGGAATCCTATATCCTCGATTATAAGTATGAGAAGTGAGTCCTTAGACTATAGGTATATAAAATGGGGAAAAGCCCTAGCTTATCTCTCTCTCCTCTAGCCCTGTCGTGGCTACCTCCTAGCACGCACTGTGCCCCTACCCTCCTCTCGTCCACTACTGCAATGTGGCACCTTCAGACCTCCATGCCGGAATCACTGATTAGAGCAGTTGGCAGCGCTCTCTGTTCTCCTCCGAACTCCCACCATGGCAGCATATGCACCGCTGTCCATTCTCCTGCAGATCCCCTCATTCTCCTCTACGTTGTGCTGCGCGGCTGCCCATCACTAGTTCGACACCAGACCAAGAGAATGCTCGCCCCTACCATTCCTCCTCCTCGGCCGCCAAACCGCCACTCTCCACGCTCATCGGCCTCCATTCTCCTCTATGTTGCGTCACACGGCCGCCATTCACTAGTTCGACGCGAACCATGCCTCCACCCTCGAGTAAGAAAGACCCATCGAACCTGACGAAGGACGGGGACAAGAAAAATCCTCACGCGAGCACGGGGACAGGGACGGCTAGCGGGAAAATGGAGGGCTTAGGGCTCAGGGACGGGGAGGTCAGCCCACTGGGTATCGTCTCTATTGCCATCTTGAATCACAACCAATAGATGTTCATAACTATACATAAACATCATCGAACCATTGATTTGATTGACCATTGTTAATAAGACACAACAATCGATAGATATTCATATTTGTACATAAACATCATATGATCGTTGTTTTAGTGAACCTTTATTATTAGTGAGTAATAACCAATAGATCTTATTGTTAATATATTAATTAAAGGCGTTATGCACATATATTTCTTCGTATTGGCTCACGTGAAAAACTAGAAATAAGATCCGGGCATCGACCTAAGATCCGGGCATCGACCTATTTGCGTCACGTGAAAACAAGCCAAACACATGTCTCTTCCAATTCATCTTTTAACTATCTCCATGCCTGATTTAAACGCCAATCAAAACACGCACCCGCATATATATAGGAGAGGATTAAAAATAGAAAACACGACCCTTCTTTTTCAGTATATATGCTCGTACAAAAGCCATCTGATCTATAATTCCGTATTAATATGATATCGTACCGGTCGACGAACCGTAACACCGCACGTCGACTGATCTCATGTGTAAATTCTAAGCGGAGATGTAATATCTCGTATAAAGGATTGGTTAGCTCGCTATCTAAATTTAATATATCAAATATTTAAGTAAAATTGTAATTTCTTCTACTGATCAAATAGCCGGTGCACGACAGATGATAAGAACTTAAATATCACATATACTGATCTAATATTATGTACAAATAACCAATTGACGGATCATATTTCCATGTATTGATATAACATCACGCATAAGTGGCGTGTACCGTAGATCTAATGTTACATATAAAATAAAAGATTGGTTCATAATCTAAACTCTAATTGTATATACTAATCTAGTGTCATATACAAACGATCGGTCGATTTAATACTTTCGCATTTCTAGATGTAGAGCTTGATGGGATATCAGAACAGATTGCATATACCGCACGTTTTCCTGATCGGTCATCCGAATATATCTTACCTTGCTAAACCAACCGATACATGTCCATGATTCATCTTTATCCTTTCTAAGTTTATCTTTAAGAAAAACTAATGCACAATATAAAGTCGTTGCCCGCGTACGTGCGAAGGCCACCGTGTTAGAGCAACTCCAGCAGCTTCCTCAAACCGTTCCCGAAGCCAAATTTGAGGAATCCAACAGGAAAAAAGGGGCGTCCAGCAACATCCCGAACCGAATCCCTACCGCATCCGGTTCCCGATAGCGTCCTCCCCGTTCTTGATCTATGGGGAAGCCCCGCAATCCCCAAATCTCCCGAAATCCCTACCCGCCGGCCTCGGACACCTCCGTCCCGCCACCGAAGGAGCGTCTCCCGGCCATCTCCGTCCCGTCCGAGCGTCCAGAACCATCTCCGCCGCACGGATCCGCCGGCTCGTCGTCGGGGAAGAACAAATCGAGAGCCCTTCGTTCCCCATCAGCCGGATCGAACCGGTTCCCCATCCGCATTTTCCTCGTTTCTGAGCAGCGGCCGTGCGACCGTGGGGAGCTCAGATCCGGCGCCCGGCCATCGACATGAGAGGTACGGTGCTCCCTTCCCTTCGTCGCAAGGCCGGCGTCCTCGCACATCCCTCTGTTTTTTTGTTGGTGATTTCTCGTTGCTGCCCGAGTCAGATCTAGGCGCTGGGTAGTTGAGGTTGCTGCCGGAGGAAGGAGAGGCCGCGGGCTTTGTCGGTGGCGTCGTATCCCTGGGAAGCAGGAGCCGGGCCGTTGCGGACGACAGCTCCGCCGCCTGCATCCAGTCCCGTGAGCGACGGTGGTGACCAAACGAACATCCTTTCCACCATCGCGAGTTCCCTGCCCAAGAGTGAAGGTATGGTCTGCCGGCCTCGCGTAATGGATGAGGTCCTCTCCCTTCTTCGGTTCTTCCATAGGAAATCGTTTGTCCTTGTACTGAAACGCATATGTACATAGTAGATTGATGACACTTGATCTTAGGATCTGTATAAAACTTCTGCTTCACATGTTCTGGACATAAACATGCTGCCTACGAGATGATGACAAGTTGAAAATATGTAGTTTCTATGCTATTGCTATCCTTTGTGTGCATAAGGTTAAATTGTTTAGAAATCAATGACTGGGTTGACAAGCTTCAAATCAAAACTATTGTTGTTCCAGCCAACCATATTGTTCTGTACTTCCCTTGGGAGAAATGGAGGAATCATTTCCAACTCACGGTATTCTGTGTTTGATTGCAAACAGCCAAAGCAGACACTTTCCTACTGTTTTCTGTTTGTGGTGGTGTTAGGGCTTTGATCTTCTACTGGTAGGAACTAGCCTGGAATGCTTTTGGAACTTATATGGGCATATTTCTGCATTCACACAGGCACCGTGAAAGAGTACCATATATAGTGATCAATTAATCTATCTAGTTGATTTTACTGGATCATTCATGATGTTATATGATCCTATCTTGTGTATTATTATTATTGAGGTTACGAGCTGCTGCAAAGGCCAAAGGAGAGGTGGCAAAAAGGACTCGAACCCGGGATCGATCTCATAGGACAGGACCAGTACCAGAGGCTAATGCAGAGCTTCAAACAAATCTAGATGTAAGTCAAGCTATTTATGATTGCAGATATTCCTGTTTAATTCTCTATTCTGCAAACTGTTGATCTGATGCAAGCACTCAAGTTGATTATACTTCTTATCTAATACTAATAGGTAATTCATTTTGAACACCCCTAGAGTATTTCTCACCATCATTGACCTGTATGCCTATTGATCTTAGTTAGAGGAAGACCTTTGCATTCAGGTCACTAGTCATTGGTAGTGTTATCAAATCCTTGCAATGACTTGTGTTCTTTGTTGAGACTGATATATCAGTAGCCTTATGAAATGATATGAATTGAATCAAATGATCTGGTTAGACTGATATGTATATCCGTTTGTTTGTAGTATATATTCTGCTATGTTTTTTTCCCAATTGGTTAGTCGTGTATAAACTTATAGGATTGATGAATAGGTGGTGAGCATTTGATAGAAGATGGAGGTTGTTCGGATCTCGCGAAAATTGATTTTGGCTGAAGTTCTTAGGGCTCTTTCCTGCCATGGAGGTCAATACACTGTGTGACCTGTTAGAGATGGATAAAGTGTTGCATCTGTGTCATTTGTGTGTAACGCAAGGAGTACGTCTGAGCTCGGTGGGCAGAAAATTTGTTACGGTAAACCAGCTAGCACGGTAGAAGAAGCACAGGAAAATGCTGCGGAAGAAGGTATTAAATATCTTCAAAGGATTTTTGGTGTAGACGTGGATGATGTCAATTATTGGGAGAAGATAGTTCTTTCCTGTCATAACCATGATTATGCGGTTGAAGTTAGATGCAATGAGAAGAAGATTCAGGATTTGGTGGCTGCTGCGGCAAGACTAAAAGACGGGTGGGAACAGACAATTAGGGAAATTGCAATTGTCCGTGAGAGTTGGGAGGCTATGGAAGAACATGGTATGAATAATGTTGTTGAGGAGAGTGAATCTACAGGGGTTTCTCATGGTTTAGAAACTGAAATGATAAATAATCTTTCTGATGTCATGGGTAGGATGTCAAGGCTATTAGACGATGTGAAGCAACAAAATATGGAGAGCAATGTGTATTTGTAGTCTATGCATATGGAAGTTGACGAATGGATTCAAATATTATGTTAGGATAAGTTAGGATAAGTTGTAACCACGGTAATCCAAATATTATGTTGTTTACGTTGATTGCGAACTTTGTTGTAATCTCTAATTAAGACTTTCATGTACTAGAACATCTATGTGTTGTACCTATACATCTCTCTAATTATGTTCGAAGCTTGTTTGTGTTTTA
This sequence comes from Stipa capillata, assembly GCA_019208055.1. NCBI lineage: Eukaryota > Viridiplantae > Streptophyta > Magnoliopsida > Poales > Poaceae > Stipa > Stipa capillata. The sequence goes on along the minus strand of JAGXJF010003186.1, from coordinate 355,380 downwards.
CCTATGCATCGTACCTGTGTCATGTTTTAATATTATCATAGTTCCAATCCACAGTTTTGTTATGGAATCGTATTACGTGAACTTATTGAGTGGGGAAAACGATGGGGTCAATTGGGAGGATCATCCAGAGTGTACTCCTTTTGAGGAGGGACAGCTGCCTGGTGAGCCCGTCATTCCCTCCACGAAGCCAACTAACAAGAGGTCTAAAAACTTCAACGAGAAGGAAAACTTCAACGAGAAGGAGGACTTACGTTATTGTTGCTTATTATATGATGTATGTTATTGTAGGGCAACAAGTGGACATTGGAATTAAACAAAGTACTAGACATTACATTTGAATTAAACACACTACTAGACATTACATTGGAATTAAACAAACTAGTAGGCATTACATTGGAATTGAACGAACTAATTGTTGCCGAAACACTCCCACTGATGCTCAATTAAATCGGCTTGCAACTGAGAGTGAGCCTGCCTACTTCGGATAGATTGATAGGTTTGAATGAACTCTAGCAGTTCTGGGGTATGTTCATGAGAAACGGTCACATTGTCCCCGGCTCCTTCATAATTGCAGTCAATTGTGGCTTCGTCTCCTTCGTCTTCTATTATCATATTATGCATGATAATGCAGGCAGTCATGATGTCACGAAGCGTTTCTTGGTCCCAAAAACGAGCTGGTCCTCTGACAATGGCGAAACGAGCTTGCAAAACACCAAACGCTCGCTCGACATCTTTCCTTGCTGCTTCTTGAGCCTGTGCGAAATGTTTTTTCTTATTACCTTGTGGACATGATATTGTCTTCACGAATGTAGCCCATGAAGGATAAATCCCATCCGCAAGGTAATAATCCATCGTATAGTTATGCCCATTGACAGTGTAATTAACCTCTGGAGCTTGACCTTCCGCCAACTTTGCAAACAGGGGCGACCGATGGAGTACATTAATATCATTGTGTGACCCAGGTAGACCAAAAAATGCATGCCAAAACCAAAGATTCTGTGAAGCCACAGCTTCAAGAATTATAGTGGGCTCATGCACATGTCCACTATACATGCTCTGCCATGCTACAGGACAATTCTTTCACTTCCAGTGCATGCAATCTATGCTACCAAGCATACCTGGAAAACCTCTTTCCTCTCCAATACGGAGGAGTTTGGCAGTATCGGTCTCGTTAGGAGATCTCAAGTACTCGTCTCCGAAAACTTCAATAACAGTTTTCACAAACCTTTTGACACTTTCAATAGCAGTGCTCTCACCAATACGGACATAATCATCCGTAGCATCAGCTGGAACTCCGTATGCAAGCATTCTGAACGCAGCGGTTATCTTCAAGAGTACCAGCACTATTTCTTCTTTGCACAAAATAATCGTCATGCTCTTCTACTGCATGCAAGATGCGAAGAAATAGAGGACGATTCATTCTAAACCTGTGTTGATAAGAACAATTATGGGTGCATAGAGGAGTAACACGACATTACGCAATACAAAAGGTGATTACAAGGCAAACCTGCGGCGGAAGAATCTTGGGCCATACGTTGGCGCATCTGAGAAGTAGTCGTTGTAAAGTCTTGAATGACCTGCCAATCTGTTGCGCTCAACAACTTGACGCCCAAGCACAGAGCCACCAGGACTTTGAACTTGTGAACGCCTATATTCTTCATGTGCTACTTGCAAGGTTTCGAAGAAAAGTTGGTCGTCCTCATCAGACGACGAAGAATCTAACAGATTTTCCATAAAAAAACTAGGACGACTCATGGTGAAGGATGAATGGGTAGTTGAGGCAAATGGCTATGGTGCTGGTTTGGAATAGAAGAAGAGAGCAAATGGGACTGCTGGATGGGAATGGGAGATGACCAAATGACTGGATATATATAGACAGCAAAATATAGCCGTTGAGAATATAGCCGTTTGAAATAAAACCGTTGGAGATACAGCCGTTTGAATTGTAGCCGTTGGAATTGTAGCGGTTCAAAATACGGCCGTTGGAAATAGCATCGTTCGAAAAATATCAGTTCCAAAAGAATACCCGTTCGAAATAAAGCTGTTGGAAATATAGCCGTTCGAATTGTTGCCGTTGAAAATACGACCGTTGGAAACAGCGTCGTTACAAAAATATCCGTTGCAAAAGAATACCCGTTGAAAATAAGGTGGTAGTTATAGGAAATCAATAAAATATGGGATGATAGGATATAGGGAATGAGATTTAGGGAAGCTGTTGGAGTATAAAGAGATAGGGAAGGAATCTTTTGAGGAAGCTCCCCATATGCAGATATAGGGAATGCAATTTAAGGAAGCTGCTGGAGTTGCTCTTAGTTGGACAAAAGAATAGGCACGCTTAAGTGCTCACACGTGACGTACTCGAATAAATACGAGACACTAGTCCATCTTTGTGATCAAACTGGGAACAATTTCGCTCCCTTCGTTAAGCCACAACCCTATCCATCCCCATCCATGATAGAATGCAAGCTTGTTACATCCTTCGGTTTGCATTCTGTCTCAAATAAAATTTACTATTCTTTCCTTTAGAAAATACACAATATTTTTAGATATTTACATGATCTCCAATATACATTGATGACCATTGTTTATTATATAAATATGTTAGCAAAAATTTCAAAATTACATAATTATAAAAAAATTTTATGCAAATCTAATTATATTATTTTCGTTTGCTCAATAGTTATAAGTTTCTTATATATCAATAGTCAGAGTTAGAGAAGATTAACTTCACGCTTTCTAGAGTATCATCTATTTTTGGACTGGGTAGTATATTTTTGTACTTATAATTGGGTCAATTCTGTAATTCGAAAATAGTATTGAGGCACGTCTTATAGCAAAGTACGAGCCCGAAGCACCTCCGCTTGCAAAATATTTGTTTTACGTTAACTAAAAACCCAGACATTTAATATAGTTCGAATTTCATTAAACGGGTCCCGCCGTCCACCCTCTGATTGTAGAAGGGAAGTATCAAGTTGCTGTGGACATAGCATGGTCCATTATTAGGGAACAAACAAACAAACGATATGGACAGTGGCCAGTGGGAGTATCCAGTGGTGTCGCATCATCTATGAACAAACAAACAGCTTTGGACAGTGGTGGATCAAGTAGTGACGTGGTGGCACAAAACGAGCTACGATCACACAAAAAAAAAGCGACATAATAAATAAAGAAGAAGAAAAGCTCGCACTAACCAAGTGGATTGATATCGTTCTCAAATAAAACGAGGAAGGGAAAAACGGCACGTTACCTTGAATATTAGGAGAAACGAAATTAAAAGAACACGAAGGGTGGTCAAATTTCGTGGGAAGATATTTCTGTTCAGTACTGTAGAATCTGGAAACAAATTTGCAAGACTTTGAATCCCTAAAGCGTCAAACCCAGCCTAGACGGCAGTTGCTACACCGTAAAAAATCTTTCAGCGCTAGCTGCTAAAGCATAAATGGAATCGTAAATATCAACAAAATCTGGATGGTCATGAGCATAACTATTAAGCAGACCATACACTTCAGCCACGTTGCCGTCCTATCCCCACAGAAAGTATCACCTATGGATCGTCACTTCAGCTAGTGGAGTACCTCGCGGCCTCGATCACGGTAATACCTACAGTCAAGGCGACCATGAGAACAAAGAAATACAGGAAAATCAAAACAACTAGTTGTGTCCGCTTTTGTTACAGTAGTTACATCTTAGACCGTGTATATCTAAATGTAGCACTTTGTATTAGTAAGCTCCACATAATATTACACTTTGCACTAGGTTTTGATGGTTGATGGAAGACCAGCCCAGTCCAATGATATGGAACAAATTTTACTTTGGGATTTCATAAGTCAAGGATCAAAATGAACAAATGAAAAGGATAGAACAGAGAGCACCCATGGACCTGAGGTGGATCGAGAGCACACATGGCATGCCAATATGGCGCTTGACAGATGGACTTAAGTCAGTGAACCGGGCCATTTTTTGTGAACCGTGAAAATTTGGTGTAAAATACAATATTATGTTGACCTACTGATACAAAATACTACATTTAGATATACACGATTCAAACTATAACTACGGTAACAAAGTCTGATCCGTGCAATAAAAAACTTTATAGACTGTATCATGGTATAATATGTGCATCTACGTATGGGAAATATAAAAAGGAGCACTATCGACAATTCCTCTTGATACGTAGGACCTATGCCTCGCTAGCTGCGTTGGTCATTGAAAGAAAACTGTTGATCTCTAGGCATCGTTGTCGTTATCTGTTAGCACGATGAAGTTCAGCAGAATAAATTTACCAACTCAATACCAGCAAGAACACTGAAGGCCAGTGGTGGCGCGACCTGTTCATTGGTGGCCCGGCCCAAAGGCCCAGGCTAGGGTTTTGATATCCAGCCCGAAAGCCGAAGTCAATTAAAAATAATGTTTCATTAGAACGTTAGTTAGAATAAAAATTATTAAAATAATATTTGTATTCAGAAAACTAGATTTTGTAGGCTCCAGGCTAGACCGGACCGAGCCAGGTTCGGACCTGATATTTTGAGATCGGCCTTTTTCAAACCGGTCGGTCATCTTGGGATTTGATGAGGTCCAGTGGGGCGGCCGATGACTAGGGTCAAGCAGCGACCGCACCTTCCTTATCGCTGGAAACTAGAACATGATCACAACAACAGACCAACGAGCCGTAATCCAGCGGGCGTCGAGAATGTGTACGACTGTGGCCGTAGAATTCCCGGCCCGAAACGTGACAAGCGGGGCCTACGGGCTCAACGATTTTGCTTCCTGTCCCAGTTGGCAATACCCCACCATGCTGGCCCGTCCTGACGAGTGCACAGCGTTTGGGGCTTTGGGCTGCCGCACACGGCCATGAAAAACAACGAAACAACCCGTTTACCCCACCGGAACGGGCAGCCACGGAAGGAGATGGCGACCGGGCTGTGGAGTTTGGTACGCGGACCGGCGGTACCACCAGCGGGAGAAGACGGTGCTGCGGGACGTGGTCGATCCCCACCGCCTGCACGCTATCAATCCTCCCTGACTACCGTTCAAGCCAAGTCCATTGACTAGTCCAGGTAAACGAAATGTAAGTTACATCTGACATGAGCTAACGCAATTCATTAGCTGGTACTAGAAGAAAATTAACATCCAAACGGAACATCCCTTGCTCGATGCAACCGTTCTACCCGTTGCTCATTTTGACACTTGCTACTTTGCCAATATTTTCTCATGCTACTTGTTACTGCACTGCGTCAAGAACTTGAGGCAGTAGTGGATCTCGTGATGTTTTCCTCTGACACGCAAGGAGACGACTCGTAGGAGCACCCAACTTGTGACGGAGATGCAGAGCACTTGCTCCTCTTGCTGCCCCTGTCCCTGATGTCCTCGATCATCTTGGACACCACCGTCATCTTCGGCCGCTCCCTCGGGTTCTCGGCGACGCAGAGCAGCGCCACCTGGAGGAGCGCCACCATCTCGTCCTCGGTGCCCCTGGTCCTCAGCAGCTCGACATCGAACACCTCGGAGGTCCACTCCTCACGCACCACCGTCCGCACCCACCGCGGCAGGTCGACCCTGCCGTCCTCTGGCGACCGGCCCGTGAGGATCTCCAGCAGGATGACCCCGAACCCGTGCACGTCCTGCTTCTGCAGGGCCTCTTCCGGTGGCGCCGGCACGAGCAGCTGGAGCAGGGCGAAGTCGGAGACGCGCGCGCTGCCGCCGGCGTCGATGAGGATGTTGGAGGAGGTGAGGTGCCGGTGGGAGAGCGTGGAGCCGGACACGCCGTGGAGGTAGGCGAGGCCTCGCGCCGCGTCCCGCGCAAGCTTCAGCCTCGTCTGCCAGTCCAGAGGAGCTCGTGCAGGTCCCCGGTTCTCTGTTGAAATCAACTCGTGCAGACATCAGAAGAAGACGTGACAAGTTTGCAGGTGTGAGACGAAGGTTACTGACCGTGGAGGAGGCTGTGGAGGCTGCCGTTGGGGACGTAGTCGAAGACGAGGAGAAGCTCCTCCGCGGACGCGTAGAAGGCGCGGAGGTTGACGATGTTGTCGTGCCGCCACGAGCCCATCTCCCTCGCCAGCTCCTTCCTCCGCGTCTCGTCCTCACGGGTCGCGCCTTCCCTCCTCCTCAGCCTCTTCACCACCACTGCCTTGCCCTTGGCCTCCTCGATGCGGGCGCCGTCGTCGTTCGCGTCGTGGCCTCCCATGACCACGCGGTACGTCGTCGCCGTCGCGCCTTTGCCCAGCATCTCCGCGGCTCCCCTCATGAGCGTCCGCACGTCGAACTCCACGCAGCACCCGTCGAAGCGCACCGTCTCCTCCCGCGACATCAAGCTGGTGCGCGAGTTGGCGTACGGCGGCGGCGATTTCTTCTTCTTCAACCGCAGCGCGGCGCACAGCGCCGCCGCGATCAGTGTTGCGACTGCTACGCCCACCGCCGCCATGATCATCACGACCGTCCACCGGTCGTGGTTCCTCCTCCTCGGTCCATGCGGCGTCTCACCGTCGCCGCCGACGTCGTGGACTCTCTGCTGCTGTCCATTGCACCGTTGGCGGAGCGGCGCACCACAGAGATCGGGATTGCCAGCGAACGATGACGCAGGGAAGGCGGCCGCGAGGTGCTTGGGGATCTGCCCCTTCAGGTGGTTGCCGGAGACGCTGAGCTCGGCAAGCTTTGACATCGCTTCCAGAGAGGTGGGCACGGGCCCGACGAACGAATTGCGTGCAAGATGCAGCGTCAGGAGAGCGCGGAGGCGGTGGCCGATCTCCGGCGGAATCGTACCAGTAAGTCGATTACCAGAAAGGTCGAGACGGCGCAGATGGCGAAGGCGCAGGATGGACTCGGGAAACCGCCCGGAGAAGCCATTGCCGGAGAGGTAAAGGAGCTTGAGGTGAGGCGCCAAGGGGGAGAAGTCGACGTCACGGAGCGAGCCCGTAAAAGTGTTGTTTTTAAGGCTAAGAAACGAGAGCAAAGGGAGATTGGCGAGCACGGCGATGGCCCCAGCATCCCCACCAAGGTGGAGTCCTTCAAGAACGACACGGCGGATACGAGGAGGGGTGGAGGCGGAGGACCGCCGGCAGGTGATGCCACGCCACTCGCCGGAGCAGGGGTCGGAGGACTCCGTCCAGGAGCCAAGCACAGCGGCGCTGCCGGCACACGCCGACTTGAAGGCGAGCAGCGCCACGGCCTCGGGGCTCGCGGCATGAGAGGGGAGACAGGCAGCTGGGAGCGTCAGCATCAAGAAGAGCACGCGCAGTGCCATGGTTTATGGTTTTCGCCAGAAACAAAAGCAAGGCTACCATGTACTACTATGTAGCAGTAGGCAGTAGCACAAGAGGCGGAGAAGGGGTTGATGGTGCAACGGCCGAGGCGCGTGACGGCGTGAGGGATTAATGCGCCTGCGTGGGGGAGGAGGAGGCACATGAGGGGAGGAGAAGGCGCGGGGAACGTGAGCGGCGTGAGCCCATTTGCCCACCACGGCTCAGGAAAACGGAGCCCAGGAGGAAAGGGGAAGCGTTGGCAACGCATGCACGTAAATCCTAGGCACTGGCTGTCGTTTGCAATGCCTTTCACTTCGCTCACCAGTGTAACGGGTCGTTAAGATCTGCACATAAAAACAGCAGCGTCCGTGTCTTGTCTGCCATTAGTTGCAGCAGCAAATACATCCAGTGATCAGCATTTCTCGCTGAATCACTGGTGCTTAGGCTGCTACGCAACGACAATGTGTAAGAGGCACATCGCTAGGACAATATTGCAGAAAATTTATACACATATCTTGAGTTCAGAACTTCAGATGCGCCAAAGTTCCATATCATGCAAAGTTTCTGGTTAATTCAGAATAGTCCTTTTTGTCATTCTCTTTTGCCAGTTTATTATTGTGAATTCTTTGCATAATTGCATATTTGCATTAGCGAGATCTGCAGATGATTCCAAGTAAAAACATCATTCACAAATAAAGAGAGGAAGTAAGGAATTGATGATCATCAGAGCACCAAAGAGAAGAATGTTATTTGCACATTTAGCATCAAATAAATAGAGTACAAAGACACATAAAAAAGGAAACGAATATAAAAAAAATAATATCAGTTCTTGATGCTACCTATCAATCGATCGATTCCTTGGACTGAACTAGAGTTACAACAAACACTATCCCGGAGCTCAGTTTCAATTATTTTATGCGTCCTGCAAGAATATTCTTGCAGTAAATTCGTCACAAGAACATGTCTGTGAGCGAAACCAACTGAGCTCTGGCAAATTAGAGAGTGGTCCGACTGCAGCAAGGGCAATGTCCTGAAAAATGTCAAACATTCATGTGAGTGCATGAAGCTTCACTATAGCTCAGCTACTCAGCAGTGTGGCATTGCACCGTATTAGAAGAGACCCAGTCTTGGAGTTTTACCTTATCAACTATGAACTCCTTGGCTGTTTCCATTACTGTAGCGCAGTCAACAGCATCAATGCGAGCAAAAAGCTCCAAGAATGGCATTATTCGTCCATAAGTTAGCATCTGCACCAGATGGTTGACAGCAAGTTTTGTTAATCAGGAAGAATAGTATAGCCATCACTATTGTGAACGCTTAAGACAAAAGACTCCAGACTGTAACATACCTGGCGACCATTATTCTCAGAAACTGCAGTGGATCCATCAATGTGAAGTAAAAGAGCAGATTTCAGCTGTAATAAGATCAAATGTTAGTTCTTACTTGCTACCTACTTCTCTACTGAAAACTAGTTTTACTTGGTGCACACAATTACCATAGTATAATCCATACTTAGAGGTGCCAGTAGATTGCCATATGTTATAATATCATGCATCATAATTAATGATTCTACTCATACAGCATAATGCAATATCCTGTAGATCTTTAAGTACAAGCTGTCAGTGTCATTTCAGGAAAAGGGGAAGAGGTTTGCTGTTGATGAACTTGTTACTTGTTAAACTATTGCTGAAGCTATAACAGATTAATCACAGTCACATTTTTTAGCCATATTAAATGCAGCCACCTGTCACTGTTGCTGTTAAGTAGAGCAACATGAGCTTAGCAGCAATAGTAGTATCGTTCAGTGAAGAAAAAGATGACTGAAAGACAGAACAAAAATAAAAATGAAACATATCTACAACCATTGTGACCCAAATGCAAGTTATACAGTAAAGAAGCATGGAACTACAAGTACAAGTTCACATCAACCAAATTATAGCATGGTTTTTCTCTAATATTTATTATCAATAAATTAGGACTGACTGTGTGATTTGCCTTCTATAAATATTCACATAGAAAATCAGGTATTAACAGGGAAATGTATAAATCTAGTGAACACTTGGAGACCATAGCTACCTGATTACGAGCACGAGCAACCTCTGTCTCTGACACTCTGAATGCAAGTCTTCTAAATTCTTCCATTATTAACCGTGATAGGTCATGCAGTGCATCAGGCTGCAATCATATTTCAAAAATTGTAAGAAAAACGTTTTAAAGTGTGACCAGCGCAGATGCTAGGAGGGGAAAGAATAGTTTGACTAAACGAGAAAGAACTCAGAGATTACTAATTCATCCTATGATTGTAACTATTCACTGCTTACACATTCCCCATAAGTGACGAACACATGTAGGGAGTAGCACATGAACCTGTATACCACAGATATAATGCGTAATTATACAAATTTGTTACCCTAGATGAAGTAATGGAGTACCACCGCTAGTTACTTCCATATTTTAAACTAACCATTATTCAATTTCAGCGCTATAATGCCAAATACAGCACTGAACTTAATAGTAAAGATGATTATTACTCATAATGGCTGACATCAAGATATTGGGAAAAGAATCACATCAGATTTTATTAACGTTAATCCAATGTTCAAGCAACAAGCAACTGAAAACTCAAGAACATTGAGAAATGAATTTTACCGGACCAGTAGTGTAGATGCCAAATAGTCCTGTATCACGATAGTTAGTGTTGAATGCCATCAAGCTCTCAGCTAACCTACCATTGCTGATTCCACGAGCTAAAGCAGACCTTGCAGTTTCAATATATAACATCAGCTTTAGCAGCAAATTCAGTAATAAGAAACTAGGAGAGCAAATCAATCAAATGTAATCAATCAGTGAAAATATTTCTCACCCTGAGCAGTTCCCTACCCCAATGCTCCTGTTCCAAGATCCTAATATGCTTTGGATCACCATAAGAGGAATTGAGCTAGGGTCAGTCCATGATGAACCCTTGAAAGCAATTGCAAGGTGCGCTAGAGGCATTTCCGCATTCTCCACACGTACCTAATGATACAGAAATCCAAAAGATAAGATCAACTCATATAGCATAATAAATTACTCCAATAACATCTTGAGAAAACTGAAAGCAGACCTCTGAGCCAGTAAAAATAGCTGGATTTGCCTCAACAAGCTGATCTGCAGTAGTTGGATCAGTAGAGAATCCTGTAAACAATTCTCTGACTTGATCAACAACCTCATCGTGATCGACTGCTCCAGCAGCAGATACAACCTAAGCCAACCAGCAAAATAGAAACTTTTATCACTCAAGTTATACATTAAAAAATGGCTATAATTTTCCAAAATAGGCAGATAAAGATACCGTTCTAGGGCAGGTATAATGAGTTGAAATGTACTGCTGCAAATCTTTCTTCGAGATCGATTGAATGTTCTCCTTAGGACCTAATATCGTGTCCCCTAGCGGATGGTCTCGGAATGCTGCAGCATGCAAGTGATCAAATATCACCTCCTCCATCATTCCTTGCACCTGTCTACCCATAAACACATGTAAACATGCATCAACCATCCACATGTTTGAATAAAAACCATAAAGATCACACTACAAGAAACAGGGAATGGCTATCTGAAAACAGAGCGAGCGTCCAGTTATTGAAAAAACTGATGCTAAAGAAACAAACCAGGAATTCATATTATGAATAGAAATTTCAATCTTTATACAGACTTCATAACATACGGATTAATCACATGGGATTACTTGACACTAAAACTGCTACATTAGACCACCAGTGTTAAAGCACACTTACCAGACGGTGAACCACTACAAGATTCTATCCTACAAATAATACCAACAACTAGAGCAGTGAAAATCCATATTGCCAACGTTTGAGCAGGTGCAAAAAGGTAGCAGCATCCCCCATAAAAAGCGTAAATTCAAACTGAAAGATACAGACATCCATAACCAGCAGGAGCAACCTAAGGGTTACATTGATACATATTGCAATGTCAACGAAGTACCAATGATCCAAATCTAATATACGAAAAGTTGCACCTTTGCTGCAGAAGCAATACCAAAAGCGCAGTAAAAAAAACATTTGCTACAGCCTACAATAAATACATTTATTTTCACAAACACAACAAAGTATCAATCATACACAACAAGCACCAAAAAATTTCACATTTACTCAGGCCAATGGTCAGATGACCAAATTACCAATGCCATGAGAACATCAAGCGTAAGTATCACGAAAGCTTAAACCCATAGACTAGTAATTAAGGAATCGTAGTGTAGCTGTGTAGGGCAAAAGGGGGTAAGCAGCAAAAGGGCACGACAGCTCACCTCCTCCATCTCGCGGAGGATGACGCCGCGCTCGCGCTGGATGGCCTGCTGCGGAAAGCGAGGGTGCTGGAGGATATCGCTGAGCACGTCGAGCGCGGCGGGCACGTCGCGGCCCTGCACGTCGGCGAAGAAGGTGGTCTGCTCACGGGAGGTGTAGGCGTTGAGGCGCGCGCCCATGTCCTCGATCTCCACCTCGAGCGCGTGCGCGGTGGGGCGGCGTGCGGTGCCCTTGAAGGCCATATGCTCGAGGAAGTGCGCGGTGCCGTTGGTGCCGGGAAGCTCGAAGCGGCTGCCGGCGTCGACCCAGACGCCGACGGAGGCCATGCGGGTGGCGGCCGGGTAGGCCTGGGTGACGACACGGAGGCCGGTGGGGAGCGTGGAGACGCGCGCGGCGGGGAGGCGGAGGAAGGGGGAGTGGTCGGCGGCGCGGGGCACCGGCGAGGCGTGGCGGAGGAAGCGGCTGGGCGAGGGTGACGCGGTGGAGTGGAGGAGGCGGTGGAGGTAGGGTAGGAGTTTGCGCTTCGAGCGGACGACGGTGGCCGCCATGTGTTCGATGGAATTCCCCTACCGTCGCGCCGCCGCAGGGAGGGGTAAGAGGAGAGGGGTCTGGGTGTCTCGTCCCCCGTTTTATTCTTGCGGCGGGGGAAGGTAGAGAAAGAAAAATCGAAAGCTTTCGTCCCAGGTAATCAGGTGCGAGTACAGCAGGGGGAAGCGGTTGGAGTCGGAAAACCTGAGTACAACTATGGTTCGGCTTCGGCTCAAGTGTGACTATTCTTTATTTTAGTGGATTTCACTATTAGTATAAATACCATTTTGATCACCTGTCCAAGTGTCTCTGTTGAAATTTAAATACGAATTTCTTAAATAATATTTTTTTTCTTGACAAACTATCGTATAACTATTTTCTTGAGATAACAAAAGTTTTTATTACTTTGCTACCGCAACAAGCAAATGCAGTTCATAACAAATAGTATCTTCTAGCCTCAGCACCAAAGTGCACACAGCCACAACCATGAAAATAAAAGTTCAACATATCCTGGCTGAAACCAGGCATACAAAAGAATAAATAAAAACCGTGAAGACTTAGCACACATAGCCGATGAATGAAGCTTTAGCCGTGAGAGCTAAAGATGTCACGAAGGACTTGCTCAAGCAACCTGCACACCATCTCCACCAACTCGCAATCCTCCAAGCGCTGCAACACTAACCAAGCTCGCAGCCAATGGGTATATCTGTAGATAACTTGCAAATGATTGTAGAATTTTTATTTTTGCTTCAAAGACAATATCATTTATGTATATCTAAAACAACCAACACTAAGCTGATACCCCTAATAGATATAACCTGCGTAGGCCGCTATCCGAACCATGGAGCCAAATGCCAAACATGTCATCTATACTAGTAGGTGGGCGAATATCCGTTGCCAAATGTATCGCTCACCGTGAAAGGCGCGTAGCAGGACAAAAGAAAAGCAAATGGTGCATAGTCCCATCTAGATGGTAGGAGCTACAAGTGATACTCTCCTGCCAATTATACTTCTGTAGATTATCTTTTGTGAGAATAATCCTATAGACATATCATATAAAGATCTTAATCTTAATCTTAATCAGATAACTACTCTTACAAGGAGACGAGGAGAAATTTCACAAAATCACACTTATTTTATACCGCAATTTTAGAAAAATCACACTTTTTATGATTCAGCCGTAACCGGCAGACATGGCCCACTTGTCAGCCACACAATCATGAATGAGACTAGTCTTTCTACCGGCCCCCCGGGTCCATTAAAGGTTGTATCACTGACGAACGAACCACATTCATCAATTCTAATATCTTTAGATGTGTACAAAAGACGTGTAGTTTTATGAAACCACTTCTTAAAAGTGCAGTTCTTTCATAGTTTATGAGGAAGGGTAATTTTGAGAAATCTACTCTTCGGATAAAAATATTTATAGCACACAAGTTGGACAAGTAACAAGGCTTGCAAACAAACGGCAAATACAAATCTACTCTTCGGATAAAAATATTTATAGCACACAAATTGGACAAGTAACAAGGCTTGAAAACAAACGGCAAATATATTGGGTGCTACATGGCAGATTTTCTTCTCAACTATTCATGTTAGACTGTATCCTATTTAGTTTTATAAGTCGTATAATTTCATGACAGTTGTTAAGCATCGTTTGAATTCAGACGATTAACTACCTAGCTAAGGTACCACCGATTCATTGCTGGTTCAACTTACCTGTCGGTTTTTCAAATGTCATATTCCTGACCGGGGTAGTATGGATTGTGGAATAGATTGGGTATCCCACATAAGGACATGTTTGAAACGCATTCCAAACATAACCGAAGATTATTAAGAACATATCAATTTTGTGACTCACATTCAATTGATTAAGCTGTAATAGAGCGAGGCAAAATGCTAGCGCAAACTGCATGCCTGACTGGTCATGTACTCATATTTGAAGCTCCAGAAATGTCGTTAGACTAGATGCTTGTTTTGGAACACGTGGAAAAGAAATATTGACTTTCTATTGCAATTGATGATTGAATACCATAAATATAAGGGAAATTTGGAGCCATTTCACTGCAAAGTTTCAGTTCTGAAAATGACAGTGAATGTCTCATTGACATGTGGGACTTCTCACATCCACTGTCTTTCTACAGAACTGGAACCTTAAATGGCATGGTTCCAATTTTCCATACATAGCAAACGACTTTTCATTCACAGTAACCAAATCCACAGCTCAAGTTGTCCTCGGTTATTCCCTTTTTTCGCAACAAGTCTCCATAATAATATGATACATGATGTAATTCGGGCAACAATGATAGCGCCCAAGTTGCTAGATAAATCATGTGTTTTGTCAAAATAATGGGAAGTCTAATGCGCCCTGAGCCACAAACTTCCCAAAAACGGCTCTTATTACACAACCACCATAAATTAATTGAAACGCCAGGATGGCTCTTATGATACAACCACCATCGATTTCCCAAAATGGCGCCCAATTACCACCTCAGTGGGAGGCATCACGACTGTAGAATTGATCAAGGGTTTTCGCAGGTATACGGTGGAGCAGTTCGCGGGGAAAGATGCGAAGCAGTGACCAGGCGAGGTCAAGCGACTGGAAGATGTTTCGTGTGTCATATGCCCCCTGAGCCACAAACTTCCGCTCAAATTTGTCAAGGAACTCAAGGTAGAGCTGCCATTTTCAAGAGTTCAGTTAAGAAGGAACTTCAAAGAATTGAAATTCAGAGAAATGTCGGTGTATGCTCGAGATTTACCAAGTCCTCTGATGACAGTGCCTCCTCTCCGACCACTGCCTTCATCGCCTGCACGTCCTTGCCTATGGCATAATTGGCATATAGCTGAAACAAACACAACTGAGTAAATAATCCATATTCGAGCATAGGTAGTATCGTGCATGTAAGAGACAAGGAATAGGATGCAACACACTCTGTATTGATCTCATGTCAGTACATATATACTGTGTACAGGAGGAAGCGAACGTGCAAGCCTATCGTGGCTAACTAAATCCCTGAAGTCTAGCTAGTGGCTAAAGGATCGGGAGAGATGGTTACAATGTGCAACGGTATGGTTAGATCAGCTGCTTTTACACCCCCCCGCAGTCTTAGCGTCAGAACTGACACAAAGACTGGAACGAAAATCTTCAAACGCTGCAGTGGGTAAGCCTTTAGTCATCACATCTGCAAATTGCTGGTTCGTTGGGACATGAAGAACACGCAGTTCGCCAAGGGCCACCTTTTCGCGGACGAAGTGTACATCAAGCTCCACATGCTTGGTGCGTTTGTGGTGCACAGGATTTGCTGACAGGTAAACCGCAGAGATGTTGTCACAATAGACCACTGTAGCCTTGTCGATGGAGATATGCAGCTCGCGCAGCAAATTGTGTAGCCAAGAGCACTCGGCTGTCGCGTTGGCGACAGCGCGGTACTCAGCCTCCGCGCTTGATCTGGACACCGTCGGTTGCCGCTTCGAAGACCAGGAGATGAGCGAGTTGCCCAGGTACACGCAATAGCCCGAGGTGGATCGGCGCGTGTCTGGGCATCCAGCCCAGTCGGCATCCGAATAGGCGACAAGGTCGGAGGTAGACGAAGCGGTGATGTTGATGCCGTGGTGTGTCGTCCCGCGAACGTAGCGCAGCACCCGCTTGGCGAGAGCCCAATGAGAGTCACACGGCGCGTGCATATGTAGACAGAGCTGCTGCACCGCGTAGGCAATGTCGGGGCGGGTTAGCGTCAGATATTGCAAAGCGCCGGCAATGCTCCGATAGTGCGCGCTGTCTTTGGCGGCGACGCTGCCGGCCGAGGACACCTTAGGCTTGGTGTCGACCGGAGTGGGCGCGGGTTTGCAGGTCGTCATCCCGGCGCGCTCGAGAAGCTCCTCAGCGTACTGACCTTGGTGAAGGAAGAAGCCCTGGCGTGTACGCCGCACTTGAATGCCGAGGAAGAAGTGCAATGGGCCAAGGTCTTTCATGGCGAACACGGAGTGGAGCTGGTCGATGATGTGGCGGAGGAGGCGATCGCTTGATGCCGTCAAGACAATGTCATCGACGTAGAGTAGGAGGTAGGCCAGCTCGTTGCCGTGGCGAAGCACGAAAAGTGAGGTGTCGGAGACGGCGGTGACGAAGCCGAGGGTGCGCAGGTGGCCGGCGAAGTGTTGATACCAAGCGCGCGGCGCCTGTTTCAGGCCGTAGAGAGCCTTGCTGAGGAGGCACACGTGATCAGGATGCCGCGTGTCGACGAAACCTGTGGGCTGAGAGCAATAGACACGCTCCGTGAGTGGACCGTGAAGAAAGGCGTTCTTCACGTCCAACTGATGGATAGGCCAGGAGCGGGAGGCGGCGAGATGCAGGATGACGCGTATGGTAGCCGGCTTGACGACGGGAGAGAAGGTCTGGTCGAAGTCGACTCCGTGGCGCTGCGAGAAGCCGCGCACGACCCACCGGGCTTTCCGGCGATCTAGTGTGCCGTCGGGAAGGAGCTTGTTGCGGAAGATCCACTTTCCGCTGACAATGTTGGCACCGGGTGGACGGGGAACCAGCGTCCAAGTGGAGTTGACCTGCAAGGCGCGAAACTCGTCGCTCATGGCCGCAAACCACGCAGGATCACGCAAAGCGGCGCGAACTGAGGTGGGGACAGGCGGCAGGTCCGGTGCGGATGACGGCGCCACGGCGAGGACGTAGTCGGTGGCGTATCGCAAGTTCGGCCGGGAGATGCCCTGTCGCGCGCGAGTCACCATGGGATGCAGTGGTGCGGGCGGAGCGTCGACGGGAGAAGCACCAGAGGCAGCGTCGGGTGGTGACGGGGAATCGCCTGTCACGGCAGCTTGCGAAGGGACCGGCGTAGCAGAACTGGCAGCCGAAGTAGAAGTTGGTGACATGGCAGCGTGTCTGGGCGAGGCAGCGGCTGGTGTAGCAGATCGAGCTGGGGCATCAGGCGGTGCAGCGACACGGGCGGCCCGCCCTGTGCGAAGAGCTCGGTGGAGAGGCACAGGGAGGGGCGACGAGGGATCGTCGGGCACCGGCGGGATGCGCGGTGGGGACGCCGTTGCCGAGGAAGCCTGCATGGGAAAAACTCGCTCGTCGAAATAGACGTGTCGAGAGATTATTACACGGCGTGACTTGGGGTCGTAGCAGCGGTATCCTTTGGTGTTGTCCGGGTAGCCGAGGAACACACAAGGTAGGGAGCGTGGGGCGAGCTTGTGTGCAGAAGTGGAGGTGATGTTGGGATAACACAAACAACCAAAGACACGCAGCTCATCGTAGGAAGGTGGAACGCCAAAGAGAAGACCATAGGGCGTGGCAAGGTTGCGAGGGCGACATGGGCGACGATTAAGGAGATACGTAGCGGTCGCGAGGGCATCGGGCCAGAAGGTGGGTGGTAGAGAGGCGTGGAAGAGAAGCGCGCGTACGCTCTCATTGAGAGTACGTAGAACTCGTTCGGCTCGCCCATTCTGCTGTGAGGTGTACGGGCACGTAAGACGCAGCACAATACCGTGAGAGGCAAGGAAGGAGCGGCTAGCATGGTTGTCGAATTCCCTGCCATTGTCTGTTTGTAAGCTAAGAATGGAACAATTGAACTGCGTGCGAACAAAGGCATGAAATGAGGTGAGCGTACGAAAGACGTCAGATTTGCGATGGAGAGGGAAGGTCCACGTATAATGTGTGTGATCATCAAGAAGCACAAGGTAATACTGAAAACCAGAATGGCTAGGAACGGGTGATGTCCAAACATCACAATGTAACAATTGGAAAGGAAAATGGGAAACAAATTGGGAACTGCTAAAAGGAAGCCGTAGGTTCTTGCCTAAACGGCAGGCATGACAAGAATGATCTATGGATTTATTACATGTAAAGGGAAAACTTCGCAGGACGGCACGCAGGTGATCGCGACCGGGGATGTCCGAGGCGGGCGTGCCAGAGAGCTGCGTCGGTGGAGGCCTGTAATGCAAGGGGCGCCGGAGAAGCAGGAACACGGCCGAGCGGGTAGAGGTCACCGGGGCTATCACAGCGGAGCAGAGGAGCCTTGGTGCGGAAATCCTTAATACAAAAGCCGAACGGGTCAAATTCCACAGAGACAAGATTGTCACGGGTTAAAGCTCGAACAGATACGAGATTTTTAATGAGGGCAGGGGAAACTAGCACATTACGCAATGCAAGGGGAGAGGAAGATGTGGGGATGTGGAGAGAGCCAGAGTGCGTGATAGGGAGCTGAGCGCCGTTGCCGACGACAATGTGGCGAGTAGTGGGAGAGGGAGTGGAGAAAGAGAGGCTACCCGTATCCGAAGACATGTGCGCCGTCGCGCCGGTGTCGAGGAACCAGTCACCGCCGCCACCGTGAGCTGATGGATGAGGGACGCCGTGCAGAGCCGCAAGGAGTGCCGGGTCGTATTGCGTCATCGGGGCACCGTAGGGCGGCGGGGGCGCGTGGTAGCCGCCGGCATGCGGCGGCGCGGTGTAGCCGCCGGCGTGGGGAAGAGAGGCCGGTGTGAAAGGCGCGTAGGCAGTGTACGCCTGAGGTGGCGCAACGCCGGGACGCGGGCCAAGGAGCCCAGAGCCAGGCGCACGCCAGCCCGGCATCGACCACGCCTGAACGACGCCCGTCCAGGGGTTGGTGGCCGGCGGCAAGGGAGGGGGCGCACCGCCGGTGTTGCTGGATGTGCGGGCGCGCCCGTCCTGTTGTGGCGGCTTGCCCTTGCGGTTGCGGTTGCGGCCGCCGCCGCCCCCGTTGCCGGTTTTAGAAGATCCGGGGCCGGGGGGAGCGGGATGACCAGGGCCGACGGGAGCAGGAACGCGTTCGTGGAGAAGAGCAGTGGCGCGCTCGCGAGTAGCGACGTGGGCGAGGCGTTTCTCCTCCTGCAGAAGATAGCTGCGCAGGCGGGCGAACGTCCATTCTTCTGGCCGGGTGGAGACGTTGGAGGTCGCGCCGCTGAGCTCCCGGTTGAGGCCGGTGAGAGTCTGGATCACGAGGGCGGCGTCAGTGATGGGGTAGCCGATGTCGCGCAGAGTGTCGGAGAGGGACTTGAGGCGGCTGCAGTACGCCGTGACGGAGAGGTCGCCCTGGAAGGTGTTGTGGAAGTCCTGCTGGGCGTAGACGGCGCGGTACATGCGGTTGTCGAGGAAGACCGCGTTGATGGCCGTCCAGAGCGTGTACGCCGTGTGATCCCGCTGGATGACGATCTCGAGGATCTCCTTGCAGATGGTGGCGTAGAGCCACGAGACGAGGAAGAAGTCGGCCTTTGTCCAGATCATGTCGGCACGGCGGGAGTGCGCGTCAACGGTGCCGTCAACGTGGTCGACAACGCCGAACTGACGAAACGCCACCATGTACAATGTGCTCCAGGCGGTGTAGTTAGACTCCTCCAGATCGAGAATCATGGAGACGGGGGAGCGGGGGTGGTTGAGAATGGCGGCAGAGTCGTGCTGGAAGGAGGAGCCGGGCGCAGCGGCAAAGGGGTTGCCGTCGTCGTCGAGGTGGCCGGACTCAGCGGTGGAACCGGAGTGGGACGCAGCCATCGGAAGGAAGAAGGTGCGGAAGCGATGGAGATGAACTCAGAATCTGATACCATGTAAGAGACAAGGAATAGGATGCAACACACTCTGTATTGATCTCATGTCAGTACATATATACTGTGTACAGGAGGAAGCGAACGTGCAAGCCTATCGTGGCTAACTAAATCCCTGAAGTCTAGCTAGTGGCTAAAGGATCGGGAGAGATGGTTACAATGTGCAACGGTATGGTTAGATCAGCTGCTTTTACAGTGCAGTCTGCAGACCATGGGAATGTCTAATTAACCAACCTGGTTTGAGACATCAGAATGATCCCGGCGAGTCATGCCTTCGCCGATAGCACTCTGCAGAGGAACCATAACAAGTGAAAGCAGTTATGAACCTTACTGATGATGAAAGCATCACTATAAAGTAGGGTGTCGAGTGCGACAATTTTCTTTAGTAGCAAAACCTTACCTTCATGAGACGGGAAAGTGAAGGAAGGACATTAATTGGTGGATAGATCTGCCAGATTAGAATCAGCAAACAAGATCAGACAAATTTTTAAGATACTAGTCAGTTAGCAATGTCTCGATCTGAATTGATTATTGTCATCTTAGATTTAGTTACTTAGAGCAATATAGGATTTTCCAGTTCGCAGTTAAGTTAGTCTTACAGAAAAACTATTAGTTTCTCTCTTTCTGCAGGAAAGGCAACAAGCTCTTTCCTCAATTTACAGAACCAGGTTAATTAATCATTTAACTTTCAGTCAAAAAAATAACCATTAACAGAACTACGTATTTTCCAGCGGTGCAAATTTACTACTTTAAGTCTAGTTATATTTATTGTTCGAAATCAGGATCGTAATATCAGGCTTTGAAATCATCTACAAAGTTTATTGGGCAACTGGGCATTGTAGACCGTGTGGCATTCGTGGTCAGCAATCTTAAACCTTGATATATAAAAACTGGGAATTGTAGAATACCTGCCGATTATGTAGCTGCCTGTCAATGTAAATCTGCCCCTCGGTGATATAACCAGTAAGGTCAGGAGTTGGATGTGTAATATCTACAATAGCACCCACAACAGTCAGGAGTGTTGCCAGAAGTACTGAACATCAATTACAAATGTAACATGTTTTGCATATGTCAGCTCACAAAACATTTAGCAGAACTGCGAGGATACATCATTAACTGACCATCATTAGGCATGGTTAAAATAGGTATCTGCGTAATTGATCCTTTTCTTCCTTCTATGCGACCAGCACGCTCATAGATAGTTGCCAAGTCAGTATACATATAACCGGGATAACCACGCCTTCCAGGCACTTCCTCTCGAGCAGCAGAAACCTAGTATGCATAAAGTCAGAAGATGAATAAACTTCCATACAGAACAAGCGAAGGGATCATGAGTCATGACAGCACACTCAAGGAATCACTTGAAGACTATACCAATAAAGAATCAAATATGGAAAAAATAAAAAAGGAGCAAGCACATATAGAAAATAAACTGCCCTCAGCCAACATTGCAACTAGAAATTTATTTATGCGGTCGTCTTATTGCATACGGAAACATTTTATTGCTACCACCTTATTCAATATAATTCGCATTAGCTTAAACCAATATAGATGAATCAAAGTTTTCCCAAGTTATTACACAAAAGCATAGAACTGGACAACTGGTATAGCTGCAATATTAAATAACTGTGTGTCTCCGTTGATGTAACCATATAACATTTAGCTCCCGGAGATAACAAAAAAAAGAAGTAAATTACTGGTTAAAATCTGAATTTTATGTATAAACTTCTATATTGAGCTCTCTTTTTCAACATGTGAAATTAAGATGTCTAGATTCTAGATTTTCTTTCAGGGTTATGCATATCAACTATCAGAAACCTCGTGCTAACTCCAGTTCATGGGAGATAATTGCCAGCACATTTCTACTGTAAAAACCAAGAAAATATAACAGGAAGATAAGTGCCCTTACTTCACGAAGTGCATCTGCATATGAACTCATGTCAGTAAGGATGACAAGAACATGTTTCCCACACTCATATGCCAAGTATTCCGCTGTGGTGAGAGCAATTCTTGGGGTAATAATACGCTCGATGGTTGGATCATTTGCCTATGAACAAAACCAAGGGGAAAGTTGGCAGATCTTGCAAAATCCTTAGAGCAACGAAGTGAAGGAAAAGGAAGAGGAAAAAAGGTATGCAAATGTACCAGATTAAGAAATAAGGTAACTCTCTCCATCGAACCATTTTCCTCAAAATCACGCTTGAAAAATTGTGCTGTTTCCATGTTTACTCCCATAGCTGCAAAGACAATAGCAAAGTTGTCCTCCTCGGCATTCTACAAAAATTGTAACAGATGTGTGAATGTCAAATTGTTGGTCTAGCATGCAGCAAAGGCTGAATAGAATGGTGGAATAAATAACTGTAACTGAGAATAATATTAATCAATAGCTACTGTAATTTATATTATTACTATTACAACTTGCACACTTAACTTTACCATTTAAACAAACCAAGCTTGCACACCATATATATTTATTAGTTACATCTTAGAAGTTGGAACAAAAACCACAGAAAACAACAATGAATTGCCAGTCAATGTTGTAAATTGTGGTTGGCTGGTTGCCATTCCAAAAATGCAGATTAACACGTATCTGCTTACCGTAAGAATTGCCCATTGATTGCTACAGTATCCAGAATGAAAAATTCTCAATAGTGCGCAAACGATGTATGATGTTGTCTTATGTAGTTTAGAAGAAAAATACTGATATAATGTGCAGGTAGATATTTGTCTCTATAATAGAGAAATTCATCCAAAACTAATCACTTCAAGTGCATGTAGCATGAATATTTTAGCAAGGTGAGAAAGGTTTGGCCAGTCGATAGAAAATGTCATACATCAGTATACAAGCCTGGTTGCTGGAGCAAATAACCATCAAGGGTAGTTGGTTATCTTAATTACATGTTCATTATTGTTTTTCTAGTTACTTGCCAAAACTTCCTAGAGTTATCCAAAATTAATTTAATAAAACTAAATACTATGGCAGGTAATAATTTTTTTGGCTTTATATATACCTCCAAAATATTATCAACCTTCTCTTTTCGCTTTACAAGACCAGCCTGACGGCAAATCTGAGCAGCAATTTCGTTGTGTGGGAGACCTGCAGCAGAAAATAGAGGGATCTTCTGACCACGAGCTATAGAATTCATGACATCAATTGTAGATATGCCAGTCTGAATCATTTCTTCAGGGTATGTCCGTTCGCTGGGATTGATAGAACTTCCTGCACCAGATTAACAAAACAATGTCAAAATCTAGGTGTTCTCAAATCTTCTGCATATTTGAACGAGCTAGTCCTTACCAGAAATATCCAAGTATGCCTCTGGTAAAATTGGTGGGCCATTGTCTATAGGTTTGCCAGAACCATTGAAAATGCGCCCAAGCATATCCAGTGATACTGGAGTTTTTAGAACCTGAAAAAAATGTGCAAAAAAACATGAATCAGATGTTCTAAGCATGGCACAAATAGCACTTAATCATAGTCGATTAAACAATTGAATCAGATGTTCGGGGGAAAAAACATTGAACCAGATATCACATAGAAGAGGCACCACGAATTAGAATTGCAAAAGAGCATCTTTACTGCTATATATGAGCACAAGTTGCAGGGGAAATTGATGTTACCTCACCAGTGAATTGCACAGTTGTGTATTTGTTGTCAATACCAGAAGTTCCTTCAAAAACCTGCCAGGGAATTTCAGAAGTTTCATGAACAATGAAAATATACACTAGCATCTAGATTGAAGTTCGAATTCGTCTCAATGTCTGAGGTGAACTGAAGGTGAAAGTAAAGACCAAGACAACTAACTGTTCAGTGATGCTTAAATTGAGAAAAATGTATTAGGCATATTGCGTAACTGTATCCACTGCCACCAAGATGGTTATGACTAAAGACACCAATTGATCTTAGTCTTTACAGGTTGCTTAAGACATAAGATAAACAGTATATGCCATTTCCTTTTCCAATCAAATTATCACAAACTATGAATACAAGTTTGAAATATAAGAAATCCCATCAATAAGTGATGAATTGGCAACTTCTCAATAAAAAAGTGATCTTCATTCTTCATGCCACTATCATTCCATGATACAAATATATATACCTGAACCACAGCTTTCTCTCCGTCAACCTCAAGCACCTGACCACGCCTAGTTGTGCCATCTCCTAATCGTATATTGACAATTTCTTGGTATTTAGGACCCTGAAATGACGGTTGCAGGATCAACAAACTATTATCAATGTGAAATAAATGACTGCAAATGTAATACCGTATAGAGTTGCCATCTTAAGATATAATACCTTCACTTTATCAAGAATGACAAGAGGACCAGCAACTCCAGAGACTGTCCTGTACTCTGCAATACAAAGAGAAATGTTAGAAGGTGTGCATAATCCTAACCAGATTATTACTGACCCATTCATGTACGGGTACTCATATGGAGATAAACAGAAAAAGCATACCCATCCCGATTTCAAGGGTTCCTTCCTCCATGTCAACATTGCCATTTGCAACAACCATGTTTAGATTTTAGAAGAAGCCTGATATAGCAAACATAAATATTGTTAATACAATAATTTCAAACAGACAAAAACCCCTAGATGAGTATGTTATGCTAATTCCATTACTAAATTTGCTCTCGAATGGTTGAATTTCTGATTTCACACAGCGTTTTCATTAATTGATTCAAACAATCTCCAACACATAGAGGAAAAATGACCTAACCAAGCTATCACTTAAATCGTAAAATCTGACCAACATGAGCTAGATCACAGTGTGCCAGTTTAACATCAACCGTACCCTGGCAAAGTTAAGGTTTCTATTACATGGGGAATACAGAAACCAAGTACGAACTATCGGCAAATAATAGTTCATAAACATAAAAATGACCAACATGAGGACCACGCATGTGAACTTTATTGGAGCCATTCCTAGTTCAAGTTTCAGAAATACCGGAGACAATTATTACGCATCGAGCTCCCTAAAAGACACAGTTCAGAACATCAAAACAGACTCAAAAGCTAACAAAAAACCGAGCATTATATCAGTTCCTTAACAACACCATCAATCTCCTAGACTCCTAGAGACCACGCTCTGACAAACGATCCTCCTCGCAGTCCCATTGACTAAACGAACCCCAGAAACATCAAGCGCGCGCGATCCAGCCGATTTGAAGCGACGACTCGCAAGCCAGCGCCACCGACCAACCTGCTCACCGTAGCCAAGCCCACGCGCGGGCCAAGCCAACTGAGACGTACGAGCAAACCTCTAGAGCGCGCGAGCTGCAGCGAGCGGAGGATGCTAGGATTCGGGTCGTGCGCGGAGGAGGAGGAGGAGGGCGAGATCCGCGGAACACGCGCGTACCTTGGATTCGATCGGATGCGCAGGCGCAGCAGCAGAGTTTGGCTTCAAGGATCGCGCAAGGTTATTATTGCTTCCCCAAGGTGGTGATGTGATTTGATTAGCGGTTTCGTTTAGAGATCCGCAACCTTGGAGGATAGAAGATCTCAGCCGTTGGGATGAAGGCTGGATGATGGGTTGGTTGACGTGGACGGTCCAGATCGGCTCGATCTAGTGCGATCGTTGAGGTGGGTCCCGCTGGGGAAGCGCCTGGAATGGAAGTCGAGCGGGTCATGTTGGCCCACGTGTAGCAGAGCTGTCGAGAAGACGGGAAGGATTCCCTTCTCTCAGTTCTTTGGGCCGCTGAACGATCAAGCCTATTGGGCACTGAGCCTATTTTAGGCCCACAAAAAACAGTACTCACTTCTTTGGGAGTCAGAAACGATCGGGCTTTCTATCCGCTCAGATATGAGTACAAGGTTGGGTTCCCTAAGATAAAAAGTGTTACAAGCTTGGGTTTTCCACGTGTGATTCTTCTATTGAATGATGTTGCGCTTTGCTGTTTTCCATAACCATGGCCAAACTCAGTGCTTATCTAATTTTACTTTTGCCATTGCAGCGACAAAACTGTGAGTCCAATAATAAGAAGTGCTTGAAATTTAGTACTGATGCTAAATAGAAAGATGTGGCAAATTTGGCATCGTTCACATTGTGGATGTCCTAAGAGACTTCTAAGAAAAAGAGAATAATAAGTGTGACAGGCTCAAATGGGGGTAGTTCTCTACATGATTTGGATGAACATTTTTTTTTGGCGAATTAATAGCTTGTCTAATATTTTTGTTGGAACTAGATCAAACATGTTACTGTATTAAGTAAATCTATCTCCTAAAAGGAACCCAGATGGATATTCTCAACAAACAGCCTAGGTGAATATATGCAGTAGTATTGAGGCAATTAAGCTGATATTTGATGTGTCCATTGATTGTGACTCACTAACACCAATTAATCAATCGTTCAACGTTCATGCCTGTCCCAAAGCAAGATTCCTCCTGGTGTCTCATCACTTGTTTTCTTCCAATATAAATCCAATATTGCCCATCAAGCCACTTTGTGGTTGTCGAACGTAAAAAATTATATTTTGTTTTTGATTATTTCACTCCAGTACTTTCACTTTGTGGTTGTCTCATCACCTTCTACCGTGCACGCCCTGGCTCACCTTCTACCGTGCACGCCCTGGCCCTGGCTCACCTTCTACCGTGTGGCTGGCTTGGGCGTGATAAAAGACTTGTCATTTCGTCTTCTAGCTCACTAGTACAGTTTATACCTACAGTGTTTCAAGAGTCGTGTATGACACTATAACAATCATTTACGTTTACACTCTTTCATTTTTATGATTTTCATGATATGTTCTTAATTATTTTAGAAAGAAGAGAGAGTATACTTTTCTACATTATTGTTCATGATTTTTGTGCATTAAGAAAGATATCATGAATACCATATTTTATTCATGAATGTAAACATTTTAGTTCTTGAACGTAAAAAATTATATTTTGTTTTTGATTATTTCATTCTTGAACGTGGAAAAAATATCATGAACACAATATTTTTTGTTTCAACATGAAGACTATTAGATGAACTACATCCGCACCAAATGTTACTAAATATTACAATAATTCTATTGCTTATGGATTAGTTGGGTGCTCTCGTACTTGGGAGAAGATGGTAGTCGATGAAAGATAGGAATAAGAAGGTAATGGATTGTCTTTTACAAAATAAAAGAGAATGGATAATGAAGCATAAATAAAGTTGAATGTTCTATAAAATGATTTAGTATAAATTTTAAAACAACTTATATAATGCAGATAATATGTGGACGTTTAACTATAAGTAAAATTATGCTTCTCTCCGGTCTATGGCACTGTTAAGAGTACTGACTTTTTCGTGATTCCCTCGTGCGGTCGTGCTAAAATGCTAATGCTAGGACATCGTTAGTCAAAAGGCATGAGTACCAAATCAGGAGCTACACACGCTGCATTGAAAAGGTAAGGCGCGGTAAAATGTTAGCGATAGCTCATCTTCAGCCAAACGGCGGGGTAACAAGCTAATAACTTGTTCCCGGCCCGTCACCACTCCGGAAAGTCTTTTCATGGTCTCAGAGAATGACGATCCGTATCCTCTGTCACTCATGAGAAATTTTACATAATACAAACTTTATGTATCTATTTGTATCTTCTTTTATATCTTTTTTCACAGCACCTATATAATCTATTATATCTTGTTTGATACGAGAATAGATCCACTTATTTCCCTCTTCTCTCGTTTAGACTATAAGTAATCTTAGTATCTACCGGCATCATGTATCAACTTTTTCTTATCTGAAATTTTTAGATATTTACAGTCTAGCTTTGAACAATTCGTAGAAAAGTTTCCAAGAATTTTATGAGAGTTTAAAAAGTTGTAGAGTTTTCTAAATTTTATAAAAATTTAGATAAATTTCAGATAAGTTTCAAACATGTTTTGCCGTGGTTTTAAATATGAACCGAGGCCCTGTCTCCCTGACCAGTCGCTACTCGCTACCTAATCTTCTCATCGCACCGCGCTCGGCGCCGGCGCGCGCGCGCACATGGACACGAGCCAAGGCGTACTCCTGTCCAGCGCCCTGGTCGGCGCGGGCACCAAGGCCGCCCCCTCGTGGCCGGAGCTGCTCGGCTCCTCCCACTGGGAGGGCCTCATCGACCCGCTCGACCTCACCCTCCGCCGCCTCGTCCTGCTCTGCGGGGACCTCTGCCAGGTCACGTACGACTCCTTCAACTCCGACTCCCACTCCAGGTACTGTGGCAGCTGCCGCTACTCCAAAGCGACGCTCTTCAGCCGCACGCAGTTCCCGGCCGCCGACGAAGTCTCCGTGGCCGCGAACCTCTACGCGACCGCACAGACGTCGCTGCCGGCGGGTCTCATGGTCTTCTCGCTCTCCCGGGAGGCGTGGAGCAAGGAGTCCAACTGGATAGGCTACGTCGCCGTGTCGACCGACGCCGCCGCGGCCGCCACGGGCCAGCGCGTCATCTACGTTGCGCTGCGCGGCACCATCCGGAATCTCGAGTGGGTCGACGTGCTGAAGCCGGACCTAGTCGACCTCGACGTCATCCTGCCGGAGGGCGACCCGGCCCGCGGCCACGCGCGCGTCATGGAGGGATGGTACGTCATATACACGTCCAGCGACGAGCGGTCGCCATTCTCCAGGCTCAGCGCGCGTGACCAGCTGCTGGCCGCGGTGCGGGAGCTGATCGCCAGGTACAAGGGCGAGGGCCTCAGCATCGTCTGCACAGGCCACAGCCTCGGCGCTTCGCTGGCCACGCTCTGCGCGTTCGACATCGTAGTGAACGGCGTGTCCAAGGTCGGCGACGACGCGCACATCCCGGTCACGGCCGTCGTGTTCGGGAGCCCGCAGATCGGGAACCCGGAATTCAAGAAGCGGTTCGACGAGCTGCCCAACCTCCGCGCGCTGCACGTCAGGAACAAGCCCGACCTCATCCCGCTCTACCCGAGCAACCTCCTCGGCTACGCCAACGTCGGCGACCTGCTCTCCGTGGACTCCAAGAAGTCTCCCCACCTGAAGGACGATACAACCAACGTCGGCGACTACCACAACCTGCAGGGCATCCTGCACACGGTGGCCGGTTGGAACGGGAAGGACGGCGAGTTCAAGCTCCAGGTGAATCGGAGCGTGGCGTTGGTGAACAAGTCGTCCGCCTTCCTCAAAGACGATAACCTCGTACCGGAGTCGTGGTGGGTGGAGAAGAACAAAGGGATGGTGCTCGGCCTAACTGGTGAGTGGCAGCTTGAGCAGCCCGCGGAGGAGAACTTGCCCGTACCACCGGTTGTGACCGGGAAGGTCATCGACTACGATGGCGCTGCCACCGCGAGCAGTTCGGAGGCCAAGATACCAGCAGAGGATAAGAAGAAGGGCAGGGGAACCAAGTTTTTACCTGCATGCTTTAGAGGGGTTAATTAGTTTGTGTATAAGTGAGTGATTAAATGACTGTGTGATTGAATTTTGCTATTGCGAATAATTGGCATTCATACCTCAGTTAAAGTGATGATGATGGGTGTAACAGTTGTGGTTGAAGTTGTATAAGTTTGTCTCAGATGGTCGTGTAATAGCGCTGAAATAATACTCGACTGTATGCGACAGCAACTTCATGGTGTAACTAGTCACGCACTCACGTTAGCACGTCACGTGCCCTCGAGCACGAAGTTTGCATAGACACATGCATTCCTATGGTGCCGTGATCTTGACCCCTTTTTTTTCATGTCAATCCATTGTGATTCTTTAATTTTCGCTATAAGTTGTCTCTTATGTCTGGTGAAATTATGCTTAATGGGAGTCATGCTAATTACTGTTGAAATCCCTTGCAAACACCTCTTGTCTGTGTGGTATCTCTCTTGCCGCACTAGTATAGGCGCTCCTATCATTGATGAAATGACGACCTTCTTAAGTTTAAAATGATGAAGATGCTTTGATGTCGAATTGTCGATCTCAACTCTCAAGCAACTTCGTAAACGAACATCGGTAGAACCGTCGAAGGCTAGGCCCCAGCTGACACTAGGCTGTGCCAAGATTAGATTTTTCAGTGGCCCATCAAGCCAGACCCCGAAATTCAAGCTTGTTCAGCGGCCCGGCGCCAATAACACCCAGGTCCAGCACCAACATCCGCAGTTTCCGGGTGCTGTGGCCCTCTGCTGCTCCGATTAGGGCCCAGTTCTTTTCAGCTTTTAGAGCAGCTTATAGGTCAAAAAAAGCTCAAGCCGAAAAGAACTGAAAAATTATGAAGCTTCTCTCAGCAGCCTATGCCCTGATTTCCGTTGGCCGGAATAAGCCAGCCCAGAGAGGCTTCCCGAGCTTCTCATTTTTGCTATTTGGACTTTACCCTTGAACTTGCTCAGTTATTTACATCGCATTGCCACCGCGTACCGGTTCGTTCCATCTAACAGAGAGAACCGCATTGCTCATCCCGCAGCTCCCGCTTTTCGTCCCGACGCGCTAGGGTTAGCCACTGCCGCCGCACCCTCGGCCGCTCTACTCGCCGGCGTCCTCCGCCGGAGGAACTCGGCCGCCCGACGCGCCCTCCACCCGCGGCATTCGTCCGCCCGACGCACGCGCCGCCCTCTACCAGAAGCCGCGGAGCTTCGTCAACCCGACGCCGCCGGTGCGCTCCATCCGCCGCCCTCGAGCCGACGCAGCCCTCCGTGCTCCCTGCACCAGACGCCGCCGCCGCGCTCCGGCTCCTTTTCCCCTTTCCTCCACCGCCGGGGATCGACGGGCTGGTTCCCCCCCGCCGTCCAGATCCGCGCCGCCACCGGCGTTCCTCCCCACCAGAGCTCTTCCCCTTCGGCTCCGTCCTCTTCCCCAAGATGTCCAACGCCACCGAAGGCTCCGCCTCCGCCTTCTCTACCCGAAGCGGCGGAGCTACCTCGCCGCGATCCGCCGCCCTCCACCCCTGCTCCGGCCCCGCGCTCCTCCAACCGACGACGCGACCCGCCACGTTCAGCCCGCTGTGCCGCCCCACTCCGGCAGCACCCGGCCGCACCCGACGCCCCAGCTCCGGCATCACCCGACGCACGGGGTGAGATTTTTGCTCTGTATACAAGTCTCTTGGTGATGAAAAATGTGTTGATTAAGGCTTGGTGATGAAAAATGTGTTGATTAAAGCCTCTTGGCCGGTTAGCAAGAGATTGCATGTTAAAGTGGCAGTTATGAGCTAGATTTCATCCTTCCATCCATGCGTGATGCATTCTTTCTTCACTGTCTACGTTTTGCTTTTTAAATACCGACGCACTTGAAAGTCACTGCTAGAATGGATGTATACTGTGCAGATGCTGTGGTAGACACAACTCTGATGGTGCAGTGGATTATCATGCACCGTTCGAGCTCACAATGAACTGGATCCAAGAGAACTTGAGAGGATGTCCATGCTAATCATGTTTGGGAACTAGAAGAGATAACCAGGATTTGTAGTTTATATATATGATATTGATTGAGAAGCATTTGTTGTTTAATATGTACGGAAGGGGCCAGTGGTGCCATGCTGCATTGAATTACTAGATGATTGTTCTATCATGTACTGCTTTAATACTGATGCATAACTAATTGTAACTTATATTTTTGTATGATATACGGTGGGGGAATTTTACATTTATATTGTGTATATTATAGATGGACAAAGTAAAATGTGGCAAAGCTACTTGGGATACCGTTGCCCATACGGTTTTTCCTTGATGTGTGCATCGAAGAAGTGCATGCAAATAACCATCCCACTGGATGTTTGAACGTACTTGGGTATGCCAACTTGGTAAGAAAGTTTAATGATCGCACGAAGAGAAATTATGAGCGCAAGCAATTCAAAAATAGGTGGGAGACACTCAAAAAGGACTACAATGTATGGAAGTCGTTGAATCAACATGCATCCGGTCTAGGCAGAGATCCTTTCACTAAGACCATTGCCGCAAGTGATGACTGGTAGGAAAATGAGATAAAGGTATTGCCCCTTTCAGATTATTTCAAAGAATTCAGTTGTTTTACATATGTGTGTACTCATGTCGTATTGTGCTGTTTGTTCGCAGAGATGTCCAGAGGCGGCCATGTTTCGGCATGCTCCACTAGCGGATGAGGCCAAAATGAGTGAGATTTTTGATCGCCACTGTGTTACAAATGAGCATGTGAGGGTGCCAAATCGAACTTCTCAAGTTGGGCCCTCTCAGGTTAACATTTTGGATGATGATGCTGGGTCGGGGTGCGAAGGTGAACCTCAAGTTACACCTTTGCCGGTTCGTGGGAAGAAGAGAGCATGTCCTTATTCACCTAGTCCCACGACAGCCGAAAAGACGACAAGCGAGAGTGCTCCAAAAGTAGCAATTGAACGTATTGTGCAGTTGCTTGAGAGGAGGGAAATTAGCAAAAGTTCGGTGACATCTCAGGTGACTATTGATCCTGTGAGACAGGAGTTTAAAGAGATGATGGCCGTGGTGGTTGAGGATGGAGGTGCGCCTGGTAGTGATGAGCATTTCTATGCAACACAACTGTTTATGAAGAAGGAATATCGTGATGCTTTCAGTTGTTTGGAGGATGTAGAGGCTAGTGTGAGGCTTGGATGGCTGAAGAGGACTTGGGCGGAGAGGAAAAATAACTAGAGAGCAAGATGTGTTATTTCCTCTCAATTTGTATTGTCATTAACTAACTACTGTCTCCCTACTTGTATTGTTGTGAACCAACTATTTTTCTCAATTTGTATTGTCATGAACCAACTATTTCCTCTCAATGTGTATTGCTATGAACCAACTATACTTCTCAATTTGTATTGTTATGAAACAACTATTCCTTTCAATTTGTATTGTTGTGAACCAACTACTTTCCTCTTAATTTCCATATGTTGTTCATGTGGCAGATGGATGACTCAAGTGATGAAGAATTTGATCTATGCATGGTTGCAATAACTTGTTTTTTGTAGGAGGTTGAAAGGGTGCCATATGCACCAAGAAGAATTCCAATGATGATAGGGATCCAGTGGGTGGAAGAAAAAGAGAAGGTCGTAAAATCTTTCTATGCCATGTTCAGAATGAGGAGGTCAGTGTTTCACCCATTACATGACCTTTTGGTTGAGAAGTATGGTCTACAATCAACTTGTAACATGTCCACCAAAGAAGCATTAGCGCTCTTTTTATGGACTTTGGGGACATGTCAAACTACTGATAATATTTCAGATCGATTTGAACATAGTCGGTCTACAATTAATAGAAAGTTTCATGAGGTTTTGGAGTGTGTTGATCGCATGGCTGGTGATTATCTTAAACCCAATGATCCAACTTTCACCTATATTCATCCTAAACTTAGAAATTCTAAATTCTGGCCTCATTTTAAGAATGCCATTGGGGCCATAGATGGAACACACATTCAAGTGATTGTGCCTGCAGAGGAGCAGGTTAAACACTACAACAGGAAAGGTTTTACTAGTCAAAATGTCATGGCAATGTGTGATTGTGATATGAGGTTCACATTTGTTGTTGCTGGATGGCCTGGATCTGTTCATGACACACGTGTATGGGCCGATGCTATGGTTGAATATGACAAATATCCACACCCTCCGGAAGGTAATCATTTGTATATGCATGTTTTTAGCACAATTTTTTTGCTCATATTTATATTGTTGGATGGTTTACCAATGTTCTTTGGCTAACACTACAGGAAAATACTATCTAGTTGACTCCGGATATCCAAATAGAGTTGGATATCTAGCACCATTCAAAAGACAGCGGTACCATGTACCGGAGTTCCAACATGCTCCTCCGGTTGGGAGAAAGGAGACCTTCAACAACCGTCATTCGTCTCTATGAAACGTCATCGAAAGATCATTTGGTGTTCTCAAAATGAAATGGCGAATTCTCCTGGGCATACCGCGGTACACACTTGAGACGCAAAAGATGATAGTTACTGCATGCACATGTCTGCATAACTACATTCGTGATAGTAAGCTACATGATGAGCATTTCGACAGATTCGAGATTGGAAGATATGTTCATGACGATAGCGCTTCTCATACAAGTGTAGCACCCCTAGATGATGGTACCATGGGCACAATACGTGATGCTATTGCCGCGAGTCTCGTACCTTGATGATTAATCGCTATAGAATATGGTGCTTTTATTGTAACCCATTTTGTTGGGAAGAAAATATTATAACCTTCCTTTTATTTGAATTGTTCTCAAGTAACAGTGACACTATTTTTTTTGTAATATTTAGCACTTTACGATGTTCAGAAATCGTTTTGGTGCTCATATTTGCGGCAAAACAGTACGAAATAACTCAAATGTCATTTAGTCAGGACACAATTTCAGTTCAGGGGCATTACAGACTTTTTATCACACAACTCAGACAATAAGCTCAAACGACAGAAGCCGAAAAGAACTGGACTGCAGTTTCTCAGGGGCTTCTTTCCACCGCTGACTTCTGTGGGTAGAGAAACTTAAGCCGAAAAGAACTGGCCCTAGATGGGGGCTGGCCCAGCACCTAGAACCACCCTCCCTCCCGTGCCGGCGATCATTTCAGTGGAAACTGTGACGGAACCAGCTCTAATAGAACTGTAACTCGGCTGTTCAAAAAACAAGAACCTGTAACTCGGGCTCGTGGGGCTTTGGGTGCTGATCGATTTCCCGTCCAACCCGAGCTGGAGACGCCCACCTCCATCTTGATACACACATAGGCAGGCAGTGACACATGGTGTTGCAGCGGCAGTGTCGCCGCCTTCAGGCTCCATCATCTGTGTTCTTTTCGCAGGATGCAGATCTTCTCTCTGTCTGGTAGATTTTCTCTGCGCCCATGCATGGACTAGTCGTGAATCATGTATTCATGTTGCTTTGGCACTGCATTGCCCAGCCGGGTCCGTACCGTACTACTACTGTACTGCTGCCCCGCCGCACGTTGACTGGTCAATGCATGGTTGCCTGTGCTGTGCAGCGTATGGCGCCACATTTCAAGCTACACTGTTACGTACGTTCTTCTCGTGTGTCCTTCCTCTGCGATTGACGTTTGTAGGAGGAAACAGAGGAACGCTCAATCATAGGAGCCTAGCTAGGAGGCAACCGTGCTGCATGCACACGTGCGTGTGTTTCGTACTGGAGCGTCCGATCGGCAGAAGAGGCAGCAACGAACAGTGGCCACACTGACAATCACCAATCACCAATTACCATTGTATCAGGCAGAGGTCAGGCGAACTTTGAGCGCGAACCTATCAGCAGCCGCCAGGCACGTACTGAGCCAGCTTTGAGACTAAAACTGATGATAGATAGTGCTACTATCGTATATCTATGGTAAGGCCTGTGAAGTTCTCTACTGGGCCTCTAGTAAGAAGATGTGGCCTAGAGACCCGATTAGGAGGAGGTGTAGGCCTCAAGTCGGTGAGCCCTGATCGGGATCAGAGAACAACTCTCGGCATGCCTTCGGGGAGGAGTCCAACTCGTGTACTACGAGAACTCAAGATATACTGTTAAAGAGGAATCCGACTCGTGTACGACG
Source organism: Stipa capillata (assembly GCA_019208055.1). NCBI lineage: Eukaryota > Viridiplantae > Streptophyta > Magnoliopsida > Poales > Poaceae > Stipa > Stipa capillata. The sequence continues at coordinate 320,345 of JAGXJF010003186.1, read as the reverse complement.
GGGATTCAAGATGAGGGTATCTCCTTATTCCGCCTATATAAGGAACATAAACCCCTCGAGGAGGGGACAAGTTAGATTGGATCAGAAAGTCCTAGTCGACTAGCCTCCTTCGAGATCCCCCAGCCTTAGAGTTAATCTCGCCGGGTTCCCAACCCGTCGAGTTCCCCTTGTAAGTCGATCTCGCGGAGTTCTCTACTCGTCGAGTTCTCCCTGTAATCACCTGTACTCCATACCACGTATCAATCCAATCATAGCAAGACGTAGGACTATTACCCAACTCGGGGGCCTGAACCTGGGTACGTCGGTGTTGCAGAATCAAGTTAATCTGAGTTATCGCCCCGTTACCGTATAAATCCGTGCTGTACGAGTACGCTTAGCGGTACCCCCATATACTATACATCGACAGCTGGCGCCCACCGTGGGGCCCTTACATCAACTTAATTCTGCTTCAGCGGCACTCTCCGACAAGATGGTGTACACAAGTTCGACGACACGGACTTCTACGACGTGCCGCTCGGATCTCGCAATAGCTACATCAACGCCCCCTATCCTACGTGGGTTCTACGGCCTCAACACCAATTCATGGAGGTAGACAAGCAACCTCATCCTGCGGCCCTACGAGTCACCGCTACTCCACGCGGCCGCACCAGCTTCGACCCGTACGCTTCTGATCCGCGCGATCTACGAAGCACAATTGCCTCGAGGCACACCCAGCGCCAGATCGCGCTCCGACAAGCTGCTACCGAACTCGATCGCCATCGGATTGAGTTGCATCCAGCCGACCTCAGGCACCATCTGAACAGGAAGCGTCTCCGCTCCACCACGCGACGTCAATGCCGCAGGGTTCGAGGAAGCTTCCACCGGGACAATTCTCCACGCAGCAGTCAAGGATCAAATATTCTCGAAGATGTCTTCCCCGAAAGCGGCTCCAGCATTCGCTCAATCCCAACTCCAGAGAGGTTCGACTACAACGTCCCACATGTTTACATGGCGGGAACAGACACTACGTGTGGCGTACCCGGTTTTAAGACCGGATACTCCCTTGTGATTACTGTACCGGTCCCTGGATCAGTAGTCGGTACACACAAGTTAACATGTATATCATCGGCATACATACGAATATCAGAGTATGCTATGTAAATAGACCGTCAAGGTCAATTGTCTGATACCTGTAGCCCAACGGTTATAAATTACAGCGGAAATCAAGCGGGGAAGAAGCCCATCAATATGCCATACTCGACAGGTAACTGACTGGGGTTACGCCCTAGCTTTCGCGATCGTAATTGTATCTTCAGAATTGATGTCTCCTTCGTCTGGCCAAATCAACAAGCCAGGTGAGTACATGGAATGTGCTCGCAAGCTATTTCCTCAGGAGAATATATGGCATTATAGCGTGCAGGGTGTGAGTCAAGGGAACAGCTCTATCCTAAGTTGCTTGTTGTGCGGAAATGTAAGTTTTCAATTTAAATATGAGGATAGTAGATTTAAAAGTAGCTTTGTAAACCAGAGCAATTCAAAGCAATAAAACTTCTCTTGAGGTAGACCCGGCTACCTCCTTTCCCATCTCAAGTGATAGCTCAGTCCATACTACTCTGGGCGGTATGACTAGCCTCCTCATTTCATTGCTCAGCTCGTACTATCCCGGATAGTACAGCTGGCCTCCTCAACGCAGTGCTCAGCCCGTGCTATCCCGGATAGTATGGCCAGCCTCCGCTTAACTCAATGCTCAGCCCGCACTATCCCGGATAGTACGGCTAGCCTCCTTCTCCTGCAATTCCTTGCTACCAGCCGTGTAGTATAAATTGCACCCTGTGGACACATCATGCCCACGTCCTTAATCCCTTCCCCTGCTTTCGCAAACAAATCTTAGTCTAACCAATGTGTGGCCTTGCCAGTTCATGTCCATGACCGAGGACGCGGCTATTCGAATAGTTTTTAACACTCTGCAGAGGCTGTACGGCTTTACCCACAAGATGTAAGTCTCCCTTGTTGCCATGGCCAAATGAGCGCTCTTCACGAGAAGTGCCGGCAGGGTTATTACAACAAGACCTTCGCCCGCTTCCATACTAGAGCTGGACCCGCTAGGTGGGTAACCCAACTTTTGCGTCCGGGACCAAAAATGGGACTCCCCACCTTTGTGTCGTATCAACACCCCAAACGCCCAACGCTGGTGGATCTCTAGAACTTTAACCACCTAGTCACATACTTTCTACTTCCCACGGGTCCATACTCTAGTACTTGCCAGGGTACTAAGCCAAGTCCTTTCCAGAAAGGACATGTGGACGTACGGTAAGGAACTGGTTTAGCAGCATTTAGGCTCGGTCCTTAATTGATTCGAGCAAGACTCCATTTTTCGAACCATGTTCGTCCCAGACGACCATGCCACCATCAGGTACTCTACACCCCCGAGCTACCCTTAGCGTTCTCACCCGAATCAAAATCATCTCCAGTTTTATTTGGGGTTTGATAAACATTTCTTTCAAATGCCACCTCGGATAGCACATGCTATCTGAAGGTTTTATTTCCCCATGTCCCAAAGGAGTTCATGTAATTCGAACAAAAATTTAGTTTTTGACTACAGCAGGTCTAAGCATGGCTACTGCCTATAGCCCTAGTACTTTTGTCGATCATGGAACGACCGACTAATACGTTTAGGGTTCCAAGGATCGGATATTCGGACCTACGTCATATACAGCTATCGGGTATAACTAGAACTACATAAAATATCGTTGATATCCACATAGCATGCAAGTTTCGCAATCAAAATAATTAAAGTTCACACATATGGGATTCAACATGATCAAGGTGGGAATGCTTGCCTGGTGATATTGGCTGAGTCTTGAACTTGAACTTGGTACGATAACCGGCCAGACTCCTCACGCGATTCGTCGTAACGTCGGTATCTACACGTCGCAAGAACGGCGAATAAATCAACGATGCAAGGAAGAACCAAACAGGAATCAATCATACATTCATGGGCTCTTAAAACATGCTCCTTAGACTTAGGTGGTATTAGGGTTTGAAGAGGTGGAAAGTAATCTGTCTCACATAAAATTAGGATTTTTCGTAGAACCGGAAACCTTAGCTTAATGACATACTAGCACTTGGGCTGGTCTTAGTTTTATATTTTAGTTGGAATCCGGAGGGAAAATATATCTTTTGAAATATTCTAGAAATTTTGTTAGTAAGTCTTTTTAAGGTAAGGTACTATGAGGTAGTCATTTGGGAAAATGGGATATTTAGGGTTTATAACCACTCAAGGAATTGATGTGCAAAGGTTCTAAAGTCTGGGTTCTACTGGATTCATAAAGTTTTATGCAATTCTAGATGCTAAGGAGAATTTCCATGTTATTTGGAGCGGTTATAAGAAGATAGATATATGTGAACTACATTAGAGTTGAGTCCAAATTTTGAATTTCAATTAGTTTCAAAAATTATGAACTGGTATCAGTATGTAGATTTTGAAATTTTAGGAAATTAGGAAAAAGAACGAAGTGGTTCAGATGAGTGACGAGAGAGATACAGCTGTCCGAAGTTTCATCGGAGGGGAAGAATCGGAGAGGGGGAGGTGCCAGCCGGACAAAAGGGGGACTTCAGAGACGCATTGGGTAAGTACGCTTCTGATGGTTGGGAGGCGAGAAGGGCGAAGTCCCAGGAATATTTACGCCTTCCAGGGAAGAAGGCGTCATTTGAACAAAGGAGAAGGGCAATACGTTTGTGGAGCCGGGATACATATTTCCGTTTGAGCAAAAGGGTAACTACGTTTTCAAAAGGAGAAAGCGCATTCACTGGGGTACGCCTCTATTAGCTCCGACAGTGGTGCCGCATTTGGAAGAGGTTTGCCGAAGCGGCACCTGCGGCGGACGCTAGCGCCGGCGACGGCGCTCGGAGGAGATGCTAGGGCGGAGGCCGAAACCGGCGGTGGCTAGAACCGCGGCAGGGGTGAGCTCCGGGGTGAAAAGTTTTCATCGGCAGCGGGATTTCTCCTCGGCAATGCTCGGAATCTCCCCAACCGGTGGTGGCGGCAGCGAGCTGCGCGGCTGGCGGTGCTTGAAGAAGGGAATGGGGCAATGGGCAGTAAATTTGGGCACCGGAGAGCTCGGGGTCGGCGAACTTGCGGCCAGCTGCGGCGGCAATGTGTCCAAGGCGGCAGCTGAGGGGAGCGCGGCGGTGTGCGGCGCTCGGGTCTCGACTTGGTGGCCGTGGTCGGCGCGCGGCGTCGGTGATTTTGATGGAATGGGGTGTGGGCAAGGTGGCTCAGGGAGGAGCACCGGTGACGAGCCCTCGCTGCAAGAGAGAGAGGGGATTGGAGCGGGCCGGTGGCTCACGGAAGAGGACATGCTCGAGGGCACTCCTGCCAGCCATTGTAGACGAAGCGAAGGGCGGCGGGCGTAGAGCTTCAATGGTGGGACTTGGCTGGAGCTACCGCAGAGAAGACACGGTGCGACGCGGTAGGCCGTGCTCGGGTGCGGCACTTTTGCTGGGCTTGTGCTCAGCAGGAGAAAGGAGGCCGGCGAAGGTCTTGGGGCAGGAACTGAGCCCGGGTAGCTCATGCATGGGAGTGAAGAATGGTGAAGAAAGATCTCGGCTTGAAGAAGAGAAAATGTAGAGAAGCTTGTGGCAGCTCGGATGCAACGGAAAACCAGGAAGAAGGGAGAGTGGAACTAGGGGAGTTGGGAACGTAAGAAGAGGAACTGAAGTAGGAAATGGAGCTCGGGATGAGTTCAGATGCTCAGCTTTGTAGGTCCAGAGGGGCGGGACTCCGGCGTGGTTAGAGCAGGTGGTCCGCGTTGAAGCTCAGGGACTGTAGCTGCTCGTGGAGTTAGGCACTGATGTTCAGTTTGGTTGCTGTGGTTAAAGAAGAGAGGAGGCTCAGCTTGGGGAAGATTGGGAGGAAGACAGTCCCGGAGAGCAGAGCTCGGTGCGGGTCAAATGATGAGAATAGAATGTGTCAAATGGGAATAAGGAATATTGGAAGGGAGCAGCTTGGGAGTACTGTGGAATGGGCAGCTCAGCTTTGCTTGGAATTAAGAGTGCACAGTTGGAAGGAGTAGAGAGAGAAGGTGTTTGCTATTGCTGTTGATGTATAGCACAAGTTTGGCACCGCTTACTGTTGGCTCAGGTGAAGGTGCAGCTGTTCAGGTGCTTGACTTTAAGGAGTAGAGGGAGTAAGGGATAAGGAAAGGAAAAACACGGCACATGGGTTCTAGGGTGCTGCTACACTGTGACAAAAGTAAAGAAGGGAGATGGGTAGCTAGGTACTACTGTAGTTGCTCGGGGAAATGTTGGCGCTGATGTCTAGCAGGATGGTGAGCTGGCCTGAGTAGTGATTATTGTCAACAGGAGGAAGAGAAGAGAAATGGGGCATAAGAAAAAAAAAGAAACTGGAAATAAAGGGAGTATGTCAGCCATTGATGTAGCTGCATAGTGGAAATTAGGCACCGTTGGTGGGTTGGCAAGCAGATAGCGCGTGTGCCTGGTAGAATAGTGAGAGACCAACATTGATTTCGTACCGCTAGAAATTAATTCATATCAGCTTGGTTGATTGGAAAGGAATCGGGATCCTTATGAATGCACCTACATGTGCAGTATATTTATTCATGTGCATGTGTATATGCTCCATGGCGGTGTGATGGATTAACGCCATATATATGCTCCTATGCATACGCATGTGTGACTTGATTATACCGTACGAGAAGGTTTATCCAGGAGGCATGCCTTTAGGGTAAGATGCAAAAGGGGCTAAATCTTAAGTGTAGGGTTGTTTTGCTACAATTCACTCATATCCGAGAGATGACATGTGATAATGTATTTTGTAGATTGGTTTCGTCTCTAATTTAATAGATCAATTTTTGGGGATTAGGGAGAATTTGGAACACATTTTATTTTGGGGTCTTTTAAATAGCAAGGTTAGGTGAAACTTTTATTTCAATATTAAAGGGTGATTTCGCCGAATCTTTTTGATTTGGAAAAGAAATATACTCGGGGTTAGTTAGACTAGACAAGAATAGAAGTGTTGTGCATTCGAGAGTCTCGGAAAGCAAGAACAAAGGAACTAGGGCTGTGGACTTCTCCTTTGCTCGAAAGAATTGAATTAGAGTTTCAAGTGCATATACCCACATAGACCTGAAGATTAAGCGTATATAGGGTGGCGACGGGGCTAGGATAATGGTAGGAAGTCATGGTGGGTTAGGGTTTGAGAAGTATCACCGGTATACTCATATATATGCATAGGATTGTAGTATAATTGAATGATGAATTAGGGTTTTGATCCATAGCTCGGGAAGGAGGATTAAGGTTTTGCGTATATACATATATACAAAAGCAGTATATATATGCACACACTCGCGATAGGATACGACGAAACAGATGGTTGAAGATCATGGCGTTTGGGAGAGGTTTGTGCCATATATACGCTCAATTTTGCAACGGTACCGCATGGTAGACGAACATACGCACCTACACATGTGGGTACATGCACGTGGGAAATTGCAGGTTTGCATATACAGGCTTGTGAATAGCCCGATAGGGTAGAAGACGGGCGGAGGTCGCCTTGCGTTGAGGGACGCATGGTGGAAACGGATGAAGAGATAGTCGTGATGGAAATTTTTGATCATTTGTGTCGAGAGGGAAGGAGATCACATGGTAGTTATATCCGTCGACGATATTGTTGCGAGAGAGACGACAAAGGTTTTCATTAGGTTTTGGTTACGAGAATATTGTTGTTAGCGTAAAAAGTTTTTGTTGGCCCTAATTTCGTGTTTTAGAAAATCGGGGTGTGACACTACGCCACGTGCGACACGACCTCCAACCGATGTCAACGCCTCTTCATCTGCCACCCCGGTTTCCGAAGCCGGGAAGAAGGCCGCTCACTTGCGGGCCCTTGTCGCCCAGATAAAGCAAGCACTATCCGATCGCTTTGATGACGCAACTCGACAACTCTACGAGGAACACGAGCGGGCACTCGCCGACGTCCAATAAGTGGCCGAGACCACGCATAATGAAGCTAGAGTTCTGATCAACTCGGGCCTAGATGCCAACAACACTGATCTGAACAGGGAGCCACGAGGATGCTCCGGAGAAGGCCGGGCGCGCCATCGCGACCAGCACACCGACTCCAGGTATCAACCTGATAGAGAGTCACCTCGAACACGACATACCCCACAGCGTTCCCCGAAAAGGAACCGAACCCGGTCGCAGTCACCTGACAGTCACTACGACCGTGCCCACGGAGATCAGGATAACCACGGCTATCATCATGATCGAGGCAAGGCTCGCCTGGACGATCACAACCGGGAGGACCGTTTCCACAACGGTAGGCGCCGCTCCCACGACCATCCAGATCGCCATCACCGCCGCAGCCGTCACCACAACTACTCATCGGATGACGAAGGATTTATCCCCAGCATTATCGCCGGTTGCCCCGCGCTATCTCCTAGACTAAGAGGAGCACGGATACCAAAGCATGTACGTTCCAGCAAGAACCTGGAGTACAATGGAAAAAGGGGCCAAAAGAGTTCTTGATCAGATTCACACAGGATATCCTAAGATTCCTAACAACAGGAGGAGATACCACGTCAATGGCCAACCTCCTTCCCGTATGCCTCATCGAGGACGCCGCCGCCTGGATCTAGAATGTACCCGAAGGCTCCATCCATAGTTGGGGCGTAGTTCCAAGACATGTTTATAAAAAGCTTCTCCACAACTCGTGATGCCTCAACCCTGAGGTCCGAGTTCAAACGTATACGGCAGGGAAAGGACGAAGGCCTTCGCGACTTCATCACCCGGTTTAAGAGTAAAGTCAACACCGTCCCAAGCCTCTCCTTCACTAAGGTACTCGAGACCTTCCAAGCCACCGTCTGCGATGAAAGATGCCTGGACCACGTCTATACAGCTCAACCATGTAACACCGCGGAACTCATGGAAATTTTTCGGGTACGGGCAAATTGCGAGGACCAACGCCTCCACAACATTGAGATCAATCGATGCCTCCACAGGTCGGATGACCGCGACAGACGAAAGCATTCCCCGGACAACGACTCAAGACGCTCCCCCCGAGATGGTCGACGAGCGAAAAAGGGGAAACATAACACTGAAGCAGTCCTCGCCGGCTTCCAGGATAAAGAGACATCTAATCACCGAGAGGAACGACAAACCAAATGGAAATCAAGACCCAAGCGAAACATCGCAGGCGAAATCTTGGATAAAAATTGGATACCTGAGGAAGAACGGACCCGACACAACTGGTGTAAATACCACCGTAGCGGGTCCCACGGCCAATCACAGTGCCACGAACTCCTAAAACTACTCCAAGAGGAGAACGGCGCTGAGGCAGCAAACAAACCCAGCCCTCGGGTTCAGGACAACTCGAAGTGCGAAGCCTATCCAGACGACGAGGATATCCACGTCAACAACGTCCACCAAAACAATGACACCCATTGGCTTGCACACCAACCCGACCTATAGCAAGTCGAAGACATCGGACAAGTCGACGGTAGCCTCGACTCCCAGGTCTGTCACATATGGGGTGGTTCAGCCACATACGATTCGAAGCGACAAGCCAAGCAGATATCACGCGACGTCCTAGCCGTACATCCACTCCATGGACCCTCCAAGTTGCAGTGGGCTAGAACCCCCATCATGTTCGACGAAACTGACTACCCCGACAACTGCCCTCATCCAGGACGATACCCCTTGATCGTATTCCCCAGGGTTCGAAACATCATGTTGCACAAAGTTTTGGTTGACGGTGGTAGCTCTTTCAGCCTCATTCCAATCTCCACGCTCGACAAGATGCAGGTCCCCCCGCTCAACTATCAGGCCTGTTGTCGAACGCTTCTACGGGATTATTTCCAGGTTAAATCACGACCCGATCGAGCAAATCACGCTAACCCTTACATTCGGAACTCACGACAACTTTTGAACGGAGGAGTGCATCTTTGAGGTCATCGACTTCGACATGGTCTACAACGCGATACTTGGACGACCTTGGTTGGTCCAATTTATGGTGATTCCCCATTATGCATATCCTATCATGAAGATTCCTGCTGCACATGGAGTCATCACAGTCAAAAGATCCCTCCCAACGGCTGTCGAGTGCGACATGCAAAACTATGGCCTTAACGCTCGACAAGACAACACCAGTAATGCTAACAAAAACCAGGCATCCGGAACCTCCTCGCCCGACAACTTGGGACCGACCAAGTCGAAACCTAAACTATCAGTACAACCGCACAGCGAGATCAAGCGTATTCCACTCTGCGGGGACGAACCCGAGAAAATAGTCAAAATTGGGTCTACCCTCGACCCCAAATAGGAACTCGCGTTCACCACCTTCCTCCAGGCGAACCCAGATGTCTTCGCTTGGAAGGCATCTGATATGCCAGGAATCCCAAGGGAGGTGGCTGAGCACAAACTGGACATCGACCCGGCAGTAACCGGTCAAATAAAAGCTGCGAAGGTTCAGCCCAGAGCAACGAAAAGTCATCGAAGCGGAACTCAAAAAGCTCACCGACGCCAACTTCATCGCGCCAATCAAATACCTGACATGGTTGGCCAACCCGGTCCTAGCCAAAAAAGAAAACGGCCAAATGCGCATGAGCATCGACTATACGGATCTCAACAAAGCTTGCCCGAAGGACAATTTTCCGTTACCTCGGATCGATCAGATCGTAGACTCGACTTCAGGATGCACCTGCTTATGCCTACTCGACGCCTACTCTGGTTATCATCAAATTCGTATGGGGGAATCCGACGTCCCTCACACTGGCTTTATCACCCCCTACGGCACCTTTTGCTACAAAACAATGTCCTTTGGACTCAAAAACGCCGGCAGCACCTATCAGCGGACTATGCAGACAGCCTTCTCCAAGCAAATCGGGCGGAACATGAAAGTCTACATCGACGACTTGGTAATCAAGTCAAAGGAAGAACACGACCTCATCATCGACTTGACAGAAACCTTCGACAGTCTCCGAGCTAACAAGATCATGTTAAACCCAAAAAAATGCGTCTTCGGCGTGGAAGCTGGCAAGATTCTGGGCTTCATGGTATCACATCGAGGTATTGAGGCCAACCCGAAAAAGATTGAAGCCATCCACAGCATGAAGTCTCCGACTAATACAAACCAAATCCAGATGCTTGCCGGGTCCATGGTCACACTTAGCAGATTCATCTCGTGCCTAGGGGACAATGGACTTCCTTTCTTTAAACTCCTGCGCAACCATAAAAGCTTCACATGGACAGAGGAAGCCGAAACAGCCTTTCAAGCACTCAAGACATATCTCGCCAGCCCACCAGTGCTAGTCCCACCAGAGCCAGGCGAAACACTCTTTCTTTATATCGCCTGCGGTCCTCGAGCAGTCAGTGTGGTACTCGTAGTCGAACGAGAAGAAGTCAGCTACACCGAGAAAGTTCAACGACCTGTCTACTATGTGAGCGAAATATTGCACGGACCTAAGGAGCGGTACCTGGATGTCCAGAAGCACTACTTTCAAGCTCACAAGGTAATTATCCCATCCATCTCCCCCCTTGGCTCCATCACCAAGAACAAGGAAATCACTGGACGTATTGCCCAATGGGTGTCCGAGTTGGGCGCATTCAACATCGAGTTCACACCCCGAACAGCAATCAAGTCACAGGTCCTCGCCGACTTTGTCGCAGAATGGACAGACCCAGCACCAGAACCCGACAATAATGAATATGCCGGTAAAACCTAGATTTTGTATTTTGATGGATCACTCACCCTCACTGGCTCGGGGGCTGGCATCATCCTCACAGCACCAACAGGAGAAACCCTTCAATACGCTATCCAGCTGTACTTCCGTGCCACTAATAACAAAGCAGAATACGAAGGTCTCCTCGCAGGCCTCCACATTGCCGCAGCTCTCGGCATCCGTCACCTAGCTGTGAAGGGTGATTCGCAACTCGTCGTCCGACAAGCAAGCAAAGATTATCAGGCTATTAGTCCAACGATGGCCGCATACCTAGCAGAAGTACGAACTTGGGAGAAAAAATTCACCGGCTTGGAATTCCAATATATACCGTGGCGAGACAACCACATCGCTGACGCCTTGGCTCGCTCTGCCTCAAGTCGAGCATCCCCCCCCTCCGCAGGCGTCTTCGTCAAGCAACTCTCCAAACCGACCGTCAAAATTCTGGTAAACGATGAGAATACCCCTACTCCATATGAGACTTATGAACAAGTCAGGACCTGACGATGATATAGCACCCGGATATCGTCAAGGAGGATAAAGCTGGCCATCCGGGCATAGGGTGGGCCAGGCCGACTACTCGGGGTCCAACTACAACGCGGGGGTGTATCATCGTCTTGGAGTACAAGACATGGACACGTACCTGTCCGGAATCCCGGGTGGTAGTTGTAACCGATTAGGAAACATATCTGTAAGCCGATTCGGACTCTTGTAACTCTATCCCGGCTGCCTATATAAGGCCGGGGAGGGATCCCCGGATAGGTCGACAAAAAAATAGAGCTCTCAGATCATCTGATCATAGGCATAGACACATACCCTCACGCGGGATACAAGCAATACGACTCGCCAACACAGGATGTAGGGTATTACCTCTTCTCGAGGGCCCGAACCTGTCTAAACTCTATGTCCCGTGTGCACCCATCTAGATCTGCTACTCGTACACCGCCCCATATTCAGTATTGCTAGAATAATACTCCGACAGGACCTCTCAGCTCGACGCCCCTAAAGGGATCGCCGGCGACGTCATCGTCCAACTTGAAGAAAGCACAGACTGGCGGGACCCGATACGTCCGTACCTACTCAACTAGACCAAACCAGGAGAAGAGGAGCAAGCCAAAAAAAATCTCCCGCAAGGCCTTACAGTACACAATGATCGAAGGTACCCTATACTGCAGGGGAGCTCTCGGCGTCCTCATGAAATGCGTACCTGTCAAACATGGCAAGCAGCTACTCGAAGAGATCCATAGTGGACTATGTGGTGCACACTCCGCGTGTCACACCCTGGTCGGAAAAGCGTTCCGACAAGGCTTCTACTGGCCAACGGCGCTCCGTGACGCCGCCGACTTGGTCCAACGATGCGAGGCCAGTCAATTCCACAAACGACAAGTCCACCAGCCCGCTCAAGCGCTCCAAACAATACCACTATCATGGCCTTTCTCGACTTGGGGGCTAGATCTACTCGGGCCCTTCCCTCCAGGACGTGGTGGCCACAAGTTTTTGATCGTCGCCATCGACACTTTTACTAAATGGATCGAAGCAGAATCACTCTCTGGTACAGCCACGGCAGCAGCATAAAAATTCATGCAGCGAAACATTTTTACCCGCTTTGGAGTGCCCAGCCGGATCATCACTGACAATGGACCACAATTTGTTGCGGCCGACTTCATTGCCTACTGCGAGTCCTACGGAGCCAACGTCTGCTATGCCTCCTTAGCCCATCCTCAAAGTAACAGCCAAGTCGAACGCGCTAATGGCCTCATCCTCGAGGGAATCAAGAAATGCGTATACGACATGCTACAACGTCACGCGAAGTCGTGGGTGACCAAGTTGCCCAACGCTTTGGGTGCTTCGTACCACGGCCAGCCGAGCAACGGGTGCAACCCCACTTTCTCTTCTCTACAGGGCGGAGGCGGTTCTCCCGTGCGAAATCCGGATGAAGTCTCCCCGCATAGAACAACATTCCAAAGACGAGGCAGCAACTCAACGGGTCAATGATCTCAATCTCCTCGAGGAAATGCGTGACTGTGCGCACCTACGAGCTGCCAAGTATCAACAAGATCTATGCCGCTACTACGAACGTAACGTCAAGCATAGTCGCCTGGAAATCGGCGACCTCATCCTACGATTGGTCCAGTCCACCAAAAACAGAAATAAGTTATCCCCCAAGTGGGAAGGACCCTATACCATCGTCGCCAACCCGAGACCGGGCGCTTTCAAACTCGCGGACAACGGCTCTGTGCTACCCAACACATGGAACATTGATCAACTCTCCAAATATTATGTCTAGCTTCCCAGGGGCTTCACCACACATAACTTCCTTATGGATAACTCGTGACTCCACAGTCGTCATACCTATGCTCTACCAGTACTACATTCTTCGGTCTACATCGAGCAATTATCGATACTCAAAACGCCTCTAACATGCTTCGCTACGACTCAGGACTTGGCATGTACACGAGCCTATACCTCATTTCGCCCTCCCAGTCCATAACACACAAGCATCCAACAGCTCGAGGCAAGGCACGAACATGAGTTCACGCCTCGTTCCGCCTCATCGAATTTGGTCATCGTATAACCGCCTCATATGCACTCAGGGGCTGGCACGAACACGGGTTCGCACCCCGTTTCACCTCCCCGGGTCTGGTCAGCTGTCCATAAGCCTTGACATGACATCCAGGGGCCAGCTCCCCCACGGGTTCCTCAACTCCAGGTTGTTCCCTCGACTCTGGCACACAGGCATCACGCCCAGCATTCGCCCGGGGGCTAGATGGAGCATGAGTTCCACAACTCAACTCCACGCCCCGGGTACGGCAGCACCAGCGCCTTGCATCTATCCGGAGACTAGCGAGTAACCGACGTTAACTCGGTTCACCTCTTCCCAAATGCAACGGCGGACATCTACCTTGCATCTGCATGGGGCCAGGCACGGCACGAGTTTCTCAATTCGTTTCACCTCCTCGACTACGGCAACCTACCCCAAGGCCCGAGTACCAACCTACTCACGCATTGAATCTACCACAGCAAAGTTTTTCAGATTGTTCATCCAAGTTCCTGCTAACCCGCATAAACAGTCGAGGGCTACCACGCCGAAATTTTTTCAGACTGTTCATCCGAGTTCCTGCTAACCCGCACAAACAGTCGAGGGCTACCACACCGAAGTTTTTTCAGACTGTTCATCCGAGTTCTTGCTAACTCGCACAAACAGTCGAGGGCTACCACATCAAAGTTTTTTAGACTGTTCATCCGAATTCGTGCTAACTCACAGAAATAGTCGAGGGCTACCACAGCAAAGTTTTTTCAGACTGTTCATCCGAGTTCCTGCTAACTCGCACAAACAGTCAAGGGCTACCACAGCACAGTTTTTTTTCAGACTGTTCATCCGAGTTCCTGCTAACTCGCACAAACAGTCGAGGGCTACCACAGCAAAGTTTTTCAGACTCTTCATCCGAGTTCCTGCTAACTCTCACAAATAGTCGAAGGCTACCACAACAAATTTTTTTCAGACTGTTCATCAGAGTTTCTGCTAAATCGAAAACAGTCGAGAGCTACCACAGCAAAGTTTTTCAAACTGTTCATCCGAGTTCCCGCTCGCTCGCACAAACAGCCGAGAGCTACCACAGCAAAGTTTTTTAGACTGTTCATCCGAGTTCCTGCTAACTCGCACAAACAGTCGGGAGCTCGGAGGCATATATATAGCACATTACGCAACCCTACGGCAATACGGCTACATAAGAGAACAAAGGAGTTTTTCACATCAAGCATAAGACGGCAAAAGCCACGAGATCTAGATGGCATAAGTCAAAGTTCGTTACAGCAAAAAATGAGGACATACAACCAAGGGGAGGCGGGTCTAGTCCTCCTTCCTGGTAGTATCACTGCCCCCGGAGATATAATCACCCTCGCTATCTTCAGCAGCAGTGGGCGCGCCCTCCACCGCCTCGAACCCGGTTTCAACGATCAACTTTTCCACCAACTCACGCCAGTCATCGATCCGTGTATCCTCCGCTCCGGGTTGTCGAGGCACAAACTCACTAAGCTCCCGCTCCAGCAGATTAGAAGGAAGCTCCGGCGCCAAGTCCTTAGCCAGGGCCAAGGCATAGGATATGGCAACATTGGCCATGCTTTTCGCCCGCACGGATGCATCCTCCTTGACAATGGCAACGAAGTTATTCTGGTAGGCCCGATATTCGGCCACAACTTTCGTTAAGTCTTCCGCAGCAAACTTCGTAAAATCGGGACGACGGTCAAATTTTAAACTCGCCATGACTTGATCAAGAAGGGAGCACGCCTCTGTGGTAGCTCGAGTTTGCACCTGCAACCGCCCGCGAGAGAGTCCTGCATCCTTCCTCACCTCCTCGAGCTCCCGACTAACGAGCTGGTGAAGGTCGGTCGCCGACTTGGCCGCAGCTGCAGCCATCTCGGCACGGACTGAGACCGAGGCAAGCTGCTCCATCTCGGCGTTGGCCACCCTCAGCGTCTCGAGTTCCTCGGCCTGCCCGGCCCGAGCTTCGGCCTCCTCTGCACGACTGATCGCAGTCGCCAGCTGGACGATCAACTCGGCATTAGCAGCTCGCAACCACGAGGTCTCGTCTTCGCCCCCGGGAATTCGGCTGAGGAGGATTTCTTCCTTGGCAGCCCCCACCGAAGTCGCGCGCTGTCACAAGACACAAAGCGAGACTGAGACATTCAAAGAAGCAATTACAAGAACCAAAAAGTCAAAAGTCGAGAAGGGTACCACTCACTTTCATCCAAGTCAGGGCGTATTCGATATACGTCCGGTACTCGCTGCGAGGCAGTGGACATTTCAACTCGCCATCATCAACTTCAGGGATGGCCTCCGGGCCGGCGAGTCCAGGTTCCCTCAGACCAGCGGCGGAAGCCACCAAGTCCCGGGGCACTCCCATAGGAGGGCTGCCGCCGGAGGATCCGGCACCCGCCCCAAAACGTCCCTCGGTACCGCTAGGCTCCACCTCCGGGATCACCATGAGCTCCCGACATTCGGAGGGGGAGCGCAATGATGAAGCGGCGGGAACAGGCGCAAGACTAGAAGAAATCCAGAACTCAGAATTTAAGCAAAAATGAAAAAGGGACTCCGAGCAAAAGACAAAGGAGAACCCTACCTCAAGCTGGGCAAGGCCGCCTTCTTCACCGGTCCTGGGGAAGTCGTGGAGCTGGAAGGCTGCTTGAGGGTATACCGCTGTCAAATGGCAGTGCCCAAAGTTAAGAACTCAAGAAAAGCAAGTCGACGCTCCGCTTCGCGAAAAACAAAGAGAAAAACTCACCGGAGCGGCCTGACCCCTTCCGCTAGGCGCCTCAGATGACTTCCTGCCCTTGGACGGTGGGGCCTTCTGGGTCCGGGTCGCCCCGACGTGCGTCGACTCCTCTACAAAGACCTCAGCACCCTCCCACGGGCCGGGCCCCAAGAAGGGACGCTGAGTGCGAGCCAAAAAGAGCTAGCGCCATTATAATCAACCACTCGAAGACTCGAAGGTGCAACTAGAGGAATGCAGCAAGGAAATGCTTACTGAGATGATTGTGGCTCTAGTCATCTCATACCGGTAGGCAAGCGACTCAATCTCCGGATGAACTCGGGACTCCCAAGACGAAGCCCGGGCGCCATCATCACCCCACTCGGCCTTGTATAGATCGTCAACTCGGCTCTGGACTTCCGCTATCACAGTACGGAAAGGCATAAAGACGCAAAAGAAAAATATCAATAGCAATTCGAGTAGTCCAAGAGAAGAAGCGAGGAAGCGTACCGTCATCAGCCAGTAAAAGGCCGACTTCATCTGTCCATCCGGGAATTCCTCGAGCTCCTAGCGGGGCGATGCGGCGGGTGATGAAGTCGCCAACCACGTGCACGGCCGTCAAACCATCCCGACGAAGCTCGGTGATCCAATCCTTCACAGCCTGGGTCCTCCACGTAAGTCGAGGGCGGTCCTTCCACAAATCCCATGGGGCCAGAATCTCGCATCGTGTCGCTGGGTCATGTGTGGACCGATTGCAGAAGGCCCAATTGGAGGCCCATTTCCCCCACGAATCCTTCGGGGAGAAAGGGATGTAGCTCGCCTTGGCATCATCCCGAAGAGAGAAGCGGCAGACACTATAGATTTGGCCGGCCGTCGACACTTTGAGCGTATAAAAATACCGGAACGACTCGACGTCTGGTGTCATTCTGACGAAGGCTTCGCACAGATGCGCGAAGACAGCAAGGAAGAATATCGAGTTGGAAGGAAAGTTTACCAACTCGATCTCGAAGAAGGATAGGACATCTTGCAGGAACTCGGACATTGGAAGTCCAAGCCCACACTTGAAGAAGTCGAGGAAGATGACCAGGTCCTCCTCCGGCGAAAATGGCTAGGTCCGGTCAGTAGGAGCTCGGAAGGCCACCGACTCGGGTAACTCTCCTTCGCGCACCATGCGCGATAGATCTTCCGAGGTGACACGGGGGGTGGGCAGGCCAGCCAACCCTGGGCCAGAACCCGTTCCTCCTCCCGCGGTGGCCGACGGTGCCCTCGGTCCAGCTTGCGGCGGGTCTTCCGTCACCGGCGCTTTTCCGCGAGCCAGGTCCCGGGCCGCCGCGACCGCTGACGAAGCCTCGCCCGTCGGAACCTCAACGGCCTTCTCCACGGGCCCCTCCGATGTCGGCCTCGATTCCATGACCGCTGCTTCACCGGAAGAAACACCCTTCACGTCGGGGAGGAGTGGCACACCGAGAAAGCTTGGGAATCAATTAAGTTGTCGCTCGCCGCCCGAAAGGAAGAAGGAATCGGGAGTAAGAGCGAATAGGAGGAAAGGAAAAAGCAACGGGTGTCATTTAAACAGCCCATACCGAGGCGCCGAAAGCGCACTATCCTCGGGACGATCGCAATCGCTCTGACGCTTCGGCCCACCACACCTGGGAAATCGCAACCGTCCCGGCGTGCAAACCGGCGCATTACGCAACAAAGTGGGGTCATGACATCACCATCCGTGAATTTCGCCGGACGGGTTCAGATTACCATAAGGAGCTAAAACCCGCCAAGTTTTGTAACAAAGGAGCGTCTCCTCCACTTGGGCTTATTTTATCCAAGTCTCGGCTTCATCACGCATAATGATGGGGGTGCTTGATGATGGGTAGTGCTACTACCATATATCCACGGTAAGGCCCGTGAAGTTCCCTACTGGGCCTCTAGTAAGAAGGTGTGGCCCAGAGACCCGATTAGGAGGAGGCGTAGGCCTCAAGTCGGTGAGCCCTGATCGGGATCAGAGAACAACTCTCGGCATGCCTTCGGGGAGGAGTCCAACTCGTGTACTACGAGAACTCAAGATATGCCGTTAAAGAGAAATCCGACTCGTGTACAACGAGGATTCAAGATGAGGGTACCTCCTTATTCCGCCTATATAAGGAACACAAACCCCTCGAGGAGGAGACAAGTTAGATTGGATCAGAAAGCCCTAGTCGACTAGCCTCCTTCGAGATCCCCCAGCCTTAGAGTTAATCTCGCCGGGTTCCCAACCTGTCGAGTTCCCCTTGTAAGTCAATCTCGCCGAGTTCTCTACTCGTCGAGTTCTCCCTGTAATCACCTGTACTCCATACTACATATCAATCCAATCATAGCAGGATGTAGGACTATTACCCAACTCGAGGGCCTGAACCTGGGTACGTCGGTGTTGCAGAATCAAGTTAATCTGAGTTATCGGCTCGTTACCGTATAAATCCATGCTGTATGAGTACGCTTAGTGGTACCCCCATATACTATACATTAACAAGAACTACGTCTACCGCGTTTTCTACCTTATTGTCACCGCAACAAATGTATCCTCAAAAGAAACTTCACATGATGAGGATATCTGACTAATTTTTTTTGAAATGGACTCTACTATGTTATTAGTATATAGCAGGACCTAGTTCAGGAGAGACAGCCACCCACCGAATGTGGGGCTGGAAAACGACGGCCATGTAGCAGTAGATTCATTCAAAACCTTCAGCCAACAGGGACTCGTGAACAACCTGGCAGTACTTCTGTTAACTGTACTTAGCTAGAACTATATTTGGTATACTGAACATGAGGGCTCCTATGCTACGAATGTATTAGGTGGACCAAGTACTACACGAACTATATTTTTCCTAAAAATAGTTATTGTATTTTAAAAGGAAAGCAATCTATAGGGAGAGCTCGCAATTAAACAAACTTATCAACATAGAGCCTATGACATTATCAATGCGTAGTAGGGCACTTAGCAAACATAATAAAGCTGGAGCACATATGCGTTCTGTAAGCTTCATAAACAACAAAAGAAGTGCGTCCTTTCTTTGATGCGAGAGCAACTTGTGCCAGTCGCGCGCACATACATGCAAACAAACGTCAACAGCTAGCTGTAGCCTGTATGTAACTGTTAGAGTTATATTAAACATGTGTTAGAGTTATATTCAACATGTGTAATCCATGCTTACGGAACCGCTTAGCAGTTGCTAATCTAGCAACTGCCGCCAGTTGCCGATCCTTGTACTCTATAAATACATACAATTCATCAATAAAGAATCACGGAGTTCACTGTTCATCATCTTCAATCTCTGTCTTTTCTACATTCAACACGTTATCACGCACGTCTCTACCGAGAGAGCAAATCCACACACATCAGAAGAAGCAAGGAAGAAGAGAAAAGGTGAGCGGCGATGCCTCGTTTCCTCACCGCCTTCCTCCTTCGCCTTCTCAGAAGTGTTCGTCGCCGCTACCGTCCGGTTGCTCGTCGTCACCGGCGCTTCGCTCCCCGCCATGGCCGCCATGGCCCAGCCCTCGGCTACCGTCGCCATGCCCACGGGAGGCGCCGCCCGCATCATCCCTCCATTGCAGCAAGGATCGGCGCACCCTCCCGCCTCCTCGGCATGGCGCGTGCATCCTCCGCGGCATCAGCAAACGGCGCGGCCGCCCATCCACGGACCTCGTCGCCATGGCGGCCTTGGCCCGCCCCAGCGGTCGCCCCGACCTGGTACCCGATCCACGGCTGGGATCCGTGCCCTCCGGGCACTCCCCCGCCGGCGGTCGCTCCTCCAACCACGGCACCCGAACCCGCCGGGGAGCTGGCCGCGCCCCCGCCTCCACCCGGCTTCGGACTCGAGGCGCCCCCGGCGCCGCCACAGCCGGCCCCGACGCTCTCGCCCACCGCGGCCGCCGACGCGCCTTCGCGCGCAACCGCCCGCCACCGATTCATTGCCCCCTTCCCGCCGTCGGCTTCGCTCCGGGCCGCTCGCGCCGGCTCCGGGAGGCCGGCCGCCCTCGGGCTCGCCAATGGCGTCATCGGCGCCGACGTCACCGCCTCCTCCTCCTCCAACGAGGAGGAGTACATCCCCCGGTGAAGACCCGTCGGCGCGGTGGGGAAGGAAGGGGGGTGGACACCGGCGGGCTCCGGCACGGTGAAGCCCGGCAGCAAGGCGCCTGGGCTCCGCCGCCTTGGCCGGCGCCTTGGCCGGCCGCCTTGGCCACGCCGCCGCCCCGGCCTCGGGTCGCCGCCAGACCGAGCGCCGCCGTCGCCGCTCCATCACGGCCCGAGGAGCCGCCGGACCGGGCGCCGCCACCGTCGTCGGAACGTCCGCCGCCGCCGGGCCCCTTGGCCAAAGCGCCGCCGCCGCCGGGGTTGGGGGTTAGGGTTAGAAACCCTAACCGCCCGCCCCCCTGCCCCTTATGCCGTCGCCCACCGAGCGCCAACCTGGGCCGGCCGAAAGGCCTTAAAGGCCCAGGCCCAGGTTGGGGGTGGCCTGCCTCACCCGCACGCCCCTTAGCCAGCCCGAGCGGGCCACAAGGCCGCCTGGGCCGCAGCCCAGGTTGGCTTGGCCCGTCTCGGCTGGCACCTGTTTTTTAGCGAAAACCCCCTATTTTTCTCGGGTTTTTGCTATTAAGTCCTTTCAGTGCTGTTTTTACTAAGTTCTGTTATGTTTAGGCCCCTGTGCTTATTAATATTTACATTTCAGTAATGTTTTCTGTTATGTAATTTCAATTTCAGAACTATGTAAATGTAAATGAAGTCCATGTTCAATGTGTTTGCTATATTGCAACCCCTATAACATGCACTTTCCGATATATTTGCAATCGAGATTAATTTTCTTGCAAATTTATATATCAATTCACCTCAATTAAGCCCTAAAATGCTTCTAGCTCAATTGGCTTAATTCAAGGAATTGACATGCAAAATTCAAAGTGATTATCTCATATATTTGTGAATCACAAAGTAATGGATACATGCGATCTACTGCTTCATTGCAGATTATCCACCATTACTTTTAAAATGTGCTCTTCCAAATATTTGAATTATAGCATATAACAACGTAATAGATTTTTAAGCATCTACTGACGCTCGTCAGATTATGCTATATATTACTACAAGATCTACACCATTTTGGTGATTATCTTCAAAGTGATTATGCTATATAACCTAAGATCTACACTTCATACTTCAAGTTTTCACTTGAAATTTCAGAATTTTGCACAATTATTACAACATAACCATGACGATACTTTGATTTACTCCTAAGTAAATTAATCAAATCTCTGGTTTAATTCCATGTTGATCAAGATGGCCAAAGAATTCGATGAGCTTGCGCTCGATGGTCACAACTATCCCACATGGGCAATGGATATCAAAATCGCTCTTGCATCCCGCAGCATTGTAGCAACGATCAACCCTCCCGTTGAGGGAACACCGGCATTACCGGATCCTCAACAATATGCTGCCTTATACATTATGAGGCACAATATCCATCCGGACCTCAAATCTGAATACCTGATGGAAGAAAATCCACGTGCATTATGGCAAGCACTTAAAACAAGATATGAACAGCAGAAAGCGGTTATCCTTCCCAAAGCAACTCATGATTGGGTTCAACTTCGGCTTCAGGACTTTAAGTCCATTGAAGAATATAACCATGGTGTTCACAAAATCTGTTCTAAGCTGCATTTCTGCGAGAAAGAACCCTCTGAAGCAGATAAGATTGAAAAAACCTTATCAACAATGCTTCCATCGGACAGGATCTTGTAGCACCAGTACCGCGCCAAAGAATTCCAACTTTATTCTGACCTTATATATGTCCTCCTGCAAGCGGAAAAACATGATGAACTCACTTTGAGGAACCATCATCAGCGCAATGTAGGCGCCGCTCCGCTTCCAGAAGTACATTACAATGCTCAGAATAATAATAAGTCTGCTGGCTCTTCCAAGAACCAAAAGCAGCACTTCGATGGAAAGCGCAAACGGAACTGGAAGAAGAAGCCACGTGCCATGGATAAGGGGAAAGGCATTGAAAAGCCTAAATTTGACAAATCTCAAGTTTGCCAAAAGTGTGGATGCTACAAGCATTCCACCAAAAAATGTCACACCGCTCGACACCTTGTTGATCTCTACCTACAATCCGTCGGACGCAAGAAACAAGCCCAAGGATCCAACTTTGAAGCACACTTCAACCTTCAAACGGACAACTCAAAGGAAGTCGGTTGTTCCACTGCAGTTCTCCCCGAACCAAAGGACAACCAGCACCTTCAACAATCCAACGATCCTCTGAACACAGAGAACATGATCATTGAATTCGCTTCGAATGACATGTTTGGGGACTTCGAATAAGCTCTCCCACTCCGTCAATATTATCATAGCATCCATATGATATTCTTATGTTGTAATATGTAAAAAGACATATTGTTGTCCTATATTGTATGTTACAATATTATAATGGTACTCTTGTACCTAAACAAATTTGTATGTATTCTATATATCTAATCAAGAATTTTATACTAAATTCTTCGTTTTTGTATATAGATTTCTACGGGAGTCAATCCGATGGAAGAGGAAATGTGCCTTGTGGACAGTGGTACCACAAACTCTATTCTTAGGGAACTAAAATATTTCCAAAATCTCCCTATGGGTACACAAGTAATAATCGAGGATGCTTTGCTATACCCTGATTCAACTCGTACTCTACTAAGTTATAGAGATATCCGTCAGAACGGTTTCCATATTGAAACCCATGACGACAACAAAGAGGAATATCTCCTCTTAACTAAAAACAACGGATATGGCAAGCAAGTACTTGAAAGAATTCCCTCTTTAACGTCCGGATTGTACTATACGTACATCAAACCCGTAGTACATGTTGCTTACAAGGTAATTTTTCAGAATGTTGATGCATTCCAAACTTGACATGATCGCCTTGGTCATCCCGGCATAGGGATGATGAGAAAAATTATCAGCAATTGCATTGGTCACAATTTGAATAATGCTAAACTTCCTCAACATTCGGATTTCATTTGCACCGCATGTGCAACTGGAAAGTTAATATTAAGGCCTTCGCACCTTAAGATTAACGTGGAACCACTCAACTTCCTTGAACGCATTCAAGGAGACATTTGTGGTCCCATCCAACCATTATCTGGACCGTTTCGGTACTTCATGGTTTTAATTGACGCATCAACTCGATGGTCACATGTGTGCCTTCTTTCCACACGAAACCATGCCTTCGCAAAGATTATGAGTCAAATTATTAAATTAAAGGCTCATTATCCCGAGCACCGAATCCAATCCATTCGCATGGATAATGCTGTGGAATTCTCCTCTAGAGCTTTCAATGATTATTGTATGGCTTTAGGGATAGAAGTCCAACATTCCGTACCATACGTCCATACACAAAATGGTTTAGCCAAAGCACTTATCAAGAGGATTAAGCTTATCGCAAGACCATTACTACACAATTGCAATTTACCAACTACTTGTTGGGGTCATGCAGTCTTACACGCTGCTGACTTGATACAATTGCGCCCAACTGCTTATCACAGTACTTCCCCTCTGCAACTAGTACGTGGAAATCTTCCAAACATTTCCCATCTGCGAAAATTCGGATGCGCCACATACGTGCCTATCTCACCACCTCAGCGTACATCCATGGGACCACATAGAAAATTGGGGATCTATGTGGGGTACAAATCACCGTCGATAATCAAGTACCTAGAACCTCTCACCGGGGATCTATTCACTGCCCGTTACGCTGATTGCATCTTCAATGAGGATCATTTCCCGGTATTAGGGGGAGATATCAAGTACCAAAAGAATGCCAGGAAATCAATTGGAATGCCCAAGGTATTTCCTATTCTGATCCACGTACTCAAGAGACTGAACTCCAAGTTCAGAAGATCATAAATTTGCAACATCTTGTAAATAACTTGCCAGATTCATTTACAAATCACAAAGGAGTTACAAAATCCTACAATCCTGCTGCAAATGCGCCCGAAAGAGTGGAAGTTCCAAAAGAAACTACCCAACTCCCCATCAACAATAAGAGGGGGAGAAGTACGGCCGCAAAACAGGATTCAGTTTCACACAAGAAACAAAGGAAACAGAAGAAGAAACCTTCTGAAACTGTAAATAAAATCCAAACTCCACAACCCAGCTTAGGAGTGCACTCAAATCTAGAAGCTGGGACATCGGAAAATCCTGACTCGATCATATTGGGAAATCAAGATCAGTCACCAAGGGATAATGAAATTTCCACCAATTACATTGATTTCAACGAAACATACTCTCCAGTAATGAGTGGAATAACCTTCCGATACCTAATATCACTGGCAATGCAAAATCATCTATCTATACAGTTGATGGATGTAGTGACTGCATATCTTTATGGGTCACTTGATTCGGACATATACATGAAGATTCCCGATGGAATCCCACTTTCGAATCAAAGCGCTAAACACAACATGTATTGTGTAAAACTTAACAAGTCATTATATGGCTTGAAACAATCGGATCGAATGTGGTACAATCGACTTAGCGAATTCCTTATTCAAAAGGGATACACGAATAACGATGATTGCCCATGCGTGTTCATAAAGAAATCCTTGAACGGGTTTTGCATCATATCCGTGTATGTTGATGATTTAAACATCATTGGCAACGCACAAGATATCGATGAAGCACGTGATCATCTAAAGACGGAATTTGAGATGAAGGATTTAGGTAAAACTAAATTTTGCTTAGGGCTTCAAATTAAGCACCTTCACTCAGGAATTCTGGTACACCAAGCTGCTTATATCCAAAAGATCTTGGAGAAATTTAATATGGACAAATCTTATCCATCAAAGACTCCCATGGTTGTTCGATCTCTAGACGTAGTGAAAGATCCTTTCAGACCAAGGGAAGATGGAGAAGATATATTGGGATCCGAATTCCCATATCTTAGTGCTGTTGGAGCTCTAATGTATTTTGCAAATTGCACCAGGCCTGATATCGCATTTGCAGTAAACTTATTAGCGAGACACAGCGCTGCTCCAACTAAACGTCATTGGACGGGAGTCAAGCAAGTCTTACGTTACCTCCAAGGTACTAGAAATTTAGGTCTATATTATCAATCTCGCAAAGATTCAAATCTAATCGGATACACCGATGCTGGATACTTGTCTGATCCCCATAATGCTAGATCTCAGACAGGCTTTGTGTTCCTACATGGTGGAACGGCCATTTCATGGAAATCTTCTAAACAGACTTTAGTGGCAACGTCCACGAATCATTCTGAAATTATCGCCCTATATGAAGCATCACGTGAATGCGTGTGGCTTCGCAGAATGATAAACCACATCCAACAATCATGTGGTCTTGATTCTATTGAATCACCGACTATTATCTATGAAGATAATACTGCTTGTGTTGCACAGATGCAAACAGGTTACATAAAGAGCAACATTACCAAACATATTGCTCCTAAATTGTTTTATCCTCATGAATTACAACAAAGTGGGGAGATAAACATCTTGCAAACCAAATCATGTGACAATCTCGCGGATTTGTTCACTAAGTCTTTACCAAATTCAACGTTCCAAAAGTTCGTTCATGAAATTGGTATGCGACGACTTCAAGATTTGCAAGAATCAGGGGGAGTTACTCTCTGATCATCAACCTGTTCATACATTATATTGCACTCTTTTCCCTTTATAAGTTTTCTCTCAAGCTTTCTCATGAAAGGTTTTTAATGAGGCAATATCAACACAAGGTTATATGTCGTATCTTCTATTTTCCCTATCGGGGTTTTTAAAGGAGATATACAAGACATGCCTATTGTTCTCTAACTCACTTATGGGTTTTTCCCTTAACAGATTTTCTCATGTGAGTTAACAAAGAGACAATTACAATTATATGTTGTATCATTTTCTCCTTATTTTCCCACTGGGTTTAAAGGAGTTTTTCATAACATATCAAACATTACTCCTCATATTTTTCCCACAGGGTTTTTGGAGGAATCTTTATCAAAGATGATGTCAACTCGCAAGGATAAGCATTGATTAGGGGGAGTGTTAGAGTTATATTAAACATGTGTTAGAGTTATATTCAACATGTGTAATCCATGCTTACGGAACCGCTTAGCAGTTGCTAATCTAGCAACTGCCGCCGGTTGCCGATCCTTGTACTCTATAAATACATACAATTCATCAATAAAGAATCACGGAGTTCACTGTTCATCATCTTCAATCTCTGTCTTTTCTACATTCAACAGTAACAGCTGCAGGGTTCAGTAGCAAGTGACGTGAATAGTGACTTGGCATCAGATTTGCTCCACCGTGTAGGCAAGTAGCAGTAGTAGTATGGAGCACGAGCGCGCAGGCTCACATGGAGAATCCATCCCATACGACCGAATCCACCTGCCGCACGCATAGGCCAGCACATGTGCGGCATTATTGAGCCAGATTGGTGAGGTGGCGCAGTGAAAGGTGGCAGGGAGAGGGACCCCTAGCGCCCCGGTCTTGTCCGGACAGCGAGACATGCAGGCAAATTACCCGTGGTAATCTGGAAAACATCCTGGAGATTAATTAAAGCGAAAGCAACGCGTACGCGCGCACCCAAGACAAGCCGAGTTTTGTACTCCACACCTAGCTAAGTACGCGCGCGATGATGTGAAAAGGAGGGTCTCGTCGTGTACCTTGTGCTGTACGGTGTACCGCCCTTTCCCTCGGCCGTGTCGTGTAAATGTGTGCTCTTTACTCTTCTCACTTGACTCCTCTGTGGCTGTGTCCTTGCTATAACTGCGCGTGCTCGTGGCTGTGCGGCAAAACATCTGTGACATACTAACCTCTGTGCTCGCGAGGCGCGCGCGCGAGGCAGGCAAGGATGGTGGCGAAGAAGCCGAGGATTGTCATGGTGGGGGCCGGCATAGCTGGGCTCTCGGCGGCAAGGCAGCTGTGCCGCGCGGGCGGGGACAAGTTCGAGGTGGCGGTGGTGGAGGCCGGCTGCGGCGCTGGCGGCCGGGTACTCACGTCCGAGTTCGCCGGCCACCGGGTCGAGATGGGCGCTACGTGGGTGCAGGGCATCGTCGGGAGCCCCGTGTACGCTCTGGCGCGCGACGCGGGCGCTCTCCGGAAGGAGGCGGCTGCTGGACTCCCGTACGAGCGCATGGGCGGGTTTCCCGACCGCCTGCTGACTGTCGCCGAGGGTGGCGGCGTCGTCGACGCGGACACGGTGGCCAGGCCGATCGAGGAGCTGTACAGGGGCATGATGGAGGCCGCGCGCGCCGGGGAGGCTGCCGGCGGAGGGGGCGTGGAGGAGTACCTGCGTCGGGGGCTGCGAGCGTACCAGGCGGCGCGCCCCGGCGGGAGCAAGGAGCTGGAGGAGGTCGAGGAGGCGCTGCTCGCGATGCACATCAATCGGGAGCGGACGGATACCTCCGCCGACGACCTCGGCAACCTCGACCTCGCCGCCGAGAGCGAGTACCGCGACTTCCCCGGCGACCACGTCACGATCCCCGGAGGGTACACCCGCGTGGTGGAGCACCTCGTCGCCGCGCTCCCGCCCGGCACCGTGCGCCTCGGCCACCGCCTCTGCCGTCTCGATTGGAGCGAGACCCCCGTGCGCCTCCACTTCGCCGATGGAGCGACGACGCTCACGGCCGACCACGTTATCCTCACGGTCTCGCTGGGCGTCCTCAAGGCCAGCCTCGGCAAGGACGCCACCGCCGCGGGCGCTATCTCCTTCGACCCGCCGCTCCCGCCGTTCAAGCGCGAGGCCATCGCGCGCCTGGGCTTCGGGGTTGTGAACAAGCTGTTCATGGAGGTGGAGGCCGTGGCGGCGCCAGAGCAGGAACCGGAAGGCGGCGACGAGCAGCTTGCCACGGCGCCGCCGCCAGATTTCCCGTTCCTGCACATGGCATTCGTTGGGCACGTGTCGAAGATCCCGTGGTGGATGCGAGGCACCGAGTCGGTCTGCCCCGTCCACGCAGGCTCCCGCGTGGCGCTCGCGTGGTTCGCCGGGCGGGAGGCCGCACACCTCGAGTCCCTCCCCGACGAAGACGTCATCCGCGGTCTCCACGCCACGCTGGACTCCTTCCTCCCGGCGCCACCTGGCAGCTACAGCGGAGCCACCGCGACGGCCACGTCACGGTGGAGGGTGAAGAGGATCAGGAGGAGCGGGTGGGCCACGGACCCGCTGTTCCTCGGGTCCTACAGCTACGTGGCCGTCGGATCGAGCGGGGAGGATCTCGATCGGATGGCCGAGCCGCTGCCACGCGGGCCGGTGGCCGACGGGGCGCCGCTGCGGGTGCTCTTCGCCGGCGAGGCGACGCACCGGACGCACTACTCGACGACGCACGCGGCGTACTTGAGCGGCGTGCGGGAGGCCAACCGGCTGCTGCAACATTACCGCTGAAAATTTCTTACATATATTGTCTCAAAAAAAATTCTTACATATATTTCTTCGACGAGAACCCGGCCGCGACCGTTTTGCTAAACTCGATCGAGCTATGTAGCTTACAAGTTTTTCTATAGCGATTTGGTTACTTTTGTTGGATTTGGTGTGATTCATTCACGTGTTGTGTCAGCGTTACTTGGTATGGCGCTCTATGTAATCTGAGGTGTGTTGATAAAAATGCGATTCTGCGAGATGGACCATTCACTGTTAAAGATCGGTCTTTCTTCTTCTGTGATAGGGGTCCGTGCCTCCATGATGGATGTGATGAAGGCCCTGTAGATGCTTTATGCCGGATAGAATAATATTGACATCAGACTAGCTCACTAGCAGAGGTTAATAATGGTTTGTGCTCCTTTGTACATGACTAAAACGTGCAACTGTGAGATGAAATTTGTGGTGGATTCCTCGAGCTCTCCAGTTTTCTATAGTTTTTTTTTCTGTGAGCAGGTCTCTGCGAGTACGGAGTACCTATCCGTATTATTAGGAGTTCAGCGCCTAGCAGCGAGTGGCTGCGTTTCCTGTCACCTTATTACGGTGTCACTTTCACGCGCCAAAATGATAATGTTGTTGATGCTTTCTCGCTAACAATATACTCCATCTGTTTTGTCTGCTTTCGACACGTTTCAGAACCGGCAAGGTAAGGCGACGACATGACATGTATCGCCCATCCAATGACAAGGTATCTTCCATCAGAGTTGTCTCTTTCTCTCTACTCGTCATTAATCGAACTGTGTTTTCAGCACACAATTTCTTGCACGTCGATACCAGTGATGTTACTGCACTGAGATTAATCTTCGAATCCCATAGTGAGAAATCTCTGGTTCAGGCTTGAGGCTACGCAGAAACTGCAGGTATTGAGCGGCGGGGCTGGAGAAGCAGCGAACGGCCCCCGGGGTGCGCGCGCGCATAGGATGAGATGCGAGCGGCTCAGGGACCTCCGCGTACGTGTCCTTTCTCGTGCGAATCACAACACGATCAAGTCATCATGATGCGGATGCCGAAAGAGTCGATCGATCGATCGAGCGATTACCTTACCGGTTTGTAAGTCTGATCCCTTTCCCGGGTAGTGATAACATTAGTTTGGCTAGGACAGGAGGAGCAGTAGATCGCTTAGCTTTCCCTGTGCGATCAAACGATCATTTTTAATTTCGTTATATCGGTATAAAATGTTAATTTTATTAGGTCGGTAAAAAAAAAGTTCAGATGAGTCGGCCGGCTAGTTGTTCTACCGAGCCGGTAGGTTTGTGTTGTGCATGATATTAGCTTACACGGAATTAAAGTTTGTACACGATTATTTGATAATTTGTAAGTGATATTAGATTAGTACCTGGAGTTAAGATTCATATTACCCGGTGTTTGATACTAGATATAGATTTAAAGCTCATGCAACTTTTTTATGAGGTGTAAAATTATAAATATCTATCGTTTGTGGGTTACTAATAATTCAGGTATGCTAGATCACTACCGAGTAATGTTTAGATATAGTTATGACGATCTATCCGTTGTGGTCTACTAATAATGAGGATGCATCAGATCAATGGCCGGATGACATTTAGGCGCAGTTAAGAAAATATATCGACTGTGATCTGTTTAGATATCATTATAAAAATCTATCGGCCGCGTTGTTTAGGTATAGATATAATGATCTATCAGATGTAATATGTTTAGACACAGTTATAACGATCTATCGACTATAACCGGCTCTGATTCTTCCTGGACGGCTTGAGCCGGAGAGGTCCCCACGGTCGGCGTCATCTGTCGACGATCGGTAAACCGCCGATCTTACGGTATTCGTGGAACTATGATACTTGGGGGGTAGGGACCTCTAGGGCAGAA
Organism: Stipa capillata; assembly: GCA_019208055.1. Lineage (NCBI taxonomy): Eukaryota > Viridiplantae > Streptophyta > Magnoliopsida > Poales > Poaceae > Stipa > Stipa capillata. The sequence goes on along the minus strand of JAGXJF010003186.1, from coordinate 290,106 downwards.
GGCCAAGAGATCTGACAACAAGGAAAAGCCCTTTTTATACAGGTTTGGGCCTCCCTCAGGATAACAGCCCTATGTCCTGTTCGTCTATATTGATCAGAGAATAGCCTTACAAGGGATGTGTATGTTAGTGGCTACCCTAGACCTAATCGTAGACTAATCCGACTAGTCCCACTAAGCTCGACTCCTTCGAGGTGGCAGGAATAGCTAGGGCTTCTGGATCAGGAAAGGCTTGTTAGATCTAACTCGACTTGTCCTCCCCTCTGGGATTTCTGATCCTTTTATAGGGGGTTCATCTAGTCGTACCGGTCATGAACTTTGACCTAGGTGAGATTCTGGCTTCCTTAAACATCGGGATCGCCTCCCTAGTTTAAAGGGTATCTTCCCTCCTTACGAGGGGTTACCTTATCTTCCTGAGATCCTTACCAAGCACGTGGCACACTCCGGTAATCCAGGGAATCGTATATAGATATTTTCTAATATACGGGATACCGTACTATCCATCGTCAAGCCCCCCATCAGCATGTGAAGTGAGGTCATGACCGTTCCGTAAGAAATCTGCCCTTGTCGGGGAACAACTCCGAGTAGGCGAAAACGAGTACTTCTTCGACACCTTCCCCGAGTAGGCACCATCTCTACCGGGTAGTCGGGGTATTCTGGTCGGGGTAAACTTTTGAGTGATCCGATGTATTTTCTGGGTAAATCTGATCCACTGATCACAGGCGCACGTTTGCCTGGTGGATTTCTAGGAAACCGAACCGTCGTGGCGGAATTTTTGCGTGGTGATGAAGAATCTTTCCTTTTCTGCGTTCCTGCTCGGCTGACGTTAGCCTAAGCATTACGCGCTCTTCGGGGTTGTGGGTTGTCAGACCCATGTTTTCCCGCGCACGTCGTCTCGCATGTGGGAAAAGTAATTATTCCGCATTTAATACGATGGAACAAATCGTGCCGTTAACCGTGCTTCGGCCAGGTGCAATTCGAATCTTTTAAGAGACCGAGAATTGGGGTTTTGCCTGCATTGCTCTCTGCCTCTTAGCATTCTTGTCTTCTTCCTTGCACCCCTGCGTTCAAGCTCCCACTTCGTCATTTCTGATCATCGCCATCGCCAACGATCATGGCAGGGTCTCTTCCGTCAGAGAGCTCATGGTCGCGGTCGGAGCTGACTTCGGCGAGACTTGCGTCTTCAATGGAGCTAACCCTTATCCAGTCGGCTCATCAAACCGAATTCCGCCCCGTCCGGAACGAGCCGATTCTTGTGCCTGATCCTGGTTGGTTGGTCATTTTCCCTAATTTCTTCTGGTGTGGATTTTTCTTCCCTCCGTCTTCTTTCTTGACCTCCGTTCTTCATTTTTATTGGATCGAGATGGTTAACCTTAATCCGGCCTCATTCACTATCCTTAGCGTGTTTGCCCACCTGTGCGAAGCTTTTCTCAGAACTCGCCCATCTTTAGACCTTTTCAGATATTATCATTTTCTGGAGAGGACCGGGGGCCAAGTCGCAGGCGGTGCCCGAGTCCGGTTACGAGAAGGGAGGAAAACCGAGTATATTGATGTTGGCGAGATCAACCCTTTGCCAGGATGGGAAAAGGAATGGTGTTATTGCCACCCACCGTTCGCCTTGGGTGTCAAGTACTGGGGTTTCCCACCCAGGTTGATACCCGCGTGGTCCGACGAGACGGTGCTGGACTTTCGCCTAAGAAGTCTTGTCAAGGAGACAAGGGTTCTCAGGTCATGCAACCTGACATCCTTCGACGTTGCTTCTGACTTCTTCAGGCGCGGACTTTGTCCCTTGCGATCGAGGGAGACGGGTGCCTGGGTGATCACCGATGACCCGTACCATAGACACAGGAAGATGGGTATGGTTCGTAGATTCGCTAAGCTTCTAGAATCCGTGTCACTCTGATCCCCTTTATTTTTCTTTGAACAGCTCTCTCGGAAGACGAAGTCTTTGAGAAGACGATGATTCTTTTCAAAGAGAGACCTCCTTCGAGGCGTCAAGACGTCCCTCTGTCGTTGCCCCTTCGGCCTCAACAAGAACAGGAAGAGGTTCTCGCGGTAATCTTTTCCAGTTTGAGATCTCTTTTGTTTCTTCCGAGTAGTGCTGATAACAGTACTACTTGGGCAATTGTCTTCAGCGTGAAGGGCGTGGGATCGAGGATCCCGAAGCGGGGCCATCTACCGATCGTCGGGGACCTTCTAGCGCCAAGAGTCAACCAGATGGGGACGTAGAACGTGGCCCCGAGCCGACCGAGGAGCCCCCGTGCGATGGGTCGGAGGCTCATGTGCTTCCTCCGGAGCTGGTCGCGTAGGTTTCTCTCGTAAGCTTCTGAGCTTGTTTCATCTTTTGGCAACACTTCGGTCTCCTGATCGGGTATGCTGACCCAAAAAGGAGAAGATACACGGAACTCCTTCGGCAGGAGCCGTGACCCTCCCTACTCGGGGGGCGGTGACTTTTCTGGCGTGGAGACCACGCGCGGTTCTGAAGAGAGTGAGGTAACCTCATACTATCCCTCTTCGTTGGCTTCTTTTCTGGTGACTCTGATGCTGAGTTTTCACTCGTAGAGGAACATCCCCGCCGGTCAAGGGACAACCGTCGTTGGCGGGTTCCCAATCCTTGTCGCTATCTGACCAGCCTGCCGCTTTGAAGAGGCGTAAGCTCCTACCTAGTCGAAGTGCGACTAAGAAGATTGCTTCTCTTCCTTCGGTTGAAATCTCACCGAGTCCTTGTCAACCAGTTGAGGAGACTCCAACGGAGGATGACCCGTTCGCGCTCATCAAGCCTTTGATGGAGGTAACTTTTCCTATTCGTAAAGAACTCTTTCGTGACCCCCTTTTTCTTACATTGGTACTCTCCCCAGCGTGCCCAGGACAGGTGGCAATCGGCTCGTGCTGAGATCCAAGAACTTCGGGGTCGATTCGCCCAACTTGCCGATGAACTTTCTCAAGAGAAGGCGAGGGTTACTTCTCTTGAGAGCCAACTGTCATCGGTGACGGAACATCTCAAAACGGTGCTGAAGGCGGCCGGAGTGCCCTTTCGAGTTCTCGAGGGCTTCTCGGACCGGTTGGCAGAACTGATGGGAGCGGCCCAGGCTTTTGTTAGTTGTTCGACTGTCTCGAAAAGAAATGCTCCGGAGGCCTGACTGTGTTGCGAATTTTTGTAAAAAGTGTGTACTCCGGAGCTTTTGAGGTTTTATGTTTGAACATGCCATGCTCATCCCTCACACCCATCTAGCCCCTGACTGTGTACTCGAGGAATCCTCGAGTATGCGGTCCTAGGTTGTTACACATAGAACTTCTGGAGTTGGTCAATGTTCTAGGAATTTGTCAAGACTCTGCCGCCGTCCATGGCTAATTTGAATGATCCTGGTCGAGTGACACAATGTTTAGACAGGTTCAGGCCCTCGAAGAGAGGTAATACCCTACGTCCTGTGTTTGGTGGATTGTATTGATCGTATCCCGTATGAGGGTATGTGTCTATGCCTATGCTCAGAGCGTTCTTGTGCTCTAGCTTGCTCTTAATCGTCTCTCAGCCTCTCCCGATCCAAGGATCCCTACCCGGCCTTATAGACGACCGGGGTAGGGTTACAGGAGTCCGGATCGGCTTACAGATATGTTTCCTAATCGGTTACAACTGATACCTGGGTATGCCGGGCAGGTACTAGTCCATGTCTTGTACTCCAAGTCGATGAGGCGCCCCCGTGTAGAAGTCGGACTCCGAGTAGTCGGCCTGGCCCACCCTATGCCCGGATGGCCAGCTTTGTCCTCCTTGACGATACCTGGGTGCCGTGTCATCGTCAGTAGCCCCCCGAGTCCTTCACGATCTGGCTGCTGTCCGCCTTCTCTCTTGAACAAGTCTCCCGAGTGGTATCCGCATGTACACGCCTTCTGGTCGCTTGCAGAGGGATTGTGAGGGACTCTCAAAGCATCTGTAGGACAGAAAATAATAAGCCGAGTAATATTCACTCGTAGGGCAGGAATATCTTGGCAGGTGAGCTAATAACGGGTAAGTCCTGGTGGTATCCAGTCGTTTCCAGCGGATGGAGACCGGGTAATAGCCCAGCGGGGGGCATACCATGAATCCCGACTGAATTCCCGAGTGATACCTGGTTTCCCGGGTGGCTCAGGTCCAGCTAGTGTCCCCCTGGAGGAATACCCTCGGAATTCACGTCAGAACCAGAACACATGCTGTAGCGCTTCGGCCCCGAGTCGTTCGGTGTCCAACTAGTGGCCCACTAGAGGCGCACTACAGCCGCCCTTCACTCGGGTGTATTCAAGTGGTCGTGGACCCCTCTAGGTCAACCATTGAAACCCTTCAAACTGTAGCGCTTCGGTCCAGAGTTGCTCGGTATCCGACTAGCGGCCCGATAGAGGCGCGCTACAGCTGCTTTTATTTTGGTGCATCCCCAAGCCTCCGGCCGACTGGAGCAGTCGGGCGGAGATTCTTTGTTAACCTGTAGATTTCACTCTGGGGCACGAACAGTGCACTCAGAGGGTGTAGCCTCCGAGCCTCCGGCCGACTGGAATAGTCGGGCGGAGGTTCTTTTTGGTTTGTAGACTCCACACTGCGGGCACGAACAGTGCACCCAGTGGGTGTAGCCCCCAAGCCTCCACTCAGTTCGAGGAGCCGAGCAAAGGGTCTTGATGATTCTTCCTGCCTTCGACCGACTCGGCCAGCGCAAGACCGAGTGGGATAACCTAGAGGGCACCCTCCGCGCGACACAGGAGCAAGTGACCGCGAAGGAAACCCCACTTGAGTCCGATGGAGATGGTCTAGTCTGAGGCGAACACCATTGCTGACAGCGTTGTCCTGTAAAAGCAGGCAGCAAACACGTGAACCACTCCATATACATGTGAAGTACTTGGGAAGGCTGAGTGCAACTTGCTTATGCATGTTTTGGTTAACTTGTTCTGTGTTTATTAACCTCTTCTTTCGTCAAAATTCGTTCGTGTATAAGTTAGCCCTTTGCGTGTGCTCTTGCCGACCCGTTGTCACACCCCATTTTTCATAATCCTGTTTACCGGCATAACCGTAGGCGTGTTGGGCATGATTAGGGTTTAACGCACATCCGTCTTATTCAACCCTGCCACACATGCACTTTCTCTCGACCAAATCCTAATAAACCCTAGACCCACACATACGCAGTAAAACCTAGACCGCTTACGACAACTCATCCCGGAGCCTACCTAAGCAAGAGAGGGAGAATCCGGAAGACCTGCTATACTCCCATCCACCCTACCGTATCCCGGAACCCTTCCCCCTATTTAATTCCACTTCCGACGAAACCCCAATCGCATCGCCAATCACTCCCCGACCTTTCCCTAAATCCCGAATGTTCAACAGCATGAGCGCATCCAATTCAGAAATCCCGAACGACAGCCATCGAGCACTTTTTTCAAAAAGAAAACTCTCAGCCTCAAAAGATAACAGGGAAACCTCCGTCAACTGTGCCAAACAAAGTGTGGACCCCACCCCTGGTTCTCCCAACCTGCCAGTGCACTAAAACCTCTGATAGCTAGTGTCATCTCACCACCAGTGGAGGAAAGCAGGAATTGACAAGTCCTGGCAGGCAAAGCTGCTCAGTTCCCAGCATCAAACCTAAGCTATAACCTCTGCAGCACTCGAACACGTCTCCAAGGACCCCTGTGGCATGGTGGTACGTGGCAACTCCTTCTTGGCAAGTCCACGGCACCTCATGCCGCTCCTGGCAAGCTGCGACGCGCCGAAAGCTGACCAGTGCGCGCTCTGGGCTGGCACCAGCACGCCACAGCGCAGCCCCATGCCAAGCCGCCACCTTCGTCGCCGGGAGCTTCGACCGACGCGCCCGACTGGTCACCTCGCCCATGTCCAGCTCGACGCCGCAGCAGCGCCTTGGGAGCGGGCACGCCGCGAGCTTCGGCTTAAAGCCGCGCCACCCGTCGAGTCCCCGCCGCGCCGCCCGCCACCTTTTGCGTCGACCGGATCACCGTAGCATGCCACCTCCCGGTGAACCATCCCATCACCCGGCCAGCTCACCCCGCCTGTGCCGCCTCGGGAGCCTCCCTCGCCGCGCCGAACGCCGGCTTCACCGCGTCGCCCGCTGATGGCAGAGCCACGTCGCTCGCCCCGGCGCGCCGCTCGCCGTTGAAGCCTGTCCCGAGGCAGCTGCCACGCCCAGGCGCCTCTTCTCCTCCCCTGTAGCCTTGGCCACGTTGCCCTCGCCGCTCAGATGTGTCCCATCACCGGAGCACCGCCACCGCCAGCTCAGTACGCCGCTTCCCTTATAAATAGCCACCCGAGCTACTCCCCAGCCCAAGCCACCAACCGGCCTTCTCCTCCAAGCTCCAGTGCGCCCTCTACTCCTCTCCAGCCGAGCTCCCTCCCCCGCCTTGCTCCCTTCACCCCCACCAAAGTAGCCGGCGGCCACCCTAGCTCCTCTGTTCCGCACAAACCGAGCCGCCCCAAAGCAGCCGAGCCAGATCTCTTGGCCGAGGAACACCAGACCAGACGCTCTCTTCCCCTGGAGCCCCTCCCCCGCCGCTTAGCAGCTCGCCGCCGGGAGCCGCTCGCCTAAGACACCGCCGCCGCCGCCGCTTAGTTCTAACCGAGCAGCCCAGGTGAGTGCAGAGCTCATTTCCGAATAGGGTAAAGTACCCGGCTGCTCTCCAGTAAAGGCGCCCCTCCATTTTACGCTTTGTAGCATAGGAGGCGCAACGAGCTCTGTATAGAAGGCATAAAGGCATTTCAAACCAATTCCTGTGCACGCTAGGCTCCCTGGTTTACCTGATTAAAACCGTTTCGAATTAGTTTTTGCATATACAACCTTAGTTCTGGAATCTACAGAAGATGCCCTAGTCTTAGTATTCACAAAGTTGCAAAGTTTGAATTATTTTAGAGCTTTATCAGTAGGGTTAAGTTAGGGCATCGTTAAGCTTTTCCAAAACCCACGCATGCAATACATGCATGATTTCCAGGATAACCAAAGCAAATAGTTATATTGCCAGTGCATTAAAATAGTACTAGCACCCATTATTTCATAGAAGCCGTAGCTCGAGCATGCAACCCTAATGTCACGAGCTTTACTATCCGAATAGAGAGCATCGTCATTTCATGTGACCTTTTTACATGTTCTTGGGTTTTATTCGGAGTTTCATCGCTTGCTTCTTATTCGCCGATCTTTCTCGACGTATAGTTAACGGAGTGCCGTACGTGCCGCGAGAGGATCCGACGTCACCTTCACATCGAGAGCAGGAACAGGACCCAGAGCTGCCAGGCAAGCTTTCCCTCCTTGAACATGTCGAATCCCATATTTGCTACGTTTAAGTATTTTGTTTGCAAAATCCTGCATGCTATTTTATTAACACCGATATTTTATGCTAGTGAAGTTATGCCAAATAGATGCATATGCCCTAGGTTTGGAACCCGTCCTTTGTAACCCTAGGACTAGTTAGTCGGCCGAGATCGACCGGCAAGGTAGTAGGAATATAAACAGTAGCTGTGCTTAGACCTGCTCTAGTTAAAACAAGTTTTACAAAGTACGGGAGGGATATGGGATCAAAACCTCGGCTTGTTTATACATGCCGAGGAAATCTTTTAAAAGGAAATATTTGTGAAAACCCCACATGAAATGATGAAGGATTTTGGATTCGGGCGGGAATGCTAAGGGTGTTATGAGGATGTAGAGTAGCCGGTTGCTACTTGCGGAAGGAATGGTCGGGTAGCCGGTTGCTACCCGTGGAGTTGGTTGGTTATGGAGTCCCGCTCGAATCGGTTAAGGACCGAACCTAAGTGCCGCTGAATCAGTTTCCCCACCGTACGTCCACATGTCCTTTATGGGAAGGACTGGACCTGGTACCTCGTCTAATACCGGAGCCCAGAATCGTGGGAAGTTAGGCTGAAGTGCTAGTGGATCCATAGAATCCCTAGAGGATCTCCACGGGACTGAGTAGGGGAAAAGCTCTTCATGGGTCTCACCGTATTGTGAGGGTAAAGCTCAGTAGAGTCCTACAAGGTACGTGGAACATGGTCCGACACAAAGGGGGAGAGTCCCACTTTCGAGATGCAGAAGGATGGGTGGTCCTCCTAGCGAGTCCGGCTCTAGCGTGAACACGGGCGAAAGGTCTCGTTGTACAAACCCTGGACACATGCGACCGGTAGCATGCCCAGGAGGAACTACATCTTGTGGGTAAAGCCGTACAACCTCTGCAGAGTGTTAAAATCTATTCGAATAGCCGCGTCCTCGGTCATGGACATGAACTGGTAAGGCCACACACTGGTTAGAATATGTTTTGGTTGTGAAAGCTGGGAAAGGGATTAAGGACGTGGGCATGATGTGTCCACAGGGCGCAATTTACGCTACCCGGATTGGTAGCTAGGAATTGCTGAAGAAAAGGCTAGCTACACTGCCGGGGTAGTGTGAGCGGAAGCCGAAAGGGTAAGCGGTGATGAGCGCGGCTATCCCGCGGAGGAAATAAAGGAGAGGTAGCAAGGGCTACCACGGAGGACAATGTGATACGTTGGGATCATTGTTTTACAAAGTTTGCTTTCGATCTATTATTGTTATTTACAATACAAACTTACATTTCCGCACAACATGAAACCTAGGATAGAGCTCTCCTTTGAGATATTCCTTTGCATGAACTATGCCGTATTATTTCCCCGAGGGAAAAGCTTGCGAGTACATTCAATGTACTCACCTGGCTTGTTGATTTGGCCAGATGAAGAAGAAGAATGGTGCTCTGAGGACGAGGTCAGCGACCACGAGGGCTAGGGCATTCTCCCCAGTCAGTTGCCTGTGGATGGGCATATTGATGGGTTAATAACTACGCTTTTGCTATTTCCGCTGCTACTTTTATTCGGCCAATCGGCCATGTTGTTGAATAAAGACCATAATGGCATAATTATGTAATATATTCGGTATTGTATGAGGATGTTATCAAGTTCTTGTGTGTACCGACTACTGATCCAGGGATCGGTACAGTAAACACGGGAGACGTATCCGGCCCTAAAACCGGGTACGCCACACCCGTCGTAGCCCCCATTGCATAGAGATTAGCCGTGGGCTGTTTCTCATGTAACGCAGGGTTGTGGCGTAGACCGGCGATTGAAGACGAAGAGTTAACGCCGAGCATTTTATACAGTACTAAAATAATTGTTGAAAGTGCGTATGGGCGCACACGGTGTGGTGTAGCTCCCGAGTGTCCGCTATGTGTAGCCGTGAGCGTGCATAGTAAGTAAGTCAGGAAACCCGAAAAGTTACTCGGATGGAGCAAATAAAATATTTTTATTCATTTGTTCATGCTTAAAGTATGGAAGTACACTGCTTAAGCATAAAAGCGACTTAGCTGTTCAATGTTCCAGGCGTTGGTGACGAGGTTGCCGTCCTTATCCTTCAGCCGGTAAGCCCCCCGGGCGTAGTATTTCAGCGACAGTGTACGGGCCTTCCCACGGTGGAGAGAGCTTGTGCTTGCCCTTGTTGGACTGGACTCGGCACAGGACCAAGTCGCCAACGTCAAAAACGCGCCCGCGTATGTGGCGGTGGTTGTTGTTGTTCACCGGCGCATCCGAGTCAGCCATGAAGGCCTCCCGAGGAGGATTGCGGCTTCCCAAACTCTCGAAGCCGTCCGAGTCGTAGTCGAGGATGGACAGAAGGGACTCGATCGCGCCGACCAGTCAGGATCCCTGCTCGACGGGTGAAGACCCGTGCTCAAACAGGAGATCCAACTTTGGCATGACCTCGTCCTTGGAGATGGTCGCCGAAATAATTGACTTGGACGAGAGTCCGAGTGAAGAATACGGTGAAGCCTCTGCCAATTGGCTGGGGGCCGAGTCGTAGGGGTGAAGTTTGCTGAGTTTGTCGGTGATGAAGTCCAGGTTTCTGACCCGGAAGACCTGTCCTGGATCGGCGACAGAATCTTAGGGGCCAAAGCTCATGATTAGGCCCGGAGCGAAGTCATCGTTGTCGTTGAAGAAACCCATCTGGATCTGTTCAGATAGATCTATGCGCACAGCCCCTATCTGGCGTGCCAACTGTCGGTGTACTGATCCGGCAATAATGAATATGGGGCGGCGTATGCACAGCAGATCTAGATAGGTGCACACGAGAGACAAAGTTTAAACAGGTTCAGGCCCTCGAGAAGAGGTAATACCCTACGTCCTGTGTTTGGCTGATTGTATTGATCGTATCCCGTATGAGGGTATGTGTTTATGCCTATGCTCAGAACGTTCTTGTGCTCTAGCTTGCTCTTGATCATTTCTAAGCCTATCCCGATCCAAGGATCCCTACCCGGCCTTATATAGACCACCGGGGGTAGGGTTACAGGAGTCCGGATCAGTTTGTAGATATGTTTCCTAACCGGTTACAACTGATACCTGGGTATGCCGGGCAGGTATTAGTCCACGTCTTGTACTCCAAGTCGATGAGGCGCCCCCATGTAGAAGTCGGACTCCGAGTAGTCGGCCTGGCCCACCCTATGCCGGGATGGCCAGCTTTGTCCTCCTTGACGATACCCGGGTGCCATGTCATCGTAACTCTTGTTCTGAACGAGTCGTAGAACGAGGTCGCCAACTTGGAGAGAGCATTGCTGGACATGTCGTTCGTAGTAACGACGGAGGTCTTGCTGATACTTGGTGGCTCGGAGCAAGGCCTGGGTCCGTTTCTCCTCAAGGAAATTGAGGTCGTCCTCTCGTCGAGAGGTTTCTTCCTTGTCCGTGTAGAGCTCTACCCGTGGCGATTTGAGCGAGATCTCGCAGGGGAGCATGGCTTCTGCCTCGTAGACCAAGAAGAAAGGTGTTTCGCCCGTGGCCCGACTGGTAGTTGTCCGAAGTGCCCTGAGGGCAGTTCTCTTACCCATGCCTTTGTGTGCGTGGAGAGGCGAGCGAAGACGCGGGTCTTCATGCCCTGAAGGAGGAGTCCATTGGTGCGTTCGACTTGCCCATTGCTCTGTGGATGTGCGATCGAGGCGTAGCATATTTTAATGCCGAGTCCGGTGCAGTATTCTATGAATTCTGCACTGGAAAACTGGGTGCCATTGTCGGTTATATTCCTGCTCGGGACGCCGAATCTGGTCACAACACTCTTCATGATGAACCGCTTGGTTGCCTCCGATGTGATTTGTGCGACTAGTTCAGCCTCAATCCACTTGGTGAATGTGTCGATTGCAACAAATAGGAAATTGTAACCCCCGGGTGAAACTGGAAAAGATCCTAAGATGTCCAGACCCCACGTGGTGAAGGGCCATGACAAGAGAATTGTCTGTAGTGCTTGGGCGGGCTTGGTGAATGTGTCTGCGGTGAAATTGACACTGACGGCATCGCTTCACTAGCTCGCTCGCGTCACGGAGGGCTGTCGGCCAATAGAATCCTTGTCTAAAGGCCTTTTCGATCAGGGTTTGGAAAGATGCATGTGCCCCGCACACCGCTCCATGGATCTCTTCGAGTAATTCTGTACCCTGCTTCTGAGGTATACACCGCATGAGCACTCCGTGAGCCCCTCTTCGGTAGAGGGCTCCGTCGACCAAAGAGTACATTCTGGCGCGTCGGGCAAGCTGCACAGATAGTGTATCATCCTCAGGCGTAGTTCGATCTAGAAGGTACCTGCGGATGGGTTCTATCCACGAATCTTCGGGATCGAGAGGGGCGACGAGTCGGCCCGCCACTCCCCTTGGAGCGTCAATGCCTGGTGACGTCCTTGAATGGTGCTCCGTTCTGAGGGTGGCCATTCCTTCGTCCGTGGACTCGTGAAAGGCTATGGACGGCGTCGAAATCCTTTCTACAAAGGTTTTGGTTGGGCATGGAGAACATGAAGAGGCTAGGCGGGCAAGACTATCGGCTCGGCAGTTGTCCTTCCTTGGGATGTACCGTACCTCGAGGCCGATGAATTTCTTCTCCAACTTCCTCACCTCCGCGAGGTAAGCGGCCATGTTCTGGTCTGTGGTCTGATATTCCTTGGACACTTGCCTCGCCACCAGCTGTGAGTCCCCACTCACTAGTAGGCGACGAATACCAAGTGCAGAGGCGACTTGGAGACCGGTGAGCAAACCCTCATACTCGGCCATGTTGTTCATGGCTGGGAAGTCGATCTGCAGTGCATACTGCAGGCATTCTCCAGTTGGGGAAGTTAAAATTATTTCAGGCCCCGCACCTTCGATTGTGAGGGAACCATCGAAGTGTAGAGTCCAGACATCTTCTTTCGCTGCTGGTGATTCATCGGAGTAGTTGGGTGCCGACCATTCAATGACGAAGTCGGCGAGTACTTATGATTTGATGGCGGTACGATGTACGAAGTGGAGGTCGAACTCTCCTAGCTCGACGGCCCACTTGGCGATCCGACCAATCACGTCGTGGTTGCAGGGAATCTCTCCCAGTGGGTAGGTAGTCGGGACTATGATCGTGTGAGCCTAAAAGTAATGTCAAAATTTTCGAGATGGCGTAAGTACGGTGTATAGTAGTTTTTAAACTTGAGGGTAACGTTCCTTGGGACCATGTAGGATCTCGCTGACGTAGTAGACTGACTGTTGAACCTTCTCGCGTTGTTCTGGGGTGCCACGTTCCACCGTTAATACTCCGTTGACTACAGATGGGCCAGCAGCGATGTAGAGGAATACGTCTTCTTCTGGGCCGGGTGTGACTAGTACGGGGGGGGGTTGTTAAGTATTCTTTGAGGCTTTGGAATGTCTTTTCTGATTCTTCTGTCCACTCGAAGCCGTTGTGTTGTCATAGGTGTTTGAAGAAAGGACTTCCTCGGTCTCCTAGTCGGGATATGAACCGGCTCATGGTTGTCATGCAGCCCGTGAGTCTTTGGACGTCTCGGACTAATTTTGATGACCTCATTTCTGCGATTGCTCGAATTTTGTTAGTATTTGCTTCGATTCCTCGGTGTGAGACCAAGAACCCAAGTAATTTCCCAGCGTCCACTCTGAAGGTACTTTTTTCTGGATTTAGCATTATCCTATTTTTTTGGAGGTTTGTGAAGGTTTCTTGTAGGTCCGAGATCAGGTATTCCTTCTTCTTTGTTTTTACGACCAGGTCGTCGATGTAGGCTTCAATGTTCTGACCAATCTGGCTGTGGAGGGCGAGCTGCATTCCGCGCTGATATGTGGCACCTGCGTTCTTTAATCCGAAAGGCATCTTTGAGTAGCAGAATACCCCAAATGGAGTTACGAAGGAGGTTTTTTCCTCGTCTTCCCAACACATGCTTATCTGGTGATAACTGGAGTAAGCATCGAGGAGGCTCGGATAATCACATCCTGACATAGAATCTACTATCTGGTCTATCCTGGGTAGTGGGAAGGCGTCTTTAGGGCAGGCTTTGTTAAGGTCTGTGAAGTCGACGCACATTCGCCACTTTCCGTTGGCTTTTCTTACCATGACGGGATTGGCGAGCCATTCTGGGTGTTCGACTTCTCGGATGAACCCGGCCTTTAGAAGCTTTTCGATTTCCAATTTAATGGCTTCTTTCCGATCGGGAGCGAACCGTCGGAGCTTTTGCTTAACTGGCACGGCGTCTGGGCGAATTGCCAGCCTGTGCTCGATAACCTCCCTGGGGATTCTGGGCATATCGGATGGTTGCCACGCGAAAACATCCGAGTTGTCCCGGAGGAAGGTGACGAGCGAGAGTTCCTGATCTGGATCAAGAGTTGAGCCGATTTTGACCACTTTGAAAGGTTCTGCTGGGTCCAAGGGAATAGTTTTTACCTCGCCGTGAGTTTTTACGGTGGTCTTGGCTTTGAAGAGGGTGTGCCCCTCACTCCCTTGAGATGTTTGAACATGGTCGAGGCTGCGCTTGTCACAGAGTAGTGCTTCCCGGGAGGAGCTCTTTATCGTGAGGACGCCCTTTGGGCCAGGCATCTTTATGCACTAGTAAGTGTAGTGCGTTACTCACATAAATTTGGCCAGAGTTGGGCGCCCCAAGATGACATTGTATGCTGTTTCGAAGTTAACTACATCAAACATGACTTTTTATGTTCGGAAGTTCTCTGGTGTGCCAAAGGTAACCAGGAGTGTTACTTGGCCGATCGGCGTGGCCGACGAGCCCGGGACGATATCGTGGAATGCCTGTGTCACCGTCTGGACCGACGATCGTGGCACCTGCATGGCGTCGAGAGCGTTGGCGAATAGGATGCTGAGGGAGCTTTCTCCACCTATTAGCATGCGGCCTACTCGACAGTTGTTGATCGTTGGTTCAACGACAATCGGGTATCGTCCTGGTCGAGCACAATTCTCGGGGCAATCTGTTTGGTCGAATGTGATCGTGACCTCCGACCACTTGATCGCCCGAGGGACTCTCGGTACACTCGCGAGAACCTCTCGGGCAATCGCCTTGTATTGCCTCTTTGACTCATAGGAAGTCGAGCCCCCGAATATATGCTCGATTGCTCTGACATGCCCCTGGAATGGCTCAGGGGTGGAGTCATCATCGTCGGAAGTCGTGTCTCGACTGTTATTTGCGACCTGTGGGTTTTCCTCATGGAACTTCTCTCTTTCCTCCTTGAGGTACTTCTTGAAGATGCGGCACTGACGGAGATCATGCGAATCGGTCTGGTGGAAATCGCACCAGAGCTTGGATGGCTTGTCGGAGGAATCAGTCTGCTTGTCCTTAGGGCATAGTCGCCAGGTACGTTTCTCAGGGAGGTCAGCCATTATCTCCTCGGCTTTAGCTCTCTTTTCCCTGCTCCCTCCAGAGGACTTCTTCTTGCGTTTTGTTCTCCTTGAATCGTCTCTGGTCCGAAGGGGAGAATTGGTCGTCCTGCCCTGTTGCTGCTTGATGTAGCGTAGGGTTTCCTCTGCACAGGTAGCCTTTTCAGCCAAGTCCATAAGCTGTGCCATGGTTTTCGGTGGATGCATGATCAAGTCGTGCGTGCACATCTCGTTTCTGCTGCCCCGAATGAAGGCGTGGATGACGTCCGAGTCAGTTATCTCAGGTATAGTGTTGCGGGCAGTACTAAACCTTTTAATGAATTTTCGGAGAGTCTCACCTGGTCGTTGGATGACTAGGAACAAGTCGTCGACACGACTAGGGCGTGTGAAGGTACCTTGAAAGTTTCCGAGAAGCATGTCACAGAGTTGTCCCCAAGAGCGGATCGTTCCTGGGGGTAGGTTCGTCAACCAAGTCCCGGCGGCTCCTCTGAGAGCGGTCGGGAGATAGTTGGCCATAACCTTCTTGTCCCCGCCAGCGGCCTCGATCATTGTAGTGTAGATCTGCAGAAATTCTACAGGATTCGTGGTGCCGTCGTACGACTCTAAGGCCCCAGACTTGAAACGAGATGGCCAATGCACATGTCGGAACTCTTAGGATAGCGTCTAGCATCCGTTGATAGCTCTCCGATAAGGTGCATTCTCGCCGTTGTTTGGAGTCGGAGATCGTCTTCGAACGTTGGCATGGTGTTTGTGGTCCCTCCGAGGGGGTGATCGCTCTTGCTGGCACCTTTGGAAACGGCGCTCGTTGAGCTGGTCGCGGAGATCGACGTGTGGCTCCCCCTGGGGGGACCTGTTCCTGGGATGTCGTCCTTCTCTATCATATTCCCCTGGCTGAGAAGGGGTTTTCCCTCGAGTAGAGCTGTGTGTCACCGATTGGGCCCGAGAAGATTCGGCTTGGGCCTGGGCTTGTTGTAGGTCAGCCCCCAGCCGTTGTAGCCACTACCTTCCCTCAGGTGTCGACAAATCTGCCGCCGGTGGTTGTGACAGCAGATCGCGCACCTCGGCGAGCCTCCGAGCGGTTCGGGACACGTACTCCCTCGTCCCCGAAGGGGTTCTGTTTGCCACCGTAGGCAAATTCCCGTTCCTGGGGGAGTAGCCGTCGGGCTGCGACATTGCGAGCCCCCATGCTGATCTTGATCCTCGAACTCTTCGTGACTGTCATCGATCACGAAAACTACTCGAGAGTCTGGATTAGATGGGGTGTAGTCCCACTCCATCGTGTCGTCCTCATTGGGCACGATGTGAGTGGGATCATGATCATCTGGACGATCAGAGATTGTAGGTGACAGCTCAGACATTGGGCTGGTCGCTCCTATAGGGAGGTTGTCGGTTAACACCAACTTCCCCTTGAAGGCCCTGGCGCACTCGGTCCTGAAGCGATCTGCTTCGCAATCCGAGTTCTCACCAGGGGCGTATTCTCCAAACTCCGCGCGATCTGTTACTGGATACGAATCTACAGGGCCAAGGTTGTCGTAGAGACCCTAGTCCGAGTACCCAGTACAGCGCATGGGGGTGATCGGATTCCCCGCCGGATCTGCTTCTTCCTTCTCGGATTGGACCGGTAAGGGTTGTGCAGTTGGCGTAATGGGCTGATCGTGACTAGTTGCGCATCTTGCTAACTCTAATTCTTCCTGGACGGCTTGAGCCGGAGAGTTCCTCACGGTCGGTGCCACCTGTCAACAATCGGTAAATCGCCGATCTTACGGTATTCGTGGAATTGTGTTATTTGGGGGTAGGGACCTGTAGGGCACAAGGCCAAGAGATCTGACAGCAAGGAAAATCTCTTTTTATACAGGTTCGGGTCTCCCTCAGGATAACAGCCCTACGTCCTGTTCATATATATTGATCAGAGAATAGTCTTACAAGGGATGTGTATGTTAGTGGCTACTCTAGGCCTAATCGTAGACTAATCCGACTAGTCCCGCTGAGCTCGACTCCTTCGAGGTGGCAGGAATAGCTAGGGTTTCTGGATCAGGAAAGACTTGTTGGATCTAACTCGACTTGTCCTCCCCTCTGGGATTGCTGATCCTTTATAGGGGGTTCATCTAGTCGTACCGGTCATCGACTTTGACCTAGGTGAGATTCTGGCTTCCTTAAACATCGGGATTGCCTCCCTAGTTTAAAGGGTATTTTCCCTCCTTATGAGGGGTTACCTTATCTTCCTGGGATCCTTACCGGGCACGTGGCACACTCCGATGATCCAGGGAATCGTATACGGATATTTCCTAATATACGGGATACCGTACTCATCGTCAGTAATTATTGGTTAAAATATTATTTTAATTAATTAAAATACATCTTATATTTCTATATGGAGGGAGTATTATACCGGTACTCTGCAAGTACTAATACATGAATGACAGCGACTTGACTCGATCGCCGCAGCTTTGAGTTGTGGTAGGCCATAGGTTCGACGCCGGCCATTTTCCTTTTCTTGATTGGGCACTCGAAGAGGGCCGCAAATTTGCATCGGGGATATTATGCGATGGTAGTTGGGCGGAAAAGATCTTGGCCTGATTCCCTGATCTGATCTTTCGTCTCTTTGCGATGATTCAGATCTTGATATGCATGCATGCCTATATAGGTCTATATGAGCATTGATCTCGCAAATATATTTTATGCCCAGTCAGGGTCGACGAGGAAAAGAACGTAACATAAAAAAGATCACTACGAAAGAGATGTTTGTCTGTCCGTGAGAAATATCGGATTACAGAACCTCCTTTGAGGACGTTATTTACCTTGTATTGACGTAAGATCCAGTCTAAATCGACGCAGAAGTTGATCATTAGAATCTCTCCCGTCCCATTCTATCACTAATTTTATTGAGTTTCGTGTCGTCAACGAGTTCACCCATTAAACTGTGAGTTTTTCTTTTAAAGAAAGCTATTTGAGTAACTATTGGTGCACGGCATTCAGAGGTACCAGTAGAGGTCGTGAGTTAAATAATTTGGGGACGTTATAGTAGTTGAAGCGTACAATGACGAGATCAAGGTTAGACCAGGTCCTGCCCCATTTCGGGTCCACATCATGGGATAGGTTAAGCCTAGATGTGATAACAGGTGTTCAAACGTAAGCAGATTCACTGACATGTTGATGGCATAGCAATATTAGTAGTGGCGGGATGCTAACAAATATTAGTACATTTGCTTGAGGTCCTACATATTATGACCTCATCCAGAAAAGGCCTGCTTACATGTTTACACATGAATAGTACTGTTTCCAGTCTACTGAATAACTGTTGTTGTTTCCCAGTGTTACCGATGCGAACATTTAGAGCTGAACATTGAACAAGCTGTACTACTAGTCTGTTACGTACCTTGTACCCGAACAAAAAGAGCCGTCCCATTTCACAGAGAACACTTTATCCGGGCACATTTTCCTTGCATTTCCCAAAGTACTGGAGCAAGGAGGCGCCAAGCAGATTCTCCAGACAATCCAGCAAACATATGCATGGCTAGCTAGTGAAAAGGGTGGCCGTTAGTCCTTTGCCTAAAGAAGTGCGAATCTAGCCCACTCGAGAATGAAAATAGCACGGCACGGGGGGTCAATGATACTATTCATGCATATGAGGCTGTAGTAAGGATATGATAAGTTTGTGAAATTAGACAGAAGAAAAAGGAAAAGAAAGAAGGCGAGTAAGGATCGAATCTTGGCCCAAATATGTAAGAGTTGGAACGTACAAGTGGACTTCTTTTCGTCTCCAACTCACTGTTCTTTGGACAGAACTAGAGGATGACGTGTGCTCGTGCGATTTTCTGGGCGCACGGTAACTTTTAGCTACCTGACAAAAAATGACGCCTATCAATTTTCCATTTTCAATTCGTGTCGTGCTTAATACTCCCGACCTGGCAGCCCGCGAGAGCCCACGCTTCCAACCTGATTTCAACCATCTCCACAGAAGATCAAATGTCCTGTTTAACTCCGGGACCAGATGTGTGACTCTAGGCATAGCCCATAAAAAATAGTCATGTGGCACATCCATGGTTTCAACATGTTGTTCATTGTCTATTGGGTTGACAACAGGCCCAATTCGACTAAGAATGACTCCCTCCTACACCACTGTACGGCAGATAGACACTTTGGGATCTCTTGCTCCGTATCACGAGCCAGCCAATCTAACCCGTGAAGTTTTTGGGTTGTCATTCAACCCCTCTTTGTGACTCCTCACTCTGGCGACTGATCCTACGACAGGAAACCATAAAATCCTTGACATAGAAAGTTTGGTACAATTTGAAATCACAAGTTGTTGTAGTTTTAAAACAAAAGTCACACTGAAACGTGGAATTCTGAAAGAAAGAAATAATAATTAAAACAGCGAGTTATGGTAGTTTGGAAATGCAAGGCAGAATAAGACCTGGAATTTTAAAGCAACAAACGAATTTTTTAAAAAAACATCAAGGTCTTTGAGGTTGAAGAAGCAAGTAACGATAAAAGCAATGAGCAATAATTTAAAATAAATAAATAAATGCCTTTAGGTTGACCTGCTTCTAATTCTAAGTTGTCTAAGGAACCTAGGCATATTTGTTTATATAAAAGCAATATGCAATACTAGAATTGCTCCTGCTCCTACTTCTAAGTTGTCTGACCAATCTAGGTCTGCAATCTGCCTTCAAGGAAAAGGGAGCAAGTTTCGTCATGAAACAAATGCAAATTGTTGTTATATGAGAAAGCTAAGCAATTTCAGTTCGAGAAGAGTATCCATCTGTACAGCATTGGAAGTTGAACCACCCGGGTATCAAAGGACAATTGGAAAACCTATTTGATAAACAATGAACGCTAAGCCCTCCCCGCAATTTGTCTAATGGGTAATGGTAGAAGGTAACACATCAAGGAAATGGTGAAAGCTAAGTCTCTCCAGCATATATCTAAGGGGCAATTAGAAACAGAGCTCCGTGGAATAGTTCTTATGAGGGAGGCCTAGAGCTCCTAGTCACGGACGGGGAGCTCTAGGAGCAGTATTAGGAAATCACCGATGACCCAGGTCGCCAGCCAAGTCGCGTACGGGCTCCTCTCTCGACATAGGACTAGGCCGTGCTCCCACGAGGTGGCTGAACCTATTCAAAAAATATCAAAATGCCTCATTTTATCAACTATATTGCAACATTCTTATAAGGTCGTCATACACGGCCCAATACTATTACGACTTAGCCATCGAGCAATCGATACCCCCTCTTGATTGTTGTTTCTACGATGACAACAGTGGCACCATCAAGTGGAACCTCCCAACGTGAAAAGCCATGCCCTCATCTAAACAAACTCCTGTTGAAACCAAGGCATCGCTCGCCGAGAGCAAAGACGCGATACCCGAGGTTCCAAAAAGAAAGTCGGCACCTCAGAAACAATCAAAGAAGATAATTCCGACACCGGCCACATCGAGGATGCAAAAGGGATCATCCAAGTCAACCCCCTCGCGACCATCCTGCCTACCATGCTAGAACGCGAGGAACTCCTCGAGGGCACCCCTCTTGGAGCCTGCCTTGACATCTCAAGGTCCCCGATGCTACTTCTAGGATGCCCGACGAGCTCATACCAACTTAAGGATGCTTGTGAACGCTGAGCTTTTTGACTTCAGCACCCTCCAGACATTGCTTGAGATCCCTCAAGCAAACACCACGGAGGAATCTGTCGCTCCACGTCTCCAAAATCAATTCATGATGCCACCTCCCCTGCTGTCTTAGATGCCTTCGTCCAACATTGTGAGGACAGACCATGCGGTGTGAATAGGATCCGAACTTGCCGCCCTTGACGCACATGGCCGTCGTGAATGGAGCTCCTTGGTTCAATCCCTTCTTGAGACCGACCTTCATTGGAACATCTCCAAACATGGTTCTAGTTGCGGCACGGCCACCTCTCCTTGAAAGGCCAAGTCAAGAAGATACTCACCGCCTGGAGGCCGCATCGCAAGGACAATAAAATCGATACCCCTTTGATCTGTCGGGGTACCCTATAAAATGACAACTGACTGTCTTAGGGTCCAATTTCCCAATATGTGGATTGAAAACTTTGGCCTCAGCGGAACAGCCCCACACTCTTAAATATTTTAAACTGGGTTGTCTCCCAGTCCATAATTCATAAGGTGTTTTGGGTACAGATTTACTGGGAACCCGATTTAGTATGTGTGCAGCCGTCTTCAGTGCTTCCATCCATAATTTAACCGGCAACGTGGAATGGCTTAACATACTACGCACCATGTCCATTAGGGTGCGATTTCGCCTTTCAGCCACTCCATTCTGCTGGGGTTCACCAGGCATTGAATACTGGGCGACTATGTCATTTTCTTGAAGATACCTGGCAAAGGGGTCAGGAATCTGACCATAAGAGGCATGTCTTCCGTAATATTCTCCGCCTCGATCTGATCGCACAACTTTAATCTTTAGATTGAGTTGATTTTCAACTTCAGCCTTAAATATCATAAATTTGCTAAGTGCTTCAGATCGTTCCTTAATTGGGAAAATATATCCATAATGAGAATAGTCGTCAGTGAACGTAATAAATGAGTCATAGCCGTCTATTGACGTTACGGAAAAAGGACCGCAGATGTCTGTGTGAATTAATTCTAATGGTCCTGTGCTCCTAATGGCTCCTTTCTTTATTTGTTTGACAAATTTTCCTTTAATGCAATCTATGCAGTGTTCTAAGTCTGAGAAGTCTAATGGGTGGAGTATTTCTTCTTTTATCAAACGATCCATTCTCCCCCTCGAAATATGGCCCAAACGACAGTGCCACAATTTCGACGACGCATCGTTATTCTTTTGTTCTTTATTATTTGCATCGCACACATGCATAGATACAGGAGATTCATACAGCGAAAGCATATATAATTTGTCATGCCGAATGGCAAGACCAACATCATCTGAATTAAAAGAGATTATGCAACGCTTGTCTCCAAAAGTATAAAAATATCCAACATCATCCAGACAGGATACGGAAATCAAATTCCTCCTTAAGGTAGGAACGTAAATAACATTATTAAGCCTAAGAACAAAACCAGATTCTAAGAGTAATGAGATTGATCCGTCAGCTTCAACCTCAGCTTCTTTTCCATTGGCCACTCGAAGGTTTCTATCCCCTTTTCTTAGGGTTCTCTTTGTACTGAATCCCTGCAATGAGTTGGTGACGTGCACAGTTGCACCAGAATCAATCCACCAAGTATTAAGTGAAAAACTTACATAAAGGGATTCATCAACAAAGGTAATTTCATCATTACCTTTCTTAGCAAGCCACTTTAGAAAACCAGCACAATCCTTTTGAAAATGCCCTACTTCTTTGCAGAAGTGACATTGAGTGGTGCTTGAAGACCCAGGGCCACTTGGAGCAGTTGGTGACTTGGGTCCTCTATGTGCTGATTTCTCATTCTTAGGACAGAACTGCATCTTCGTTTTAGATTTGAAGTCCGCTTGGAACTTCCTCTTTCCTGCGCCAATTAGATGGACAGTATCTCTTCCCTCAGACTTAAGTCTCTCTTCTTCTTGAACGCACATGGCGATCAACTCATTCATCTTCTATTTCTCCTTTTGAGTATTATAGTTAATCTTAAAAGCGGCATACTCAGGAGGCAGGGAGGACATTATGAAGTGGACAAGGAAACCTTCTGAGATCTCCATGTCCAGAGTCTTAAGTCTGGTAGCCATGTTGCTCATATGCATAATATGCTCTCTTAGGCTGCCAGAGCCGTTAAACTTGCTATTCAACAAACTCTGAATCAAGGTTGTCGCATAGACCTTAGATGAAATTTGAAATTGTTCCTCCACATTCCTGAGATAAACCTTAGTATTTTCGGAATCAGGGATTGCACCCCTAATCCCTATGGAAATGGAATTCTTCATTATCATGAGAGACATTCTGTTAGACCGCTCCCATTTCTCAGCATTAGTGTCATAGACTTTCTTTAGTTCATCAAAGTTCGCCACACCAGCGGTGGGCGCTATGGGAGCGTCAACTCTAAGTGCATAATCGAGATCCAAGACCTCTAGAACAACTAACACCTTTTCTTTCCATGCGGGAAAATTGTTCCCCGTCAGCTGCTCAATGCCATCTATTGTGACAGCGATGTTGGAAACATTCACAGCTGATAATATATTAAAATTTAATCAGAAAAATTGCATAAGACTTTAATAAAAATAATTGCATGTAATTAACCCTACGTTGGTCTGATTAACAACATGCAGAACATTAGATTAAATCCTAATTCATATCACCGTTGGGCAGAAAATGAATAAGAATTTATTGAAACACATTTGCTGTAAAACATTAGTTTTTAAATTCTAATTCATATCACCGTTGGGCAGAAAATGAATAAGAATTTATGCATAATTAAATAGCATGTGACTAATCAACGTTGGTCAGAAATAGTCATTAGCCATATTTAATTCTTAAGCATGGAAGAAAATCTTAATCTTAACTCATACTGGAAATTCATAATTCTTAAGCATGAAAAAGCCTGTGGCCGGCTCCCCCGCGTGCAGCCCAAAAAGCCCACAAAAACTCTCAGCCCATTAGGTTTCTAGCCCACCAAAATCCCGCAGCCATCCACAACCATTGGATCTAATCCAACGGCTGCTCACTTATTTGCTTCAACATAAAAAAGGCTGCCCTAGCTAATTTTTTTTATTCTTCTCATCCCTGAAGGGAGCGGCGGCTAATGCGGGAGGTAGAGGCAAAAGGCGGCGCTGCGGCGGGGCCGCCGGAGAAGCGGCGGCGCGCCGGGCTGTGGAGCCGCGGCGCGCTGCGCGGCGAGCGGCGAAACGGCGGAGGGCCGAGGCGGCGGCACGCTGCGCGGGGGGGCGGCGGCTCCCGACGCGGCGGAGACGGCGGGGGCTATGGCGCTGCGCGGGACGGCGGCGACTCCCGGAGCGGCGGAGCCCCGGCGACCGAGCGACCATGGGTCTAGGTAAGGCATTTGGGGACTTTTTTTGTTTTTGTTTTGCAATGCAATGCAATGAACAGATGCATATGTGTTGCTCTTTAGCATAAAATTCGGTTGATTCCTGTGGCATCATCTCCTTCTAATTGCTGACCGAAACAATCACAGGGCTCAAACACTAATCATCATTAATCGTGCTAATCCAATGCATTAACCGGGGCTTAGGATTCTAGAGGGATTAAGGGCTGCTCTGATACCAAATGTTAGACTTGATTCTTTAAGATTAACATGATGAACGCCTAATCTCACCTCTAGAACACCTAATCACTAAATGCGGAAACGTGAGATCAGTACCCGGAGAAGCCATCGGCTTAGGAGACGAAAGCGAAGACCCGTGCCTACTCGGAGCAGGCGTGATGCAGGCTTGGTGAAGCGCGGCTGAAGTGGAAGCAGTGCAGAATCATTGGAGAAAGCCGGAGTGGATGCAGTGCAGCTGCGTTCACTTCACACCACAGTCGGCGTCATTCCGGCGTCGGCCTTCCCGTCACTCGCGCTAGAACCCTAGATCGGATGGGTGGTTTAGGAATGCCGGGGAGTCTGTTGCCTCACGATCACGTTGGGACTCGTCAGGTGCCTTACCTCCCCTCTCTTAATCCCTTTTATATAGCGCTGTGACGGGGGACCGAAACCAATTGTGGGTTTGGTGCCCCCGATCAGGGCGTCGGTTATGGCCTCAATGGCCCCTGAAAATCCTCCAGCCGTTGGCCTTGGAGATCAACCCAACACCGACTTGTTCGTTGGGACAAGTTTCCTCAACACAAACGTAGAATATCGGTGGATATCTGAATTTCAGAATAAACATCGTTTGTGTCTCTTATCTCCTTTACTTTTGCCATCAATATCTCGCTATCCATATTTGTGCAATTATCTTGTATAAAAATTGTGTTGCTTACTTGTTATTCTAGGATTGCATATCTTGTTTTAGACTTGTTGGTACAATTAGTTGACGCTAGACTTTTTAGGATTTAATTTTGTGAAATTTCGCTTGACCTAGATTATATTCATTTTTAAAAACGCATATCTCTTGTGCAATCTCAGGTTTGCAATTCCATGCATCAGGTATGATCAGTTCTACATAAGCTACTGCTCACAGTGAAAAAATGGCACTGTAATGAGGAGCAAAATCCAGCAGATAGGTGGGTTGCAAAACCGCTTCTGAGTTTTAACCACGTATTTATAGCTACAGGCCTTCAATATTTGCCATCAGAGTTCAAAGAAACAATCAAAATCTGTTATCTACACAGCATCTACTATCTGCTCAGTAATGGAATAAATACAGCCAAATGTGATGATCTGCAACACGAAAAAGGACTCAACCTGCAAAAGCCTATTGATTTAAGACAATTACTTGCAGATGGAGTAGCAGCAGGCGAGGTTCATGTGGTCGTCTAGGTGGGAGAAGAAGGAGCAGAGGGTGTTGTCGTTCGGCGACTGAGGCGTTGGCCCGTTGCCACCTCCATGGATGTACCTCTGCAGAGCCGCCACGAGGGTCGCATCGAAACTGTGCTGACCTGCTCTCCTGCAGCGTTGTCGTATGTGCCTTTGGATTATTTACGGGAAGGGTTGACGGAGTGGAGGGGAAGAGGAAGGGGAAGGGGAAGGGAATGGGAGGCAGGGAAGGCAGAACGTCGGACCAGCTCCCTCCCCATGGCGCACGAGATCTGGTTGACGGCGCCCCATGGCCATCGCCGAACCTCGTCACCTTCGCTTCCGCAGGCCCAGGGCCTCTGCATCCTCCTCAATCTACTGCGGTAGCAGGACGTTGCTGTCGAATGGAAGTGCGTAGGGGGAGGCGAGCTACGTGCGTGCGACGGGTTCCCACGAGCCGTATCCCTACCAGTAGATGAAGCAGTGGAATCGAATTGCAGGGAGCGGCGTGCACCCGACCACGCGCGCTTTCTAGCATTTAGGCTCTTCTTTTGTAGATCTTTCTCTACTCTACGTTTGCTTCTTTTTTAATAAAAAACGAAGTACGTTTTGCTTTTTGAAATAGGAAAGTACATGCTCGTCGAAATCTCTTGGTGAGCACGAAATGGTAGTGTGTTGTGCTTGTGTCTTTGTGCCTTCCTTGCAACAAGGAGAAAACCCGAGCTAGCTTCTTTCGCAGGCAAAGATCGATGTCTAGGAAATACTTGCACAGGGGCTGGCCAAGAAGAAAATAAGTTGCGTGCTGCTGGTCCTAGAAAATCATACAAACTAGCTGGAACAGTTGGCTTCCTTGCTGTCTTTCCACGGGTTAAAGAGAGAAATAAAAGATTCTTCTGTAATGTTTGCAGCATCAAGATTACCATCTGCAACAACTCGTAGCATGGCACAACTTCACACCAATGAACAGCATAGCAAGATCACTAATTAACTAATTAAACACGCATGCACGCACGTTGTCGCCGGGTGCGCTGCTTCTGCATCTGCTCGGCGCCGCGCGCGGGGGCTACGTGCCGCGGTTGAGCAGCGAGTTGAGCCTCTGCAGCTGCAGCTGCTGCCGGAACTTGTTGATGAAGTCGTCGGCCCTCTCGTCCACGCATGCCGCAGCGGCCTCCGGCGCCCGGGCCGCACCCTCCTCCCTCGCCGCCACCGCCGCCGCGCGAGCCGGAGCCCTCGGTGCGTGCTGCACCACCCGCGCCGGCCCCCGCGGGGGGGCGAGCTCCAGCCTCTTCACCTCCGAGATCGGTCCCGGGGCGCGCTGCACCACCCGGGCCTGCGCCGGTGCCGGGGCGCGCTCCAGCCGCTTCATCTCGGAGACCGACTTCTTCGCCACCTTCGCCTTGGCCGCCTTCTCCTCCTTGTTGCCCGTCCTGTCCACCAGTGGCCTCGCAGCCGGCTCCGACCGGCTCCTGGCGTACTGCTGCTTGCTGCTGCTCTCGTCGTCGCCGACGGTGTTGGCGGCGGAGAGGTTGTAGTTGTACTCGGGAGGGAAGTCGCCGGAGCGGAAGCGGTAGAGGCCGAGGGAGCGCAGGCGCCCCATGACGGACGACGTGCGCGCCAGCGGGGCGGGAGGTGGCGGAGGAGCGTACTGATCACTGTACCCCTGCTGGTGCTGCTGGTGCCGCTGTGGTTGGTGGCGCTCGTCGTCGCCGTGGTGGCGGCGGCGGTGGGAGCGGGAGGTGAGCGCGATGGTGCCGATGACCACGTTAAGCAGGAGGAAGAGCGTCGCCGGGCAGAAGTAGCCGCGGACCAGCGACCACGCCGGCGTCACGTCCGCGCCTTCCATTTAGCTGGGTAGGCACCGGAAGGATGAAGGATCGATCAGATGAGTAGAGAGTCCGGCGTACGAGACTAGAGTGCGTTGGTGCTTGATTGATTGGCGTTCGCCTGCTCGACGACTCGGCATGGTAAATATACGAGAAGTCGGAGGGCACGTGGCGCGCGGAGGCGGGCGGTGGGAGGGGGAGGGAGGAACCGTGTGTACAGAGAGTGCCGCCTCCTCGTGCACTTGTAGCCGACCATCACCGCGCTAGGTTGGAGATCCCAAAGCCCCATCAGCACAAATTCAATGCAATCTGCCTGCAGGCGACCACCGGCACTGAGCATCGCGTCGGCCATGGTGTTTTCATCGTGAGAAAGTACTAATCTCTCCTCCGGATATACGGAAACGTATTTCAATTAATTAACATTAGATTTTAATTAATAATTATTTATTAATATATAATTTATGTTACATAAGATCGATGTCATTAATAAGTATTCATAATCGTAATTTTATATTATATAAATCATATATTAATAAAGTAATTATTAATTAAATTCTTATTTTAACGAATCAAAAGACGTCTCCTACCTGGACTGTAGGAGTACTGTATTTTTACTAGTACTTGGGTACCCGTTAGTCTTGATGATGCAGCGATTCACCTTTCTACCCAAACAAGAGTTGAATTTTTGTAATTGCGTTTGGAGATCACGACTCTGTTACTGCTCGCAATAATGTCGCGGTGACGGGCTGGTGTACTGCAACCTCCGCGAAGGTATAAGTTGCTCCGTCATTTTCTACGCAGTAAGTTGTGAACTCATGCACCATGCATGCGCTCGAGGAGCAAGCGTGGCTGTCATCAAGCATACCAGTCGGATGGATGAGGGAACCACGTGGAGTAACCGCCCAGCAAGTGATGCAAGTCCACTTGGGGTGTGCGCGTTGATTGGCGTCACGTGCCACGACCTGCTCTGGTGACCAAGGCAGGTCAACCTGACTCGATCCACCGCGAGGTCACGTCAATTGCGCTGCTGAGAAATCCCGGCAATCCCATCAGCATAAGAACATGTCCATCTTTAAGATCGACACATGATGCCCATCAAATTAGATGCATTATTCAACCATTCGTAAGAAGCACAAGAACAGATTCAGGATGCCAGACCTTTGTTTTTCATTTTGCATACCAGCATAAGCGTAACAGAAAGGCATCCTTTGGCGTTGCTAGCTAACTCCTCGGCCACCCACCGTTAGCATAGTGAGACGCACATGCTTTAGGGCCCGTTTTGAACGCAGATTAGGAGAATCGCAAGAATTGGACTTCTGGATTATTATAGGAATTGAAAACAAGAAACTGTACAATATAACTGTTTACATGCTTCATAAAAGTTTTACAGAAAAACATTTCTTGATTAGACAGTGAAGAGAAAAGATAAAAGATATATGTTGCATTAGACCTCTCAAAAGAATGAAAACATGAGGTTAGACCGGATATTTAGATTCCCCCAACAAGCGAAGAAAATGAAGGATTCCTATAAGAATTTTCACACCCAATCCTACAATCCAAAGGACTTCATGAGGTAGGGAAGTTTTCTATATGATTCCATTCCCATGAAATTCCTACAAAAATCCTTTGTTCCAAACAAGCCCTTAACCATATTCCACGTTACAACGCAGCTACTGCAAAGGATGGGGCACTAAACGACCCCATAAAACTCCTGCAACAGAAACAACCACATGAACAAAACTCAAATGCTGAGATAAGCAAACTTGAACCTCCAATGCAAGAAACGTTTTGTAAGCAACGATACAATCAATAACATTGTCGATGGTCAGCTCTCTGCGAAGAACAAACTGACCAAGCCATCAACGCTAACTCGTTACAAACAATCTCATAGGTCCAATAGAAGCTGCCAGTACAATGTTTCCCAATACCCCAATTGTCTGCCTACAGAGAAATTCAGCTCTGCTGTGTTTGCACGAGCATAGGATTTTGAGTCATACAACAAGTTAACATAAGCTCACAAGCACCCTAAGGGTACAAATCTAGGTTTAGCATCAGAGGATAGATCCAATGTTTGAAATGGACAGGTAACTACGATACCTACTAGCGTTATCACAGGACTGCGTCTCAAAGATTATCACATAACTCAAGTCCTCGGAGTGCAGCTGGCCAAGTGAGCCTTGAAGTTCTCCAGCTCTGAAAGAACCTCCTCCTCTGGGCGGTAGATCAAATCACTCATACGCCATATCTGTATCAGCAAAACATCAATAAGAACATACCAGGTCTGATATCAAACAAAAGGCAACACATCATAATTGATAAATTCCTTTATATTATTAAACCAAGGTTAAGAGGAGCTTATCAATAAGAACATACCAGGTCTGATATCAAACAAAAGGCAACACATCATAATTGATAAATTCCTTTATATTATTAAACCAAGGTTAAGAGGAGCTTTCACGTTCATCCTGAGGCTAAATACTCCCACAAAAGAGATAGACCTATACCATTTATTTCGGTGGGCCCAGATTATATCAGTGCAGATTAATTATCTATATATTTAAACTATTTTTTGATGGGAAGTTATATATTCAAACTATCAAAGCTGTATAAGATATATTCTATTTTCAATCATAAGAAGATACAACTGTATTTCTAAACATATACAAACCTATTGCATTATCTAGCTTGTGTACGCAATTCGGATACTTAGCTATGAAATTACAGTTCTTTCTTGTATGTGGTTTACACCACACTTGCACAATTAGAAGAGAAGTACCTGTAATGTTCCACCTCCACCAGTGCTCTCACCATCATCAGACACACTCACAATGGTCCAAGGATCTGATGAGTTCCAGTGGAAGTCTACAATCTTATCCCTGGCAAGGCGAAAAGGATAAAATAGATTATTATGGAACAATGAAAATGCAACATCAATCTCGTACAAAGAACGGTTTTTCCATTCCTACACGTCTCAATTGTGTCTGAATTAAGACTTCTGCTCAGGGTATGACAGGGTCCAAATCAATTAGAAATTTGATAGTAGCATTAGCTCTCATTAAGTCAGTGCAAGGAAAGGCAACTCTTGTAAATCAATTAGGAATTTTTTGAAGTGCACAAGTACCCCCACACACACACACACAAACAATGGGTGCATAGGATCCCAAGAGCATAAATTTCCTGCCCAATTTTTTTTTGCCAAAAGGCTGGGCCATGATGATAATGGAGTAGACCAAAATCAAGTTTTTTCTCCCCTCCAGGCTTCTCAGATACATTCAATCTATCAATTGCACATTAACCTATCAGCCTAAGTTAGCCACCAATGATTGGATTTCAGTCAAAGATTTTTTTAATTAAATTAAATTATTGTCTCTAGTCAAATTTTAACTGAGAAATACAGGTTCATGAAAACTTTAGCAAAAGTAGCTTATTATTAGAACAGAGAAGCAGATTAGCTAAACAGGCTACTGATACAGAGAAAACACACAGCCTAAAACTGTACTGCAAGAGAGATATTTCATCACTTGCTTCAGCAAGATGACAGGGAGAAAATGCCAACAAACATGGTATAACCATTCGAATAAAAAGAAGATGGAGTTTGAGTTTCACATCACGCATGGAAATATAAGTTTCACAGGAAGACAATGTACCTATGACCTGCATGTTGAAAGAAGAGCCCACCAGGAGAATTTGGATTTTTCTTCTTCCCAACCTATATCACAAGAACTTTTATTAGTCTCAAGACAATTACAGAACTTCATGAGAGCAAAAACGGCTGAGTGCACTCCCATCACCAATAGTTCTGCCTGGTTATCTCAGAACAGACAAAATCGCTCACTAAGTGTATAAGCAGATACCTTTTCATGATCCCACACATTCAAGAAACCATCTTCTGCAGAGCTTCCAAAAACAGATGCTTTGTCAGGTGACCACTGGAAAGCACAAGGTCTGGATTATAGCCAAAAGGTACAGATATTTCATGGACAGTAACCATATGTCCATATCTACATGAAAAGAACATAGAGGTAACCAATATGTTATCTGTACATGCCTGAACACAAAGAACGGCAGCTTTATGGCCCTCAAATTTGTGAATTGGAGAACCGGCTCCTCCAGGACCCAGATTTCGCCGGTCCCACATACGGACAGAATTATCAGCAGAACTAAATATGAAAAGAACACCTTAATTAAATGTGTAAGCAATTGAACACCTTAATTAAATGTGAAAGCAATTGAACACCTTAATTAAATGTGTAAGCAATTGACGATAGATCAAAGCTCATATGGCAAATTAAACTGAAGTAACTAAAGATCTCATCACAGATTATACAGAACTAAGGTGGCCTCCATGTCACCATACCCAGTTAATATATAGTTAACATCATGGAGATTCCAATCAACACAATGAACATCTCCACCATGAGCTTTCTCAACCTGTACATCAAGAAGAAAGCAGTTTCAAAATTGAGACATAATGTTCATGTAGAAGAGGTACATTATACTAAAAAAAATACTTCAACCTCTTTAGATAGATAAAATCTGGTTGCGCCAAAATCTAGTCGACCAGAACCATTGAAATCACAGTAGCTAACTAAAAAAAATCAGTCCTTAAATAAAAGACTCATTCCATGGGGGGCAATATATGTTCGCCAAGAAAATAAAAAATGCAGAACCAATAAAAGAAGCAGAATACGCAATAAGTACCATCCACCCAAGTAAACTATACCGGGTTGATTTGACTAGGAGCATGTTTGGTTCTCTTGCCCACACTTGCCTGACCTCGCTGGTGGTCAAGGAGGCATGTCTAGCTCCTTCGTGCACCCAAGAGCGAGCAAGACTCTTGCTTTTGAGGTACAGCCAAATTGGTGCAGCATCCTAGCAAGGCTGGGGAACGGTGGACTTGGGCAAAGAAACCAACTATGCCGAAAATGAATCAATCATTGTGGGGTATGATTGACAATTATAAATCATCTGGATTCATTAGTGACCATCACCTCTTCAAGTTAAACAATGCTAAGAGGTATTTAACTGAAGCAGGAATTTCAAACTTCTGCACAAAACGTTGTTAATTCACATAAGATAGGGAGGAGTGTCACCTTAACAGCTGGGCTGGTACCAGTCCGAGCATCCCAAAGAATAAGACAAGCATCATCGCCCACACTACAGAACTCCTGGGCACTTCATCCAAAAAAAAGGAGACTAAAGATCAAACACACAGATGGAAAATGTATGATGCATCAAACCAGCAGTTAGAATAATGACAGCTATTATTAATTTATCATTAAAAACACTGTATAGTCAAATAGAAAATGACTGTGTGTAGCTCAAAAGCCCAAACAATGTAATACACATGCTAGTGAGCTGTACTCATGCAATACGTTGAAGGAACACAAGAAAAACAGTATAGCCTATTTACCTAGAAGGGCAGAACTGGACATCTTCAACAGTGCTATCATGCCCGTGGAATACACCTCGAGGATCAACTTTAGGGCTATCCTTTTCGTTTGCAGTCTTGCCAGACTGTTTGCTGCCTGATGCCCCTGGGGATGACTCACTTTTCGAGGAATCTCCAAGTCCAGATATGTGGTCTTGGATGCTCCACCAGACAACAGACTTGTCCTTTCCTATTTTAAATTTGCATGTGAACCAAAGCACAAGTTATCACAGTAGCACACTCCAATAAATACAAGGAACTGATGTGTCCCTTGGGTCCTCTGAACTTGACAAGCAAACTTTTAGGTCCCTAAACTTTTACAGGTGATCCGAATTAGGTCCAGACCCAAATTAGCTAGCAAATTGCTCGTCTAGTTATCACACGGCTAGCCGATTTGGTGATTGAATTCTACCTTCTTCTTTTTCTGCGCATGTATTAAAGTTGCCATGTCATCTCCCTTTGCCAGCTGAATCAGGACTGGTCTTTTCTTGACTCACATGTACAGGGTCCAATGGAATCGGAAGTTGTTCTTAAGTTCACGGACACAAGTAACACAATTGTGTATTCTCTGTCAAAGCATGACAGCTGTGCTAGTTTAGAAACATAGTGTTCTACTGTCCTTTACCCGATACAAGAACACATCCAACATAGACAAAGACAATCTATTCAAACATAAACCCTGATCATAAGTCATAACATCTCCAAATTCCTTGGGTTGTTATTTGTTAGGAATCCTAGGAGGATAGAGAAACATCACCAATGCACCAAGAGACATTTTACTTTTAGTGGACGAAAATTTCTTGAATACCGCTAGAGATATTTGATTGGAATAAATAAAAAAGGGGGAAAGGGGCAGAAGATACAAGCATATAACAAGACGGAATTTTGCTAACCTCCCGAGAGTACATATGGTTCTGCTGGACACATGGCAAGGGCAAACTCAGCATTTTCCTGATGTCCTCTTAATATCTGAAACAGTTGAGGCTAATCAGCACTACGTATGAAAATCGCACTACTGGTACACTGAAAAACTTCCGATCTATTCTAGTAAAGTCTATTTTGTCTATCCATGCTGTGCACATCCTACTAGGATTTTGCACAATCCATCATGCACAAATGCAATTTTCAGCATCTCTAATTACACGAAGTTAAGAAATAAAATAAGAAAACATACCAAATCAGGGCTATTAGGTATTTCCATGCTGCCCTATTAGGATTTTTGCACAATCCATCATGCAGAAATGAAATTTTCAGCACCTCAAAATGACACAATGTTAAAAATTAAATTAAGATAACAAACCAAATCAGGGCGAGAATCAGTTGCTCCTAAGACAGCATGTCTATTCGGCTGGGCCTCAACATCCCAAATAAGTACCTGCATGTGAAAGTAGAAGGTTTAAATTCATAAACTGCCACTGGAATGCTTAGGGACTATTGACTCTCACAAGAATTAAGCAGAAGCATAAAGGCTTGAACGTACATCTGGACTATCCGTATGAGTGGCAATGATCCTACTGTTCTGTGGAAGCTCCCTGATTCGGTTAACCTGTGTACACAATAAAACCAGAATAATACATCAACTATTGGGTTTGACAAGTAAAAAAAGCGTCTTGAACATTATACTCCTAGGAATGCAAGCTAAACCAGACCATCTAAGAAAAAAAGCAAGATCGGCATCAGATAACATAAAATTCTAAAAATGAAGTATACAGCGTAAATTGGTAAGAAAAAGTGACATGTTGATAAACAAAATAGAGTAAGCAACATGTAAACATGATAACTTAGATTCAAATAGTTGCAACTGCGACATTAAATAGAAAGTAGCTGCAAGGCTGCAACTGTAACAAAAACAAATATACGGTTCTTACCTCTCCAGGATGAATTATAGTCTTGTACTTCTTTACAAAAGGTGATCGCGCCTCCTCGTTGAACTGCAAGAAAGAACAAATATCTGATCAGCTCCATGTAAACCAATTAGTAATCAGTATAAGGAATTCTGAATTCAGGCCCCCTAGAGCATGCAAATGTTAGTATGCTCCTTAGTACATAAGAATTCTCAGGAAACACCATAATTACACTACCATGGACTGCAATTTGCTAACTTGAAGATAAACAATACTAGCTGAACGCCCACGCATTCCAATGGAACTAATAAAAATAAATCCAACCGTGTGGCACATCAGTCTCCATACAAATCCACGGGAACATAAACTGACTTGGGGTTAGAAAAACAAGGCAACTTACAACTAACAAAACCGTAAAATGATCATATGTCATATTTTGCAAACCTAAAACAAGATGGTGGAAATTGTGGAGAGACAGCTCCACCAGTCAGGAAGTTACTTTTGGTGGAGAGGAGGTGGGATGGACCATCACCACCAACTCCAATATTTATAGGAGTAAAGATACTAATGTAGAATAAAGATATTCATATGTATCCTTACAACAAGACACGAATTTCTAGATGTTCCAATTGAGGCAGAAATAGTGCTGATACAGATTGGACATAAGCCCATAACCTCAGTTGGCACAGCTATGATTTTACGTCCCTGATTACATTGGTAAGAGAAACTGACAGCAAAAATTAACTAACTGCAGGCAGGAACTAAGAGAGGAATAAGAGATATGGCCTACATATATGCAAGCATCTGAAAAATCACACAGTTCTGCTTTTGACAAACTGAAACTGTAAGGAATGCAAGAAACAATGACTAACCTGTGATATGTGTTCTGCAGCTGCAACCCTTGGTTTGACAACTTCACAATTTGCGATAACCAGAGTATTAGGGACACTCCCGTCCGTCTGAAAACATTGCATGATAAACAAATGCAATGGTAAGCTCCAAATCGGAAGATATAAATACTTATTATGTAACAACACTTAAGCATCAGTTGCAAGTGCTAATACAAACTTTGCAGTAACCTTGAGCTTCAAAACATCTGTAAAGAGACAAAAGAAATCTGGTTGTGGAAGCACTCACCTGCTCGGATAGGTAAAGGCGCTGCCGATTCTTATAGGTAGCCTTCTCGAACTGAGGGCCCCACCTGTTCCCAAGCAACAAGATGTCAGCAAATCATTAGTTGCAGAACCAGTATTGAAGGTCAAAAGCGGCAAAACCCAAGCAGCATGCTTTCAAACAGAACTCACTAATCTGCAATATTTATCTTTAGCTTCGAGGTACCAGGTGAAATGCTAAAATGCGCCACAGCGCTGATGCGTACAAAGCATATCACTAACATCATTCTCTCTGGCTCTAACAGATAACAAGCAATCATATCCAAAAGACAAAAAAATGGACTAAGACCCAGCACGAGCCACCAAATCTCAAAGAGACAATTCATTACAGGAAGCATTACACACTAGCTCCAAACCCCCAACTCAAACAATCGAATGCCACAAAACCCCAGGCCTAAAAACCCTAAGATCGTGAAACAAACACCCAACCCCACAATTCCCAACCCGACTCCATCCCCACCAAGGCATCAACTACGCGATAGATCTGGAACCACCGCAAGCAAAGTCACGCACCAAAACCCTAGATACGGTCGTCCTGCCCCCAAAACCCTAACCCGACACGAATCTACATGGAGACGACGGCTACGACGACGGAACGAAGAAAATGGCAAGAGGAAGGAAGAGTGTGGGATGAGGATCACCGGCAGGAGAGGGACGGCCAGACGAGGTTGTGGTTGGCGAACCAGTCGTAGAGGACGGGGATGAGCGACTTCCACTGCGCGTACCGCTCGTCCACCGCCGCCCTCGACCCGCCTCTCTCCTTCATCTCCGCGCCGCCGCTGGCCGCCGCCGGCGACTGCTCCGGGCCTCTCGCTCGCTCTCACGCTCTGTGTGGGAGGAGCGAGTCGCCGGACTGTTTCTGCCTGCCTCCCGCTCGGTGCGCAGTGCCTCAGTGCGAGTAGAGTAGGGCATTCTAGGCTGGGGTGGAGTGGAAAAATGCCAAAATGGAATGCGGCGCCCGTGGGCTGAGCCCTTCGTGTTTGGGCTCAAGGCTACAAGGAATATGAGTGGGCTTCGGTAAGTTGGATATTCTACTAGCTTTTGATCTTTTAGTGGGCCTTCTCAAGAAGCGTTGCATTTCTGTCTTTATTTTTGCTTTCTTCCATTCTCTCTTTCGTTAAGAGTCGCATGTCTATACTGTGTTGCGTGAGGCTGCGACTATGCGAGTAGCCTGAAATGGTATTTTTGTCGAAATTTAGAGGCCTGACCTGTCAAAGCGACAGTGCAGCTCCAAAGCTTTCTTTTATGCGAGGGCAGCTCCAAAACTGTCTTTTATGCGAGGTCAGCTGGCAGCTCCGAAACTTAACAAGTGATTGTGCTCTATTTGCCAGGAGTATCTCATGTACTCCTAACGACCACTAAAATATCCTATCAAATGACATGTGACTAGTATAAGCCTATAATAAGGTATGATTCATGGCTGTCAACATAAACGTAGTTAGGGGGCAACTGAAGCATAATAAAAGGAGATAATGTGCCAAACTTCCAACATTATGACACCGGGTTGGCATATTTCAATTCTCGACTTTGAATAATCGCTCTAAACGGCATCTCCATTTGGATGTTGACGTTAAGCGCCAAAAAGAGTCCAATACCACCGATCTTTTGCACGTTCAGATTGCTTTATCCGTTAAATATAATTTGGAATATGTCCATATGCCCCCATTTAATCCAGCATCTTCCGATAACGCATCTACCACCTCACCCTGCGGCTGCCGACCTGATGCGTCCATCTTGAGGCAAAACGAACAGCAGGTATCCAGTTTACCAATTACATGCACGCGTGACGATAAGCACGGTGGTAATGCTACTCTTCTTTTGAAATCCACCAGGTAAACTCCCGACGCCGCAAAAACCACATCATGCGATTATTGTCTAAGGGTGGCTGGGCGGGGTCCTCCATGATGCAAAGAAGCAAGCCGTCTCTCACCGCTTCTCTTAGTTTCTGAGGAAGCCGAAGGCGCGAGCGTTCAACTTCAACAGGGAGGTGCTCGATCCCCTCTTGAATTCCTCGACGAGTTGGATCTCCCATTTTCTAAGGATGAAATTAAATCGGCCATTGCCCATGATGCCCATAGGCAAGGCCCCCCGGCCCTGATGGCTTTAGCAAGGTTTTTTTTCGTGTTCACTGGCATGACTTCATGGCGGTTATCCATGCTTTTGACAACGTCTCGGCACGCAAACTCCATATCATCAATTTGGCAAACGTTACTTTCATCCAAAAGAAGGATGATGTTGAATATGTAGGAAATTTCAGACCGATAAGCCTCATCCATGGCATCACCAAAATAATCTCTAAGACCATGGCCCTCAGGCTTCGCTCCAAAATGAATGACATCATCTCTGGATGCCAGATCTCCTTCATCAAGTCCATAAGCATGAACAACAACTTCATGCACATCCGAAATGTGGCATGTTGCTTTCACAGAAATTACTCGCCTGCTCTGCTTGTTAAGCTCGACATCTCCAAAGCCTTTCATAGCATCCGCTGGGAATATCTCCTCAACTTGCTCAGGCGACGTGGATTCTCTACTACGTGGCAAAACTAGCTATACATGCTCTTTGCATCGGCGTCATCCAAGGTGCTCCTAAACGGGATTCCTAGCTCCTCCATCTCCCATGGCAGAGGGCTTAGGCAGGGGATCCCCTACCTCCACTCATCTTCATTCTGGCAATCGACTTACTTCAGGGTTTGTTTAACCTTGCCACGGAACCGGCCTCTTCCAAACCCTTCCTACTCACTTTACACGGCTACGTACCTCCATGTATGTGGATGATGCTATGATTTTCCTCAAGCCGGATAAGGAGGATGTGAAAAGCCTTGCACTTATTCTACAATACTTTGAACAGGTCACGAGTCTTGTGACCAACTTCGCCAAGTGCTCAATTGCCCTGATCAAGTGCCATGACCTTGACCTGGATCCAATCCTTGCTGACTTCCTAGCCCAACATGTGGAGTTCCTGATAAAGGACCCATGCCTCCCCCTCTCTCTGGCATGATAAAATACCCATGCACGAATTGGCCTTCCCGAAAAATCCCTAGGTGGGCGTCAATACTTCATGTGATGAGACTGACACCAAGCTCTTCATGGCCGCTACATGCATCACTCTGGGTGATGACGACACTACCAAGTTTTGGCACTCGCCCTGCCTTGATGGGTAACATCCTAAAGACATTTCCTGACACCTCTTTGCATGCTCCAAAAGGAAAAACCAGATGGTTTGTCAGGCCTTCCTCGATGGGCAATGGATGAAAGGCCTCTACCTTCATCGCTTCTTTGTGTCACATGTCTCGGACTTCGTCCAGCTCTGGGACCTTGCCCAGAATGTTGTGCCCGACCCTAACACTCCTGATAGCATTGTCTGGACCCTTACGCCATCTAGGGTATACTCAATTAGCTCAGCCTACAAGGCACATTTCAACAGCTCAATCCATTGTGGGTTCTACAAGCCCGTGTGGGAATCCTGGGCACTGCCAAAATGCAGATTTTTTGCTTCGTTGGTTATCAAAAATTGCCTATGGACTTCGACCCTTAACCATTCATGGCTGCCCAAATCAGCTCACCTGTCAGCTCTGCAAATGTGTGTCTGAGTCCGCCGTGCACCTTCTGTTCGAGTGCTGTTATTCTAGGTTGATTTGGAATGAAATGACCTCTTGGCTTGGGGGCCTCTTATCAGGCGCATCATCATGACGGATTACAAGGAGGCTTTCACTTCCTCCCCCGGAGTCCCTAGGAAGAAACTTCATTCGACAATTATTCTGACAATATATCAAGTATGTCAGTAGCTCTCTCTGCAATAATAAAAGATGAGGGTAGAGCGAATGATGGCCAGGGCTAAGTGCCTCGCACAATTTGTTACATAGGGCAATCTTTTGTCTTCACGGGTTTTTCGTTCATGCCTTTTCTTTATTTGGCCTGGGCCACGCATGTTTTACTCCTTCTATTTAATATAATCGGCAGAGCTTCGTCTTGGTTAAAAAAATGAACGAATCAGAACAACGGCGAAATCTCAACCTGTTGCACTGTGTGCCTTGCGTGAGCAGCCTGATGCTCCAGCTCGTGAGATCGTGACACACATCTGTGACCCCAGGCATGTCGCCCGTGCCCCGGCCTCGATTGCCTCGGTCGTTATGTGATCGTGATTCCTTGTCCATTGTTCTTAGGATCCGTCTGACCTCGGACGGACCGAGGCGACTGACATGCATCTGCCTCTATGTTGTGGGCAGGTGAGACTAAGATAGACCAGTGAATAGCTAACGGTTGGGTGGGTTACAGCGTCACGTCATCATCGCCAACAACAACCCCGCCCTTCTCCGTCCCTGCATCCAATTACACAAGGCACCCTCTCAAGCTCTCATCCTCTGCCCCGCGCAATCTACTACCCGCATGCATCAACTACGATAGGTTGGTAATCCATGCATACAAGCCAATTTTATCACAGGACTTGCTAAGTTGCTAGGAGCAGCCATTGGTTAAACAAATAGGAACCGTGGGTGCATGTCACCATTCATAAATGTGCCATGCTGGATTGCGATTTTACAGGAGTTGAAGGACCATGGTCAAAACCCAGATGTTAGCGTGAGCACACCCTTTATATAGTTAGGTTGGTGGGGCCCTCTACCACTTGAAGTGAGAACTTTGTGTCTTCGGGGCGACGGGGAAATTCAATGGATTAGGACCAAAAGATAACAGAGTTCCAATCTACAACGATTTGAGCTTATCCTGTTGTCCTTCTCCACCATGCACCTCACCGCATGTTTGGTCACTGGTTGTGTGACATCGGTACAAAATTGTAAACTCAAATCCTGGTCGGAGCGGCAACTCTTTATTGATCGTTATGGCTATGCAGAAATGACGTGGTATTTAACAAGAAGATAATTTTGCCTCCTTTGCAGGTTATCTACTTATGTACTTATTGGCTCCGATCTTGATCTTTGCTTCAACGCCGAGAGGACCAGGCATTGATGGTGGCAGCCTATACACAATTGGAGCGGGTGGACAGGGAGTTGTTTACCCAGTATGGATGGCGGTCTAGGCTTCGGATTGATGCTCCTCCACCTTAGGGGTTTTTTCTTTTTTGTTTGCGCTTTTGGTTTTGTTTATCTAGTATGAACATGGTTTTTAGGGGCTGTGCGCATCTCATATGTAGAAGCCGGAGGATCAAATACTTGTATAAGCTTGATACGTTGTTAAATTTCAATAAAGCTTGCTTTATCGAAAAAAATGCACCTCGCGCAGCTCATATCGTCATGCCTCAAAACCGCTCTCAACTTTCGCAACCTATCAACGACGGATGGGCGTAAGTACAAGAATCGTTCATGCCGCTATTGGAAGGTTTCGCTGTTTGCTTGAGCTTAACAACATCTATAAAGACGAGACATCAACTTTTATTCATCGATAATTATTGATGTGGAGTAGAGACGAGAAGGAGAGAGAATAGATCTGAAGAGTTAGACTGTAACACACAATGTAACATCTAAGGACAACCATATTGTCTTTATACACTGCTATATTTATGCTAATTTTCACATACAGTTAGGTTAAGAGATAATACCATTATATGAGTTATTTTATAATAGACTCTAGATGCCGTAAAGAGAGAGAAAAATCAATGACTGATTCTTTCTT
Organism: Stipa capillata; assembly: GCA_019208055.1. NCBI lineage: Eukaryota > Viridiplantae > Streptophyta > Magnoliopsida > Poales > Poaceae > Stipa > Stipa capillata. The sequence continues at coordinate 249,244 of JAGXJF010003186.1, read as the reverse complement.
TTATAGATATTTTTTATTTTATCTTTATATTATAAAACGGACGGCTTGGTGTCCTTTTGCGGCCGGTTCTCTTGCAGGTCAAAAGGCACGTGTGGCCTAGGGACTTGGTCGTTCGACGCGAGCTGCCTGTGCGCGGGGGTAGCTTTCGATCGGTGCCCGTGGACTTGTGGAGATCAGCACCGAGTTCCACCGCGCTTCTTCGAGCGGTTCCAACTCCGGGATCGATCGGCTCGTCTACCACGTCATTTTGACGAGCCTGATGCAACATTGTTACGTAGAATCTCACGGTTAGACGGTCCAAGTCACGACTAGCGTTCTATTTTTAGATGGCATTCTCGGCCGCTGCCTCCGTTTCCCAGCTGACCGACAGTGCGACGCTCTGGAACGCAGAGCGCCTGGACTGCTTCGCTGGTGAGTTGCGATTGCCTTTCTGCGCTGCATATAGGTACTACCACGTACATCTCGGCGCCTAATAATAGCAGTGCCCTTAAATGGGCACAAAAGACCATCTGTAATTCGATGCACTTCAATTCAATCAGCAGCTACCTAGGATCGCCAGGGACCGCACTGTTGGTGTGTTTTGTCGATTCATGGCCCATCAGAAGGAAAACGATCGATGAAGGATATTGGTGGTCCAAAGTTCAAACGCATGTCCGGTAGAGACTAGCTGTTATGAGATCTCGAACAGTGCTCTACCGGTTGAAGTATGAATATATTATCTATATTTTCTCGTCAGCTAATTGATGTTTGGAGAAGCCGTCACAACGAATTATACTTGACATTGTAAGAGACAAATTGCTAGGCAGAAAAATACATCTAGGATACGCTGTTGATGTACTTAGCAACAAATTTACAAGTACGGTCCTGTGTAGGGACAGGGGGGGGGGTCAGATCATTAACCATGATAGGAATCCGGACATACTTATTGCATGTTCAGCCTAATTCTACTTACTCGGGAAAAAGAAGATACAAAAGGTCTACGTGTGTGGCTTGCCTGATTGCTATCGAAGACAAGGCACCGGCAACACGCAAGGCACTTACATCACTGCTTTGCTAGCTTTCTGTTCTTCTTTGCCCTCTCGGAAAAGGATTGGAAATTAGATAATTTTGCAGTACTGTGGGACTACATGGTCACTAAATCCAATGTTGAGTCATTCTACTTTTGCAAATGCTCCACACATTGGACCGCAATATGTGGCCTTTATGTTGGGAACGTTATAGTGAAGGTGATCTGCGCAAGGGTGTGGCGTGACGTCAGACCGCGCTTGTCAACTTGAGAAGTGTTGCCACTGATAGATATTCATAGATTGGGCCTTTCTAGCTAAATCATGATTCCGGCTTGTTAGCCACCTTAAGCAGTCCTTGGTCGTCAACAACTACTAGCTTTAGGTGCGCATTTCCGTGTGAAGGAAATAGCAGTAATAGAATGATCCAACTGTTTGAGTGGTCTGTAAGGCCATCTCTGATGGAACGCTAGCTGTGGATGTTAAGAGGATAAATCTCGACTTCTACTAGTATAGATATTAATCTTAGTTTTTATGTTGACATTACCGTTTAGAGAAGAATCAGACGCTTGAGATCTTTAAGATCATCTAAACGTCTGCAAAATAGCCTCCAGCCTAACGTAACCGTAAGCTACTACTACCACTGCAGTATTGTACCCGTGTTACACGGGTCTCTAGATCTGACTGATTGCTGCTGTCCCCAAAAGGGGGCAAAAGAAAGGCCCACGCGTCTATCACCACGGGCGGCCTGGACCGGACCTCCACCACCCAACAACAATTGCGAGGCTACCAAATAACATCGCGCGGTGCGGATACACACGCCACATCAACCCGAACGGAACCTCCTCCGTCCCACCGCGACACAACGCCCACCCGCAAGACCCAAAACCTTAAACAAAGCACTCGCGCGATCAGCAGAAATGGACAGCAAATCCCCGCGCTGCTGCTGTCAGTGCGCAAGTTGCCGCCCCCACCCCCCCCCGACTCCTGTTGGGTTCATGCCCGCTTCGCTTGTTCGCTTCCGCCTTCCCCACATTTGTTTACTACTACTAGCCTCCCGCAGCACCGAATCTTTTCCCTCCCCGCGCACCACCGCCACCGCCACCGTCCACTCATCCGCCTTCTGCGCGTGCGGAGCTTAGCGGAGTGCGTAGGCGCCGGCCTTTCCCCGGGGTGATCGAGGCGTGATCATGGCGCGCGAATCCGTGGGCGGTTGAATCCGGGTTGCGGGGCTGTGGCGTGGGGAGGAGGGTCTGGGAGATGGGGCGGCGCGGAGGAGGGGGTGCGTGCGGCGGTGTCTGCGCCGTCCTAGCCGCCGCCTTGGTCGTCTCCGCGCTCGTGATCCGTAGAGGTGGAGGTATGTGGAGTCGCAGCCGGTGTGCTGGTCTCTTGGGAGTTTGGTGGTTTCACGGTTTTTCCCTGTCGGTGTGGTCTGGTCAGTGTCATGCGTGTCTTGAATGCTATGGTAGCTTACCCGTGCGAATTTGCGGGGTTTGAGCTGCCAAATCCCGAGCCTTAGCGTTCGTTTGCTAGTACTGCACTTTAGTTTTTACTGTTAGACTAATGTGTAGGTTCTGCGTGGAAATTCGAGTTACCGTTGCTTGAGCCTTTGATCGTTGGAATTAGATAGTAAGTTATTGGTTAGAGGTTGTTTGTGAGCTGTCGTGGATGGAAGATCTGCTAGGATTATGTATAGTAAATCCCCCCAATAAGTAATATATTAGGGGTAGGAGATTTATTTAGATATGAAGTGAGAATGTCCAGTTCTAACTTCTAATCAGCATACCCTATCTAATCAGCATCTAGATTAGTGTTGAGCATTACCAAATATATAATGATCATGTTCGTAGCTAATTATTTGACTACGTATTTTTTGTTAGCACTTTGTTGTTATTGTTTAGGAAAATGCTACACACTTGTAGTCTGATTTTTACATTTTGTAGGACGAGTTTTCATTGAGTGAATAAAATGTTCCTGTCGCACAGAAAATTTGTTACATGAAAACATCATATTGTATTGGTTCACAAAATTTGTTGCATATGTTTTAACAAAATGTTTCCATCACATAGTAGAGATGTTTCTACGGATGTCCGATCCAATGCCAGGATCGGACTTTCGATCCCTAGTCCCGCCCTGTTGTTTATAACTACTTCGCATTGGTCAGATTAATTTATCTGTATGTTCTTCACCATTTTTTTTATGGACTGCTTGATAATTTGTTTCACTTCCAAACATAACCAAGTTCCTTTTGTTATGTAATGATAATTGGAGTTATGGCTTCCGGTGGCAGTAAATACTTGAATGTTCTACTTGCCTTGTTTTCGAAGGTCTAAAGCACTCTCATGGACCTGCCTTTGCTCGTAAAGTTCTTCTATCCATAACAAGTGGCCATCCACAAAATAACTTGAATATACTTCATCCATCACAACTACAAGCTCCAAGATTCCAAGGCTTAGGTCTGTAACTAAATATGCCTATTCGCCCAATGATTTGAAATTTTGGTTTTGGTATATCATGATGCATATTTCTAATTTAAATGGAATTAACTATTTCATTGCTAGGACTAACTGCAAAATCATCCGCACCAACTAGTACTCATGTTAACAAACAGCATAATCAATATGCACCGAGCCCAACAATCAAACATGAAGGTACTTTTTGTTACTATGATTTATCTTTAGTTTTTTCCTGGAAATGGTTTACATTCTTTGCCTTCCACAGATGAATCTGTGTCACCAGCTAAGCAAGCAGTGCTGCCTGCCATGCAACCTAGTCCGCCTGATCATTTTGATCAGTCACCAAACATGGAAATATCCCCATCTATACAGAGTCCAGGTAAATGGTTGGTCAGCATGATGCTGAACTCTACCTGCATCTACGTAACCGTAAAATCTAGTCTGGAATGACGATAACCTTCTTGCTTTATTTACAGGCCGAGCCGTCCCACCTTCACAAATGATTTCTCCATCTATTCAAACTGGCAACCATCATCTTCAAGAACAAGTGGCTGCAGCTTCTCCATCTCTTCCAGTTCAACCGCATGCGCCTCAACCTAAAATTGCTGTGAACAGTCCAGCTGCTGCACCTTTTCATCAACAGCCACCCTGGTGTAAAGAACTCTCTGGATATGGCTTATGTTCTCACTGCTCACTACCATTTGTTTCATTATTTGCTTTATCTAATTTTATATATTCTTTTTACCTTGATTAGCATCTCAACCTCCTCTGTCTCCCCCTTCCACTGGCAGTCAATCAACACAGCCAGCTCCTTCAGCCTGTATAAATGGCCATTGTAAGATTGTTGGATCTGATGTTGTACTATGTTATTAATTTATTAGCTAATGAAATGGCGTCAACTTCTTATATTTACCTAACTCAGAATCTGTTGAAACATGTCATTCTCATGGAAGCAGCTCTTCCATCATTCCATACCCCTCCAACAGGCCAGGAAACATTCAGAGTACCAGTTGCTTCACCTCCGGCAGGGCTACAGAGCAAAAGAAAGCCACTGCCAAAAGGTATAGTTCTTTTTAATCTAAAGTCATCTAACTGGTCCATTTATTCCAAATTTTTTTCTGACCGAGATTTTGTTGCAACCTTTGGCGCATATGGCAGCTGTACCACCGACATCCATTACTCCCACGTCCAGTCTGGACAAGGATGGCATATCAGTTGCCAGACCTCCAAATAACTTACCAAGGCACAACAGCTCACCACCAAAAGGTGCAGTCTCCCTGACTCAGCGCGCAAAAATTCTGTAGCATTTCTAATAGAGCTATTTGCTAGGGAATAGGCACAACGGAGACTAATCATTCTCCTCCTTCTCCTCCACCTTCTATGCACCGGGCCATTCAGTTTCCTCCACGACAGGGACAAAGTCCACATTCAAATGGTACTAAACTCGACTAGGTCATTCTGTAGATTTCATCCTCTCCATTTATGCATTCCAATTTCCAAACATATGATGTACAGTGTCTTCTGTTTCTCCATCACCAATCACTTCTGCCGTCCATCAGACTAGGTATGGTGCACCTGCTGCTGCACCTCCAGAGCAATCATCTACTCCTCCACCCCTTACACATTATCCACACATAGGAGGTAGCCTTATCATTAGTTAAATCTCAATAAACTTTTCTTGGTTACAATATAATCATATGTATGGTGTGCACGCTCATCTACTGCACCGTCTTTTACCACCTTTAAATGGCATCAGAGTTGCTTCTCATCCAAAGCATTTACCACCTTTAAATTATCCACAGTATGTACTATATCTCATCCGGTTGAGAGTTTATGGAAAAGAAATTGTTTGTTTCTCCTAAAATCAATTCCAAGTTTATGGAAAAGAAATTGTTTGTTTCTCCTAAAATCAATTCCAACATATGTATGATGCAGGACCTGATGTTCCTCCAGTATTGAAGACTTCACCCCCAGTTTTGGCACCTCCCACCAAATTTTACCCTCCATTGCCTGCAAATAAGCCACAAGTACAAAGTATGTCTCTCAAGCAGTATTCGTACAATCATACAAGGAATATGTCTGCTAGGGAATGCATAACACATTTTTTTTTCTACTACATTATGCAGGACCAGCAGCTTCTCCAGCAACAACAATCCATCCTGTCAACCGTGGGAAGGACCATGGTGTTCCAGCTGCAGCACTTTCGAAAGGAAGGCATCACCGTTCCATGCCTGTAAATAAGACACATGGGATGATCCATGGGGCTCCAGTTGTGGCACCTTCAAAGGGAAGGCATCATCATTCCTCGCCTGTAAATAACACATATGTAAAAGGTATCCCACCAACCATACCTACTAGACTACAGCCATAATAAACATATTGCTGGTAATAAAATGATTCATGGAGTTATATTATGCAGGAACTGTTATTTCTCCTGAAAACTCTCCCAGCATCCATAGGAGAGGATATGGCATTCCAGGTGCTGCACCTCCAAAGGAAAGTTCCAGCCATTTACCACATGCAAGCCATAGACACCACAAAGGTATGCACACAGCGAAAACACAATTAGAAATAAATGCATCCATCTCAGTAAGTTATGTTTGATGCAGGTTCCTTTCCTGTCATAAGCCCTGTTCCACATGGAGCTGATAATGCTTCTGCAACAAGCCATAGACATTCAGGTTTAGATCATAGTCCTGCACCTACATCTGTAGTCTTGCCTCCAAAGAAAGGAAGACAAGGAAATCCAGCATATGCTCCACATCATCACCATCAATACCATTCACCTTCATATTCTCCAGGTTAGTTCTTTGTTGAACATGTTTTGCAGCGTGCTCTTATTCTTTATATTTATCTCATCTGTTCTACCGCGTAAATGCTCCAGCCGTTTCCCCTAAGAACAGGTCCAAATATGCACCGCCTCTCTTTTTCTAAGGTACTAATGTATTGAGTTCGGTTAGGCTCAAGCATGCATGCTGACATCTTCGAGAGTTGAGACATGCCATAGCATTGAGTAGTAAACGAAACAGTTCATCAAGAATGCTCTCTGGTACACATTTTTTTCTCATTGTGTACTAGAATAAGAACGCCGAGAAGGCGCGAAAGTACACCCACCAATGGTGGTTAGAACCAGAACAGAACAAAGCAAAATCAAAACAGAAAACAAAGAAAAGAAAAGGCCTTAACCTACCAAAACTGCTAACCACAAAACTGCTAGACTAAGTGGCTGCTTCAGGAGACCTAGCAGGCAGCGGCAGCCTCCAAAGTTCCTTGGCGCCAGCCAGCTTACAGAGCTCTGCTTCATTGAGGATTGCTTCGACCACAACCTGACAGTCAGGCCTCGCCGCATTGAGAATGCAGTCATTGCGCATACGCCAGATTCTCCACATGGTAAGGATTATGAGAGAACTGTGTTCGAGAAAAAGGACTATGAGAGAGCTGATCCCCTTGGCTTTGGTCCCGGCGCGCTCCGCAGCGGACTGTAACCGTCCGTGAAGTGAACTCGTCCCCCGCCAATGGATGAGTTCAATATTTAGTCAACAAATATTGATTGAGACTCTGTCCTTGATTTGAACGTGCAGATCCTGCCCTTCTATGGGTGCTTGACTGTGGGCAATATTAGTCATGCAGCTCCTCAATTTCCCATCCTCCATTCAATTTATCAACAAAAAAATCGTCTTATTTCTTTGTTTATGTTGAATCCAATAGGGCCAGAAGTAATCTTGTTTCATGCGGCTTTAATATGAACCAGCTAATATCTAGTGCAATTGCACAGCTAGATTCTACTATTCGTACTTTTTGTATAACTTAAGTGCTTACATCAAAATACAGCTGTACTTATGATGCAATTGTAATAATTATTATATCTGATTAAATACATTAAAATATATTTCTGAGTAATTTGTATCGTTGTAATCTGGACCCACCATAATCGATGTTGTAGATCTTTCTCTTTTTCATCCAATCAGGGCCTCTTTGATTCACAGGATTCCAAAACACATTCCAAAACGCATGAACATGAAAAATGCAGGATTACAAAGAAATGCTCTCTTCAATCCTATAGGATTGAAAAACATAGGACTTGGCACCAAAGGGTGTTTGATTACACCATAGGAAAAACCATAGGAACTCAAAAGGTTAGATTCAATTGGAATTTCCTTTGGAACTGAGGTGCAAAGTGGCCCATACAAAAAATTCCTGAGGTTTCTAATTCTACAAATCAAACAACCTCTATAGGAAAAATTCCTTAGGATGGTAATTTCTAGCCCTTAAGAGCGAATGTGGTGGTTTATTTTTTCTTTGTTGTAATAATATTAGATGTAACTACGTAATATTATAATATCTTTCGGTATAATTATGCCTATGCAGAACCTGCTCTACTGCCTGTGCACCCACCTCACAGTTCTGCATTTAAAAAGCCCAGGGCTTTGGCACCAGCACCAAGTCAATCCTTGCCGCCTCCACCTCCAAATTCATGTACGCTGAGGATACTATTTGTGCCATCCTAATTCATCAATTAATATGTCTACATTCATATTCAGTTACTCAGCTGATACCTTTTGAGTACTGATCGCTTAGTTGTGGTTCATTCATGTGTTTAATCTGTTCTGCTAGACTGCACGCCGTTATATTGTCAAGATCCTCTGACCAACAGTCCTCCAGGAACAACATGTCTCTGCGTATTGCCAATGAGAGTCAAGCTTCGTTTAGGTATAGCACTGTACACGTTCTTTGCATTGGTCTCAGAACTTGCACAAGAAATTGCATCTGGAGTGCTCATGAAACAAAGTCAAGTTCGTGTTATGGGAGCAAATGCTGCAACTGAGGACCCTGAGAAGACAGTTGTCCTTATTGATCTTGTGCCACTGGATGCAAAATTTGACAATACAACAGCACTTTTAGTATTTGAAAGGTTTTGGCACAAGCAGGTCATCATAAGCCCCATGAATTTTGGAATCTATGATGTGCTAGATGTTCTTTATCCAGGTGAGAGTTCATAACTCCTTTTGTGTTGTTCCACTTCTTTTCGGTTTCTTTATGTTAACCTCTTCCTGTCTATCTTGTTGAGTTTTTTTTTATTTGACTTGATCCTTAAATCGTTTTGTTTATTATTCAGGTTTGTAGTTCAGCCACTCAATTTTTTCCAAAACATGGTCATGGTATACTTTGTTTCATTTACTCATGCAGGTCTTCCTTCGTTGCCACCAACAGCTCCTGGAAGTATGAACAATGGTCTTAGCAATGTAAATGATCCAAGGTTACGTCCACTTGCTGTTGATGTAGGAAACCGCAGAGAAATAAAAAGCACAGGCATAATTGTCATAATTGTTCTATCAAGTGTCTTTGCTTTCATTTTATGTGCTGGAGCTGCATTGGTGACATACTTCAAGCTTAGAAACCGCAATCATTTAACTGAAGCGTCACTTACGCCAGCAAAGCCTGCAGGTAGAAAGATATTCTGTTTATGGGTTATTCTTGTACTTATCTTTACATATGACGCCTTAAAAAAATGTAGCAAAATGCAGCATGATGAATATCTTTCTTTGTTGTTAAAAGCATAGGGTGCTCCTTTTTTCTGGTAAAAACATGAACCATATGGTAGCATATTGTACAGTATCTTTCTACGTATATGTTCGAGAACAACATGATTAATTGGTTGATCATCCTTTCCATGCATGTATGCATTTTAAGGTCTTGATATGAATGTTCATGCATTTGGGTAGCTAACTAGTCCACTTAAGATGATTATTCTTTTTTAGCTTTCAAGAGTTGAGAAGTCCTGTTTCATGTTTCTATTGCTGAAAAGAATAACTTTAGATGCTTCACTGGTGAAAGTTCTCGGAACAGCTTTGAAAGAATAAGAGTTTTGTTCATGTTTCTATTGTTTATGAAAGAATAAGAGTTTTGTTTCACGCTTCACTGGTGAAAGTACTTGGAACATCTTTGAGAAAAATACGAAGGGATTACAGCTACACAAAAAATAACTTTAGATGCTGATTCTCTCTCTTCTTTATCCATCAATGCTTGCATTGGAAATGCAGGTCCTGGTTCTGTAGTGATCGGGGGCAGGCTAGGAAGCAGACCTATTTCGGCGTCACCCTCCTTCAGCTCAAGCATAGTGACATATAAAGGATCGGCAAAAACATTTAGCTTGGTTGAGATGGAGAGAGCTACACAGAGATTTGATGAGTCCAGAATAATCGGTGAGGGTGGTTTTGGACGTGTCTATGAAGGTATTCTTGAGGATGGAGAAAGGGTTGCTGTCAAAATGCTTAAGAGGGATGGCCAGCAAGGAACCCGGGAATTTTTTGCTGAGGCTGAGATGCTTAGTCGATTGCATCACAGGAACTTGGTTAAGTTGATAGGTATATGCAGAGAGGAGCATATTCAATGTTTGGTATATGAGCTTGTTCCGAATGGAAGTGTGGAATCTCACTTGCATGGTAAGACTTTGTTCATTTTGTCACTAGACCTTCAGTTTCTAAGACTTGTTCCGTTACTTCATTTAGTCTGTTTTGCTTGGAGGGAAATGCATTATATTAGCCAAGCACTTCATTGACAAGAAAATACACAAATATGTTCTACAGTATTATACAGCTGTTATAATGGAGCTGTACATATGAACAATGATGCCCTAAGACATGAAATATCCGCACTAGTTTCCAGTTACTTATGTTTCCAGACCAATCTTTACAAATTCTTGGTTATCTAATGGGTTGCATAGATATATCTCTTGTTCTCTCAATTAGCAAACTTTTGTATGACGGAAACAGCTAATATGGATGTGTGAACTTGTGATAATAGTTCCTTTTTTATGATCCCGAGCAGGATCGGATGAGGATACTGCCCTGCTTGATTGGGATGCTAGGCTAAAAATTGCACTTGGTGCAGCACGTGGTCTTGCTTATTTGCACGAAGATTCAAGTCCCCGTGTCATACATCGTGACTTCAAGTCAAGTAACATTTTGTTGGAACATGACTTCACTCCAAAGGTGTCAGATTTTGGCCTAGCAAGAGCAGCTCTGGGAGAGGGGAACGAGCATATTTCAACTCGTGTTATGGGAACTTTCGGGTAAGTTGGATCTAAAATTATTCTCTAACTCTTCTGTAGTTGATCATATATCCTCGATATATTATAAACCTGTGAGGGGTTCTTGTTAGGTATGTTGCTCCTGAATATGCAATGACTGGGCATCTTCTAGTAAAGAGTGATGTCTACAGCTATGGTGTTGTCCTTCTTGAGCTTCTTACTGGAAGGAAACCGGTAGATATGTCAAGACCTCCGGGGCAAGAAAACTTAGTCGCATGGGCTCGTCCACTTCTGACAAACAGGGATGGTTTGGAAACAATCATAGATCTATCACTTGGAGGTAGCATCACATTTGACAGCATTGCAAAAGTAGCAGCAATTGCTTCTATGTGCGTTCAGCCTGAGGTGGATCAGCGCCCATTTATGGGGGAAGTTGTTCAAGCCTTAAAGTTGGTATGCAACGAAGGCAGTGAGTTCAACGAGTCAAGAAGTTTTAGCCAAGATTTGCATACCCAGGATGCCGAGATTATAAGTAGAGCGAGTCTGGATATGGACGTAGATTCAGTGCTATCTACCGAGCAGTTCACTGTATCAGCACGTTATGATACTCTGGATGCCTCTGGTTCTTTTCGACGATATTCAAGTTCAGGTCCTCTCAGGGTAGGTAGAACTGGGCAAAATAGGGAGAGGGGATTATCAACAGGTAGCTCAAGTGAACACTGTAGTGTACAAAGATTTAGGATAGATTCAGAATAGTCAACTTGCAGGCTCCTTTTGATGATGTGTGCATTGAAGAAATGCACATGGGCTTATTTTGTGCAAGCCAGACTTCATACTTATGGTGAGTATCTGTGAGAAAGGGCAAGATGTAAAAAGCGGTGTAACAGCTGGTACTGGGAACGGCTGACCCGGTGGGTGGCAGTGGAAGGGTACTTGGCCTGGCATAACAAAATTTATGCGGCCCGTCTTTTCACTGATTAACGGCATCTGGGGAGCTGAAACAAGAGAACTTCGCATGTCTTTACAGTACAGAGATGTATAAAAGCCGGTCCTTAACTGTAAATCTCCATGAACCCTTCCCAGTTTCCCGTTTCTACCGCATGAAAGGTAAATCAAGCGAAATTACAGTTGGAATCTGCGGTAATTTGCATGTATGTTGTCACTATTTTACCATTGTGAGAGGTGGCTGTTATACTCTGGTACCCATACGCCCAATTCCCTGGATCACATTAGATATCATAAGATATGGCACGGACATGCATAGTATAAAAACGAAATAGAATCTCGTAGAGAATTAGAAGAGCAGCGGCGAAACAATCATAACAAGAGAGAAAATATTTGACGAAGCCTGTGACAAATTCCTTGACAATCTCAGATGAGTAACATTTTACTCACTACTTGTTCCTTTATCGCTACCAAAAGTGCAATCCACCAGAACAAAGGGACTATCTACATAGTGCTGCTGGATGGGACCGCCTCCCCTCACCGCCGGCAATGACACCGGAAAGGAAAGAAAATGAGGGGGCAAATCTAGAAAAGGAAAGAAGAATCGTAGCAGTGGGGAGAACGAGGGGTGAGGGGGAATACCGGGGACGATGTTGATGAACTGGCAGCCTAGATTGCAACCTGACAATCATCATCAGGAAGCTAACTGGAGCTATGAACCCACCAGCACTATGATGAGATGGTGCAGTTGATGGTTGGCTTGATTTTGGCGACGCAATATCGCTAATTTGTTGGCGAGTTGGTAGATTGGATTGTGACCTGATGTCGAGGAAGCTAAGCTACTATGAAGTCATGATCTGCCGCGACAAAATCGTCCAACCACACACCAGGAACTAGACACAATGCAACGAAAGAATGGGAAAAATATCTCCATCTGAAATTCTGAGCTCTTCCACTCCGATGAATTTGCCTACATGGCTAGGATTGCAACGGTAAAAGGCCAGATCCCAGCCCCCGGGGCATGATTTATTTCTCGGTATACAGATGCAAAAGTCATGAGAGATCACCATAATAAATTGTTGGAATTGCATTTGAGGTTACATGAGGTCAAAACACTTTTGCAAGACATCGTCAAGATGGTACGAGTCAAAAATCAATCACATCCATCCGGTGCTGAATACTGCACCTTTCTGGAACAAATCACACTGGAAAAATAATGGGGGCTGGCAGTATTCATCTGTAGATGCCATCGCCTACATGGTTACATCCAAATTGTAGGGGCTCTAGCATCAAATCATATTAGATGATGAAGAAAACCGGCAATTGTCAGAGAAGATGAACAAAAATAATGATTGCACTGAACAAATATGAAGTGCAAAGACAAACAAGAATCAAGCCAGTAAAGGAAGGCAAGAAAAGATAGACACCATTGCAAGGACTAAAGCTGTAAAGCACCTACAGAGTGTACATGTCTGCATGTTTGTTAGGTTGCTAAAGGAGCTTCCTTTTCTTCGGCTACAACCGGAGCATCTTGTTCTTCAGTTATAACTGGAGAAGCTTCTTTTCCTTTGTCTACAGCCACAGCTGCTGACAGCCAGTCCGAAGCTGGAGCTTCAAGTTCAGGCTCCACAAGCCCGTGTACATTCAGAGGAGTGACAGATATCTGTAGGTTGTAAAAGGGAAAAACGCTTAGCCACTTGTGAACAGCGCACGCACACGCACACACACAGAGAGAGAGAGAGAGAGAGAGAGAGCTCACAAATCCATTCTCCAAAGCTCTCAAATCGATATCCTCATCCAAACCTTCGTGCTGCTTCTCGATGAACTGCATTTTTTATGTTAAAAAATAAGAAAAGGATGCTCAGAAAGCTGTGAGAGCGTCCAAATGTGCCTAGAAACGTGCTCAGAAATACGTTCTCACTTCTAAAAAATCGACAGTAAACTGGCCCCAGGCTATTCACAATCTCCATATGTACCTAGTTTGGTACTGCTTAAAAGTCCATATTTCCTGTACATGGTCAAAGTGGAACTATGTGTTTTTTGCTACACCAGAGCTCTCGAAAGTATAATTACCTCAGCACGGAAAAACTTCTTCACTACTTCTCGAGCCTCTGGTTTCCCTGCAGCTGCAACAGACTCGACCTCAACTGCCTTCCGCTGAGCATTACCTCTGCGCGCAGCTCCCTGAAGATGAAAGGACAAACACAATTGATAATGCGCAAATGAGGACATAATAAACTTCTGTGGCATAAAAGATTTGCTTCATACTGCTGCAGACGCATCCTTCCCAAGCTGGGCGAGCTGAATACCAAGGCTTTGATGCATGCCCATGAAGTGAGCAGCAGGTGAAGGTCGACTTGTCGACACAGCTTGCCAACTTTGAGCAGGACTGTATATGCTTTGCTTGGTCAACTTGAAACCCTGGCATCAGGAGAGAGATACATTAAAAAAGAGAGTGGGAACAATTATGTGTTAAAAAAGAACCAAAACTACCTGAGTGCTATAGATTTTGCCCATCACAGCTGTAAAAAAGAATGCAAAATGTAACACATGATACCATAGTGAACTGGTTTCACCAGTATCGAGATATAAACAAATACCAATGTTGTTCCAATTTAATAAGTTGATTTGCTATACAGATAATTGCATGACCTTACAAGCAGTATATACTTAATGAAGAAAGCTTGAGGCATATAGTTACGATTGCTCCATTCTGATTCTGTACAGCTCAGCAGTTGAAGTGCAAGTCACGAGCTCATGATGCAGAAAAGCAACAATGAACTCATGTGCTCGTTTCAAAATTCAGGAAAATGCATGGTGTGTTACATATTATTTATGATCTATATTAAAGGATGGAGCGAAAGTCAAGCTAACATATGACCATGGTACTTGAGGAAGCTCAAAGTCAAAAATGAAAATGAGATAGATAGATACACGTTACTGTGCTATGATACAGTAAGTCAATAGCAGAAGAGACATAACCACTAGAGACATGATATAGTCTTTTTTTATCTCCCTTCCAAGAAGGTAAACAAGGCAACTTCTGTGTAGTTTATTCTATTTTGAGCCATTCAATCATCATTGAGGTGCAGCAGATGCATTCAGAGTGGCTAAAACACTTTCAAAATTTTGATATCTGACAACATAACAAACAACCTATATTCTACATTCGTAATGTAGAATCTCGTTTACTTGCCCTTAAGATTACCCTCTCGAATAAATGGAAGTAGTATATGATGATTTTAAGTTGAGGATAAGTTATAGGTGTTGCTCTAGCCCATAGGAATGGCATGGTCAGGTATGCTTCTCGCTAAATGTCAAAGTGGACAACAAGTAAGAGGAATTCATGTACTTCTACAGCTATGGTGCTATTTTTTGGCCCTAAATGGAGTTTAGGATCATAGTTTCGTTCATAAAATAACCTTATTTGCAGCTGGCGAGCTTGGAACCCCAATATTCAGCAGGCACCCTCTGAGGAAAGTCCCTTTCTCAATGTCTGCCAAGGCAGCATGTAACAATGGCAAACACACATCAGCTGCATCCTTGAAGTCATTGTCTTTGGTATCATCCTTCTTCCTAGTTGCATATATCCACCACATATTGTTAAGACTGTGATGTTGGATAAACAAATCGTACTACGAATGATGGAGCAGATATGGAACACAGGTTTAATGTGACTAAACGCATACCCACCAATTCAGTGAGATTGCAATTGAAGGTACCCCATATATTAAGGCCTCCCTTGAAGCAGCAATGGCAGAAGAGTGGAACCTACAGAAATTTGCAATAAATTACATACCTAAATTTAAAAGACTATAAATGGGCCACTTGTGAAACAAGAGCATACATCTCATAACCGCAATTTGGCCCTGCATTGATACCACTGATCACCTGCGAACCAAACGAAATCATCCTCAATGAAAATGGTTAGGAAATCCACTTCCTAAACATTGCTAGCAAGCACAATACCAAAGCAGGTGCCGACCAAGAAAACAGCCTCCCAGATAATGCCAATGAGACACAATCCACCGGCGTCCCTACATTAACAATCGGCAAAATCAGCAAAGACAAAACTCTAACAATAGTCAATAGCTGAGGAATAGTATGATCCATATGGCGCATAAATGGATGAAGGACCCTCACCTGATATCTCAAAAGCTTTGGACCCTTTGAAATCGACGGATGTCGCTGCAACGGTCTCGCGGATGGTAATAGAGTGACCGCAGACAGGCTTGTCACTTCAAATTAAGAAAAATATTGTAATTTAATTGCTTTTAGAACCATAGGTATAATGGATTAGACAGTTACAATAGTTCACAACAAATCCAGCCAAAGCGATGAATCCTCTGGGTTCAAAAGGAAACGCGGTGACAAATCAGGAAGTCGCGTGTTCGGATGGGGGGCATACGATTCGGGTGCGCATACGTGGACGTCGCAGCGGCCGCCGGCGACGAGGGCATCGACGAGCGCCGCGAGACCCGGCGACCGGATCCCGCCGGCGCAGGTCAGAAGGACGACCGGCTTCGCCGGCGCGCCATCAGAGGCCGGTGCAGCCTCGGCCTCGGCCTTCGCCGCAGGGGCCGAGGACTCGGCGGCCGTGGCGCCGGCTTCCTCGGCCGGAGGCGGGCGGCGGGCGGCGAGTACGGACTGGAGGTTGGATACGAGCGCGGACGGGAGGGGATTTCGCCTCGGGGCGCCGTCGCTGGAGCTCGCGGCCATCGGCTACGCCGGAGAGGTGGACCGTGGAGGGGCGTTGGGGAAGGAAGGAGGGAGAGAGAGGGGGGGGCGGGGGGGATTCGGTACGAACTAGGAAGGGAGGACGAGGCAATATTCCAGGTGAAGCGGAGGAGGAAAATGGACCGGAATGCGGTGCGCGCGCATAGTTTATGGATTTTCCAGACCGGGCCCGCTCTACGTGTAGAGAGAGCGGGTGCCTTCTTTTTGACCTGCACAGATTTGAGGGGAAAGTCAAGTACTGCTTAAGCAAAAGCGTGGCAAAATTGCTTGTCATCATTCGTTAATGAATCTCCCTTTTCTTTACCTAATCCACGATCTCTAAGTATCTGATATGGTACTGCCGTCTACCGTGGCATCCCAGAAACCAGGAACCAAACCAGTCGCTCTCCAGTTCAGAAGCCTAGTGTCCTGGCTTTTTGGCTGTGACAACAGAGTTCAATTCCAGTTTTTTTTGAGGAATTCCAGTTAGATTATGTATGTGAATTTCCTGGTGTATTTTTCGGGATTAAACACATGACATACTGGCTTTAAGGTGATTGTCTCCAAAAGAAAGATCGACGCATGCATAATTAGTACTATATGCTTTTGCACGACCATTGGCTCCTCTTGTGCGGGAACAAAATCCTCCTCGACTCCAGCCGGCATGTTGCGCTCAGCAACCCGATGATTTAATGGGTTTGTCTGACCTAAATCCTGTAGACACGAGGCCACGAAGCACGGACTGATGCGCATATATGTACGTGCGGGGCACATAATTTAGGATGCAGGCCAATAATACCAGACGGCGTCAATCGGTCGTGGGGCGCAGCACCAGCAGAGAGCACCCCATGTGATTCCTCTTCAGATTTCATGTGATGGACGGTCTCGCACGTAGTTCGTTTTTCCCCCTGAAATTTCACGTGGTCCGTTGGTGGCCTCTCCGGGACGATCCTCTCGCGCGTCCCGGGAAAAAGCCAGTTTCAACTCCTTGTTAAGTTTTAGTTATAATTTTAGTCTTCTTTAAAACTCAAAATTAAAAATGACTTCAAGACTGCCTGTCGTGAGTTCAATCCGCTACAAGAGCATGTTTTCAATTTTAATTTTTTAAATAGACTAAAGTTATAATTGAAATTAGACGAGAGGCTAAAACCGGTATTTTGCCCGGACGCGGTAGCCGGTAGGCAGGAAGCAAAACCCCGTCGCATCC
The DNA here is from genome assembly GCA_019208055.1 of Stipa capillata. Classification (NCBI taxonomy): domain Eukaryota; kingdom Viridiplantae; phylum Streptophyta; class Magnoliopsida; order Poales; family Poaceae; genus Stipa; species Stipa capillata. The sequence goes on along the minus strand of JAGXJF010003186.1, from coordinate 231,886 downwards.
ACAGCCAGCTGACTCGATGGCCGGGCCACCTCGGAACAGAGGCTGGTCGGTGGTCGATCGCCCCGGTTCCTCATTCAAAAGCAAAGTTTGCAAGCGTATAGATCTAGACCCGTTGCGTGGTCCATACGTAGGGTGTGGGCGCCGGGCACTTTGCGCGATCTCACTTCACTTCCCGCGACCTAAATAACCCACTTCTTATCCGTCCCGGCACCGGTTCTGATTTCTCTGATTGGCTTAGCATGCCATTTGCGTCCGTACCCGACCACTTTAGAAGGTGCCATGCCATGCCGGCCATGCATGCACGCACCACAGCCCGTCGGTTTCTTTTTTCACAGCTCATCATTCCTTGGATGCATGGAACTGGTGCTCTGATTAGTAATGAGTGGCCAGACTAGTGGTGACAATTATTCGTGTTTCTACCGTTTGCATACTAGCATGATGAAAAGTTAATTTATGATTTTATCAGAGTTGCCTTGCTGAGATGTTCCAGGATCAATTTTTAGTCTGTGATGGGATTTCAGTTTCCTTTCTGTTAGAAGTAGAAATTGAGACGATGTTTGAGACTGTGAATGATTCTCTTATTGATTCCTTGAATGATGTTACATATATATACAATTACAAGAGACGGCAGTTTGCTTGAAGAGTCATTTAGCAACTGCTAATGACGGTTGTAATTGATCACTAATCGTCGCGTCTCTCCGAAGTGTCGCGTCGGTTCACAACACTCCCCTTTGATCAATTTCATCTTTGTATATAAAGAACATATGAAAAAACTCCTCTAAAAACCCTGTGGGAAAAATATGAGGAATGATATTTGATATACTGTGAAAAACTCCTTTAAACCCAGTGGAAAAATAAGAAGAAAATAATACAACATATAATGGTCATTGTCTCTTTGTTAACTCACATGAGAAAAACCTTTTAGGCAAAACCCATAAGTGAGTTCAGAAAACAATAAATATGTCTTGTATATCTCCTTTAAAAACCCTGGTAGAAAAAATAGAAGATACGACATATAACCTTGTGTTGATATTACCTCATTAAAAATCTTTCATGAGAAACCTTGAGAGAAAACTTATAAAGGGAAAAGAGTGCGATATGATGTTTGTAACAGGTTAAAATTTCAGGAGGATACTCCCCCTGATTCTTGCAAATCACGAAGTCGCCGCATACCAATTCCATGAACATATTTCTAGAAAATTGAATTTGGTAAAGACTTAATAAACAAATCAGCGAGGTTGTCACATGATTTGGTTTGCAAGATGTTTATTTCCCCACTTTGTTGTAATTCATGGGGATAAAACAATTTAGGGGCAATATGTTTGGTAATATTGCTTTTTATGTAACCTGTTTGCATCTGTGCAACACAAGCAACATTATCTTCATAGATAATGGTCGGTGACTCAATGGAACCAATACCACATGACTGTTGTATGTGGTTTATCATTCTGCAAAGCCACACGTATTTACGTGATGCTTCATATAGGGCAATAATTTTAGAATGATTCGTGGACGTAGCCACTAAAGTCTGTTTAGAAGACTTCTATGAGATGGCTGTTCCACTGTGAAGGAACACAAAGCCGGTCTGAGATCTAGCATTATGGGGATCAGACAAGTATCCAGCATCGGTGTATCCGATTAGATTTGCATCTTGGTTTTTGTGAAGTTGATAATATAGACCTAAATTCTTAGTACATTAGAGATAGCGTAAGACTTGCTTGACTCCCGTCCAATGATGTTTAGTTGGAGTAGCGCTATGTCTTGCTAACAAGTTTACTGCAAATGCGATGTCAAGCCTGGTGCAGTTTGCAAGATACATAAGAGCTCCAACAGCACTAAGATATGGGAACTCAGATCCCAATATATCTTCTCCATCTTCCCTTGGTCTGAAAGGATCTTTCTCTACGTCTAGAGATCGAACAACCATGGGAGTCTTTGATGGATAAGATTTGTCCATATTAAATTTCTCCAAGATCTTTTGGATATAAGCAGCTTGGTGTACCAAAATTCCAAAGTGAAGGTGCTCAATTTGTAGCCCTAAGCAAAATTTAGTTTTGCCTAAATCCTTCATCTCAAATTCCATCTTTAGATGATTACGTGCCTCATCAAAATCTTATGTGTTGCCAATGATGTTCAAATCATCTACATACACGGATATGATGCAAAATCCGTTTAAGGATTTCTTTATGAACACGCATGGGCAATCATCGTTATTCGTGTATCCCTTTTGAATAAGGAATTCGCTGAGTCAATTGTACCACATTCGACCTGATTGCTTCAAGCCGTATAATGATTTGTTAAGTTTTACACAATACATGTTGTGTTTAGCGCTTTGATTCGGAAGTGGGATTTCATCGGGAACCTTCATGTATATATCCGAATCAAGTGACCCATAAAGATATGCAGTCACTACATCCATCAACTGCATAGATAGATGATTTTGTATTGCCAGTGATATTAGGTATCGGAAAGTTATTCCACTCATTACTGGGGAGTATGTTTCATTGAAATCAATGCCGGGTCTCTGCGTGTATCCTTGTGCTACGAGTCTTGCTTTGTATCTCACCACCTCATTGTTTTCATTTCGTTTCCGGATGAAGACCCATTTGAATCCCACAGGGAAAACATTGGGAGGTGTAGGTATTGCTTTTGTAAATACCTTTCTTTTATTGAGCGAAGCTATCTCTACTTGGATTGCTTCCTTCCACTGATTCCAGTCCGAGCATTTTTGACACTCTGCCATGGTCTTGGGATCTGGATCAGTTTGGAGGTTATTTGCAATTTTTGTGGAGAAGTAATTGTCGACAATCGTAGTCTTACGGTTATATGATTCCCCAGAATTGATATAATTGGTGGAAATTTCATTATCCTTTGGTGACTGATCGTGATTTCCCAATATGATCATGTCAGGATTTTCCGATGTCCTAGCCTCTAGATTTGAGTGCACTCTTAAGCTGGTTCGAGGAGTTTGAATTTCATTTACAGTTTCAGAAGGTTTCTTTTTTTGTTTCCTTTGTTGCTTGCGTGAAGCTGAATCCTGTTTTGTGGCCGTACTTCTCCCCCTCTTATTGTTGATGGGGAGTTGAGTGGTTTCTTTTGGTATTTCCACTCGTTCGGGCGCATTTATAGCAGGATTGTAGGATTTTGTAACTCCTTTGTGGTTTGTAAATGAATCTGACAAGTTATTTGCAAGATGTTGCAAATTTATGATTTTCTGAACTTGGAGTTCAGTTTCTCGAGTACGTAGATCAGAGGAGAAAATACCTTTGGCATTCCAATCAATTTCCTGGCATTTTTTCTGGTACTTGAGATCTCCCCCTAATGCCGGGAAATGGTCCTCGTTGAAGATGCAATCAGCGTAACGGGCAGTAAATAGATCCCCGGTGAGAGGTTCTAGGTACGTGATTATTGACGGTGATTTGTACCCCACATAGATCCCCAGTTTTCTATGTGGTCCCATGGATGTACGCTGAGGTGGTGAGATGGGCACATATGTGGCGCATCCAAATTTTCGCAGATAGGAAATACTTGGAGGATTTCCACGTACTAGTTGCAGAGGGGAAGTACTGTGATAAGCAGTTAGGCGCAATTGTATCAAGTCAACAGCGTGTAAGACTGCGTGACCCCAACAAGAAGTTGGTAGATTGCAATTGTGTAGTAATGGTCTTGCAATAAGCTTAATCATCTTGATAAGTGATTCGACTAAACCATTTTGTGTATGGACGTATGGTACTGAATGTTGGACTTCTATTCTTAGAGCCATGTAATAATCATTGAAAGCTCTAGAGGAGAATTCCGCAACATTATCCATGCGAATTGATTGGATCCGGTGCTCGGGATAATGAGCCTTTAATTTAATAATTTGACTCATAATCTTTGCGAAAGCATGATTTCGTGTGGATAGAAGACACATATGTGACCATCGAGTTGATGCGTCAATTAAAACCATGAAATACCGAAAAGGTCCAGATAATGGTTGTATGGGACCATAGATGTCTCCTTGAATGCGTTCAAGGAAGTTAAGTGGTTCCACATTAATTTTAAGGTACGAAGGCCTTAATATTAATTTTCCCGTTGCACATGCGGTGCAAATGAAATTCGAATGTTGAGGAAATTTAGCATTATTCAAGTTGTGACCAATGCAATTGCTGATAATTTTTCTCATCATCCCTATTCTGGGATGACCAAGGCGATCATGCCAAGTCTGGAATGCATCAACATTTTGAAAAATTACCTTGTACGCAACATGTACTACGGGTTTAATGCATGTGTAGTACAATCCAGACGTTAAAGAGGGAATTTGTTCAAGTACTTGCTTGCCATATCCGTTATTTTTGGTTAAGAGGAGATATTCCTCTTTGTTGTCATCATGGGTTTCGATATGGAAACCATTCTGACGGATATCTCTATAGCTTAGTAGGGTACAAGTTGAATCGAGGTACAGTAAAGCATCCTCGATTGTTACTTGAGTACCCATAGAGAGAGTAATTATGGCTCGACCTGAGCCAACAATTACAGCATCGCGTCCGATGATTGTTAAAATTTCTCCTTGTCTCTTAGTAAGATTCTAGAAATATTTTAGTTCCCTAAGAATAGAGTTTGTGGTACCACTGTCCACATGGCACATTTCCTCTTCCATCGGATTGACTCCCGTAGACTATATATAAAAGAAGGAATTAATTCTTTATTATACATAGATAATGTGTATACATATAATGGAATTACAATATTGTCTTTAAACAATATGACGACAACATGTCAATTAACGTATTACAACATAATAATATCATTGGGATGTTATGATAACTCTGATGGAGTGGTGGTGACTTATTCGAAGTTACCAAACATGTCATTCGAAGCAAATTCAATGATCATGTTCTCCGTGTTCAGCGAATCTTCGAATCGTTGGAGATGCTGGTTGTCCTGGGGTTCTGTGAGAACTGCAGTGGAACAACCAATTTCCTTTGACTTGTCAGTTTAAAGGTTGAAGTGTGCTTCAAATTTGGATCCTTGAGCCTGTTTCTTGCATCCCACAGATTACAGGTATAGATCAACAAGGTGTCGAGGGGTGCGACACTTTTTGGTGGAATGCCTGTAGCATCCACACTTTTGACATATTTGAGATTTGTCAAATTTTGATTTTTCAATGCATTTCCCCTTATCCATGGCACGTAGCTTTTTCTTCCAGTTTCGCTTGCGCTTTCCTTTGAAGTTCTGCTGTTGGTGCTTGGAAGAGCCAGCAAACTTATTGTTATTCTGAGCGTTATAATGTACCTCTGGGAGCGGGGCTGCGTCGACATTGCACTGATGATGGTTACTCAGAGTGAGTTCATCATGTTTTTCCGCTTGTAAGAGTACATGTATACGTTCAGAGTAAAGTTGAAATTCTTTGGCGCGGTACTGGTGCTGCAAGATCCGGTCAGATGGAAGCATTGTTGATAAGGTTTTTTCAATCTTATCTGCCTCAGAGGGTTCTTTCTCGCAGAAGCGTAACTTAGAACAGATCTTGTGAACAGCGTGGTTATAGTCTCCAATGGACTTAAAATCCTGAAGTCGAAGTTGTACCCAGTCATGAGTGGTTTCGGAAAGAATAACCACTTTTTGCTGTTCGTATCTGATTCTAAGTGCTTGCGATAATGTGCATGGATTTTCTTCCATCAAGTACTCGGATTTAAGATCCGGATGGATATGGTGCCTTATAATGTATAAAGCAGAATATTGTTGATGTTCTGGTAGTGGTTGTATTCCCTCAACAGAAGGGTTGAGTGTCGCTACAATCCCACGGGACGCAAGGCTGACTTTAACATCCATTGCCCATGTAGGATAGTTGTGACCGTCGAGCGCAAACTCTTCAAATTCTTTGGCCATCTTGATTTTCATGGAATTAAAACCAGAGATTCGATTAAAGTATCATCATGGTTATGTTGTAATAATTGTGCAAAATTTTGAAAAATTCAAGTGAAGGCTTGAAATATGAAGTGTAGACCTCAAGTTATATAACATAACATTTTTGGAGATAATCACCAATTATAGTGTAGATCTCGTAGTAATATGTAGCATAATCTGACAAGTGTCAGTAGATGCTCATGTTTCTATTACTTTGTGTTATGCTATAGTTGAAATATTTGGAAGAGCACGTTGAAGGTAATAATTATGTCGATATGAACATAACGTAAACCTTACAGCAAATGGGGAATAATCTGTAATCATACAGTAGATTCCGTGTCCATTTACCTTGTGATTCACAATTATTATATGGAGGTAGTCACTTTTTAATTTTGCATATTAATTCTGCTTGAATTAAGCCAATTGGGCTAGAAAGCATTTTGGGTTTAATTAAGGTGAATTAACGTATAATTTTGCAAGAGAATTAATCTCAATTGCAAAAATTATAATAGTCGTAAATAAAAGTACATGTTATAGGGATTGCAATGAAACAAACACATTGAACATGAGCATATTTACATTCACATATTTTCTAAAAATTAAAGAACTTAATAGAAAACAGTACTGAAAGGTAAATATAGATAAATACAGGGGCCTAAACATGATAAGTATTAATTGAATAGTACTGTTAGTTGGACTAGTTTGTGAAATCCTGAAAATATAGGGGGTTTTCAGCAAAATAGCCTGGGCACGGCCTGTGGACCAAAACAACCTGGGCCGCAGCCCAGGCTGCCTTTCGGCCCATTCGGTGAGGCGGGGAGGCGTGGGGGGCTTCAGCAGGCCGAAAACCTGGGACTGGGCCTTGGCAGCCTTTCGGCTAGCCCAGGGCAGGGGCGCGCACGGGTGGGGGGGCAGCGGGCCGGCCGGTCGGCCCATACAACCCACCCGAGCCACTGGAGGTGCTTTTAAACCGGGTGGTTAGGGGAAACTGCCACCGCCGGCGTTAGATGGAGGAGTTGGGCGGGCCCCGCGCCGTTAGGGAGCCGGGGGATGCCGTCGGCGTCGCCGGCCCAGGCGTTTCCGCCGCTTGCGCCGGGAAGGGAGAGGCCCCGGAGGGCGCCGCCGTGGCCGAACCAGGCGTTCCCGTCGCCGGAAGGAGCTCGGGCAAACGCCGCCGCTTGCGCCGGCGGTGAGCTGAGGTTGGCTGCGGTCGCATCCGTGGCTCGCCGGTCGGAGAAGGCGCCGGAGGGCGCCATCGCTGCTACTGGTCGAGGGGCCGCCGGTCGCCGATACACCCGTTGAAGCCGACAACGCCGCGGCGAGGAGGCGACTAGGTGCCGAGATCCGGGCAGCCATCGTAGGAGGATGGAGTGCGCGACGGTTACGTCGTCTCCGGCGAGCACGGCGACGGTGTCAGCGTGGTGGTGGAGACGGTGGAGGAAGAAGCGAAGAAATCGCGATGTCGATCGTCACGAGCAGGGTGAGGATGCTCTGAACGATTGCTTCAGCCATTGGTTCCTCACATTTCTCTGTTCTTGCTTCTTCTTCGAAGTTCTTGGTCTTTTTCTCTTTTGGAAGATGCAGTGCGTGATAACGTGTTAGAAGTAGAAATTGAGACGATGTTTGAGACTGTGACTGATTCTCTTATTGATTCCTTGAGTGATGTTACATATATATACAATTACAAGAGACGACAGTTTGCTTGAAGAGTCATTTAGCAACTGCTAATGACGGTTGTAATTGATCACTAATCATCACGTCTCTCCGAAGTGTCACGTCGGTTCACAACACTTTCTCCTTCTGCTTTTGCTTTTGCCACGTATGCTGAGCTCTCACGGAAAGAGAGAGAAAGAAAATATGTAGCTCATTTGACTTTGTGCTGTCTTTTAAGATCTCTTTATTCACACGATTCTCAAACACATAAACACATAGGGAACACGTAAAATTAAATTGTCATGTCATCTTAAATCCTACAGAATTGTGAGGATATATATTTCCCAGTTTGGTTCGTAGGATTTTCAAAGAAAAATCATAGGAAACAACAGTGTTTGTACTTTGGCGGAGTAGGTGTTGTGGCCAGATCTACAGCTTCCGCCGCAGCCAATCGTCGCCAAATTGAGCTGCTGCTCGCCGTAGAGGCAAGCCGCCGCTAAGCCTTGCTCCAGTTCTTGGTTCAAGAGATGATTGGATCTTGCTCTGGTTCTCGAGAACAATGGGAAAAGAGAGAGAGAGAGGGACGAGTGGATAAGACAGAGAGGACTAGGGGATGAGGATGATTCGAGAGATGAGAGCAATGGTAATTGATTTTTTTGCATTGATAGTAGTACCTACAGTTTGGGCCCATTTTCGGTGACCGAAAGTGGATAGTGATACTCCCTCCGTCCATAAATTTAAGGTGTGTACGAAATTTAAGGTCTAATTTTGACTCACAATTAAGCCAATAATATTGAATTATATAATACAAAAGTGGTACCATTTGAAAATACGTTTGAATATGAATCCAATGGTACCACTACCATGTCATATAAGTCAATAGTATTGGTTTAATCGTTGGTCAAAGTTAGACCTTAAATTCTGTGCACGCCTTACATTTGTGGACGAAGGGAGTATTATTTATCTGTTGTCATAAATGAGATGCATTCTTTACTTTTAAAATTCCTAAACATATTTCTATGTTTTACCGTTTCTGCATTCCAAATGGCAAAGTTGTACTTCCTCCGTCCTAAAATATAAGACATATTTTGTTTGGTTAAGACAATACTTTGACCAATAATTACTCTATTACTCCCGTCCACAAATATAAGGCATATTTTGATTCGTTAAGACAACACTTTGATCAATAATTACTTTATTAATATACGATTTACGTGACATAAAATTGTTATCATTAGATTCATATTCAAAAGTACTTGCTTATAATTATGATTTTGCATCACATAAACTGCATATTAATAGAGTAATAATTGGCCAAAGTGTTGTCTTAACGAATCAAAATACGCCTTACATTTCTGGAGGGAGGGAGTAGTATATAGTTTATGTGATATAAATTTGATGTTAATAGATTCGTACTCAAAAGTACTTACTTATAATTATGATTTTGTATCACATAAACCATATATTAATAGAATAATCGTTGGTCAAAGCATTGTCTTAACAAAATAAGATATGCCTTATATTTTAGGACGAAGGGAGTAACATTTTGTGTTTTTCATTTGGATTTCTATTCTATTCTTATTTTTTTATTCATGTATTTTACATTTCTGTGTTCCAAACAGGACCTTAATTTTTCATTTAAAAAAATTCTTTCTAAGAGGTTGGAGTGAATGTAAATTTTCCTATAAAACATAGTGCAAATTAATTATTATAGAAAATTTCTATGGATTGCAATCTTACAAATCAAACGACTAACATAAAAAAGTTCTTAAAAATTACATTCCTCTATTTTTTTAAAAAAAATTCTTTGAATTAAAAAGATCCTTACTTTTGTGTTCAAGGGGACGTGGTTTGCAAACACGTCACCAGATCTATAATATTATGTTACATTATGCAACTCGATATGCGCAGATCGACTGCGACTCGAACACGAAAGGCGTGGTATCAGCTGGTGACAAATTATTACCTAAAGCATGTGTTAATTACAATATACAATCAGTTTCCAGAACTCTATTATTAGGCATGACCGTGATTAACCAATCGATGTCTATCTTCAAAACAGATTAACCAATCGATGCCTCCTTTTGAGGCCTACCAACGAATTAAGCTAGAGCTTTTTTTAGCGTAGCTCTCATCAACGACGCCTTTAATTAGCAAGAGAGAAACCGCATACTAATTAAACACAGTTTGCAACCGAAAACACACCACGCATATATACGTGTTGCACTGGATATTAAGTAAGCGAAATCTGGAGCAAGATGGCGGCGAGACGGCTAGCGACGACGACGCTTGCGGCGGCGGCGGTGGTGATGCTTACGATAATGGCGGCGATGGAGCGCGCGGACGCAGGGCTTAACTGCATCTGCGAGTGCATGAAGCTATGCATCCGGGCGGACATCCCCGACATGCAGGATTGCGAGGGCGAGTGCAGAGAGAAGGCGTGCATTAGGAGCTGCGAGGAGGCCTGCACGAACAAGGGCTTCCCCAAACAGCCCAACGAGGGCATCCCGACCTGCGAGGTCGAGCCGCTCTCCCCCGACGAGCAAGACATGATCCCAAATTCTAAATGGAGCAAGAATCACGACTTCTTGGACCTCGAAGTCCGGAAAATCCGTAAACCTTAAGTTTATAACTATTGTATGTTCCTTCCTCTGAGACCACGGCGAGATTTTTCCGACAACACGGCGTCGGCCGCAATGGAGCCCGGGCACTTGCCAGGACGTGAGGGGCGCTGCATTATGTTGGATCCTCTCATGCATGCTCCACTGATTTTTTTTCACGGTTTACACAAAACCGTATATATCCCGTACGGTACCAGTTGGTAAATGTGCTCGCGTCGATCTGTGTTATCTGCTGTTTTATCTACACGACTATGGCCTTCTGTTCGCGACTTCTGTGGTGTACCAACTGATGAAACACTCGATCCGAAACAGACGACGTCGGCGACCCCAGACGGAAAGTACAGGTTCGGATTATTTGTGTCCTGTGATTTTTATCGGCGAGTTAAATCTAAAAAGTGTAAGATGAGGCGTGCAAGATTGAAGCGTAAACATAATAAAAGAAGAGTGAATCTATGATCAGTGTACTTGTCCAATTAATTCACTTTGTCACTATACTTTCAAAACTCTAAATGACGGTTATTAAAATTATTTAAGTGAATCAAATAGTCATTAGTCTCTAACTGTACATATTAATCCCATGTGGTACCTTTTGACCATCGTTGACTATCCACGTGGCACTCTAGCGTGGTAGTCCTAGTCTTTTTTCACTTTGTCCCCTCCACGCCGTCTCAGGTATACAGTTGCTCGAGTAAAATGCACTTCAAATTTAGGCTGGCACCGTCATGTAACGCCGGGTGCAGGCGGCCACACCATCGGGTCGGCGCACTGCAGCACGTTCCGGGAGCGCTTCCTGCTGGAGGCGAAGGGGAGCATGGCGCCTGTGGACGGCTCGATGAACATCGACTACACGAACGAGCTGATCAGGACTTGCGCCATGTCCGGGAGCGTGATGGTGGACTGCGATGAGGGGTCGACGTCGGTGTTCAACAAGGGTACTTCGGCAACCTGCTAGACGGGCTTGGCCTGCTGTGCACGGATGCCGTGCTGCTGCAGAATGCCACCACGCGCGCCAAGGTGGCGGCCTTCGCGCAGAACTAGGGGAGCTTCTTCGGCAGCTGGGCCGACTCGTTGGCCAGGCTCACCACCCTCGCGTCAAGACCAGCGTCGACGGTGAGATCCGGTGTTCTTGCTCCAGTGTCAATGGCTGATTGATCAGAGCGTGCGATCGATCGTGGTGGGCAGGCCGAGTGTTGTAACACATACGTAGCGATCAATTATTAGCAGAGCTGAGAATGAGATTGATTCGTTTGTTCTTGTTGTAGCTCATGAGTCACTGAGGTGTTCTTGTGTAGGCTGCATCATTTATTGAAATGGAGAGAAAATGAATTAAGCTCATATAGAGGGACATGGAGATTCCAATCATTGATTTCATTCATCAAACGCAACTCGGGGTCAGCTCCTTGGCAGGCAAAACACTAGATGTGATCTTCGTGGCCACTTGCCGGCCAATCTTATACGCATCGATCTCATGAGTACGCGACTACGGGAACGTCAGACATGGCCAAACAAATCAGTAGAACGTATGAACCATGCACGTGCTCGATCCCCTCTTCGATTCAGGCACGTAATCTCCTCCAACGTGTAGGAGGGAGGCTAGAGTTCATCGCATCTGCATGAGTCCGCAGGTGTATAAAGCATGAAGTGTTAATATTTGTGTAGGAAAGTGCAGCTGACGTATTACAGTGAATACCTGCTAGCCAACCGAACTCATCCTCCTCCTCTTCATTACGAATGTCATTTTGTTCAATTGAAGGTGCAGATGGCGTGGAGGGGGCAAGTGAAAAAAGACGTGGACGGTCAACGACGGTCAAAATATGCCATATGGGACTAATACGTACGTTTAGAGACTAATGACCGTATTCGATCCACTTAAATAATCTTAATGGCCATCATTTAGAGTTTTGAAAGTACAGGGACCAAAGTGAACTAACCAGACAAGTACAGTGACCGTATGTGAAATTCACCCATAAAAGAAATAGATGAACACACGAATAAGTATATAGAGGACTCGTTTCTCTTCTTTAGTGATCAATCTCCTTTTAACAGTATGTTATAATAAATGACTTTCCCTCTATTTATAGGCAAAAGTGATTTGCTTAGTCAAGGGATAACATGCTCCATAAATGGCATTGATTGGGTCTCCTTAGACCCAACCAACAGTTCCTCAACACTCTCCCTTAGGCACTTACCACGTGATGTATATGCCTTGTCAAAACTTCGAAAAACCCAGTGAGAAAAATTAGAGAAAGAGTGCATATAACAGAGGACGTAACTATTCAAATAGATTATAACACTCTGCAGAGGTTGTACGGTTTTACCCACAACATGTAAGTCCCCCTTGTTGCCAAGTACTACGAGTACACTTCACGAGATGTATTGGCAGGGTTATTACAATGAGACATTCCCCCACTTTTGTACTAGGGCTGGACCCGCTAGATGAGATCTACTCAGTTTTGCTCATGTTCGGCGGTCCCCGACACATAACCCGAAGTGGACCCATTTTTGTGTCAAACAACTTCCTACGTAGCCACGTGGAGGTCCTCTAGGGATAACAATCCACCTAGCACTTATTTCCTACCGCCCATGGGTCCAGACACTAGTACTCGACAGGGTAATTAGCCAAGTCCTTCCTACAAAGACCATGTGGACGTACGGGGTGAACTTGGTCGAGTGGCACTTAGGCTCGATCTTTAATTGATTCGAGCAAGACTACATATCATCACCTCATAGCCATGTCCCGATATGCTACAGCCATTCCTCCGATCTCCACTTATTGTTCTCACCCGAATCAAAATCGTCCTCTATTTTATTTTGGGTTTTTGGCAAACATCACTTTCAAACATTCGCCCCGGAAGGTACACACCTTCCCAAAAGTTTTAAATCCGATAACCAAGGGGGGGGGGAGGGTTCACGTGAATCGGAGAAAAGTTTATTTTCTCTATAGCAGGTCTAAGTATGGCTATTGCCTATATTCCTAAATACATTGCTAGACGTACGATGAACAACAAATAATATTAGGGTTACAAGGATATATTTGTCAGACCTATTTCACATGTAACGATAGGATATATCTAGATCGCACATAAAATACCGTTGATATTCACATAGCATGTAGGGTTGCAAACGAAATATTTAAATTTTGACATATATGGGATTCAACATGATCAAAGTGGGAATGCTTGTCTGACAATATTGGCTGGGGTTCGAGCTTGAGCTTGATACGACAATCGTCCAGGATCCTCCACGCAATTCATCATAACGTCAGAACTACACGTCTGAAAGACATCGAATAAACAACGGTGCGAGGAAGATCCAACGAGAACCAAACACACACTTACGATTTCTTGGAATTAGTGCTCTGGACTTACATGTGTACTAGGGCTTTTTGAGAGGCGAGAAGGAATTAGCATCACATGAAATAAGGATTTCTCGAGGAACAGGAAACCCTAACTTAATGGTTTAACAACTGATTGGTACCTTAGATGTTCTTGGTCTCCATACTTAAGTTGGTTGTAGAGGGTAGGGGATGACCTTTGCAGTATTTCAGAAGCTTTTCGTGGTAGGTGTTTGGGGAAGTACATCAAAATATATGCATTGAGGATCATGGAGAAATCTAGGGTCCTATAATTGTTATGGTTCTAAGTGCAAAATATTTTCGTTTCTTTATACCAGTGGAATGAGAATATCAGATTTTGTTTTTGAACATTTTAGGAAAATATTGGATGTACTTGGAATTAAAAATGGGGGTATATGCATTTTTGAAATATAACTAAATTCAAAATTTAAAGTATTTCCAAAATTTACGAAAATGATACTAGGAGAGAGTTTATGAAGTTTAGGAAGTCCGGAAAAGGAATCAGGTTGTTTGGACTTACGACAAGAGAGACATGAGTGATCAAAGAAAATCACGCCTTTGATGTATTGAAGGTGGAGTCACAGGAGGGATTGTGTCTTCAGTTCAAGAAAACAAAAACAAGCGAAATATGATTCTCCGCAGGAAAAGCGTAGATGGCAAGGAAATCAGAGAAACCGTCTTCAAACAGGGAAATCATGCCCCTGGAGTTCCCGTGTCCCCTCAAATGGCCGGGGCTGGCTGTTGGTGAGGTTAGAGTCAAACAGTCTTAACCGTTTTAAGCATGCAATTAGGCAAGCGATTAGTTGTTAAGCGCACAAAAATTACTTAGGGTTAAGCAAACAGGGATTTGGGGTTAGACGATGGTGCCGCGGGGCTTACCAACGGTGGCGATGGTTAGGGCGACGTCCTTGGTGGAGGTGGCATAGAAGTTGGGGCCGGGGCAGCCTGGAGAGCTAAAGGCCCGGCTGACGATGGTCTGATGGCCGGAGATGAATGAATTGGCGGCTCGGGAAAAATCCAGGAAGTGGAAGAGGGGACTGCATGCGGGGGCTCCTCGGGCTTAGCTGCTAAGGCTTGGCTGGGGATTTAGAGGAGGGGAAGAAACTTGGAGCGGCGAGGGCGCTCTGGTGCCGTTGGTTGAAGCGGGCGGCGGTTCTGCAGGTGGAGGAGCTAGTCCCTGGGAATAGGATCGATAGCGGGTGGGGGCATGGGTCCCTCGCTGGTGTCAGGGTGCTCAGGTAACGAGGCGGCGGCGGACATTGCCTACGACTAGAGCTGAAGGGGGAAAAGAAGACACTAGGAGTAGCAGTGGGGAAGAACTTGGGCTTGGAGAAAAGAAATGGGCTGCTCAGAGCAGAGGGTGGAGTTCGACCGCTTGATTGCTCGGGGTAGGGAAGCAGTGAAAAGCTCGGCAAGGGAGGAATTTGGAGTAGGGAGGGAGCTCAAGTTGCAGAGGAGCTCCGGCAAGGACTAACTAGCTCGAGGATAGAGGCACATGGGCGACGCCGGCGGCAACGGGGTCCAGCAGCGGTGTGCCTAGTAGTGGAGTTGGGCACCGCTGGCTGTAGGAGGGATGGAGGTGACGGGGTGCTAGCAAGGAAGGAGCAGTGCCGTCATTGAAGAGGTGAGGAGGAAAGGGGAAGGAGTAGGAGGAAGAAGGTGGGGGTGAGGGAGAGAAATATGATTGGTAGGGTCGGGCCCACATGGCAGCAGGGGAAAGGCTGTTCGGTTGGTACACTTTGGTAGCCTTAGCAAGAGAAAGGAGAGAAGGTTGCACCAGGAAGAGGGTTGTGAAAATATATCAAATGCTCATGGAATTTTTTTTAGAAGAAGAGTAAGGTTTTATCACAAAACGAGCTAAGGGAATGTAGTGGGTGCTTCACCAAGAGCTTGGGACTTATGAATGTTTAACTTAGCTGAGATTTAAGATAATTCCAAAACTGGACCAACCTAGATTTTAAATCATTTGAAGATTATGAAGAGGATGTGGGTGGCTGATGAGACGAGGGCCCGATCTTTCGATGAGACGAAGGTAACTATCGATTTGGTGGAGTTTGACCTTGACGATCCGACTATACCGTACGCGACGATACGCCTTAGCAATCGCTAAACCAACCTCCGATGGTTATTGACCTTGCCGTAGGCGCGATCAACCTGAACAATGAAGTTCGAGTTCCTGCAAGCAACCGAAGAACCAGCATGAACTAAGATTGTAATCTGAAATTGCGAGTATAAAATTGGCACAAGAGCTAAAAGAACAAAGTGTGGGATTCCACTGGAGATCTAAACAAGGCGGTAGTCCTACACGACTTGTAGATGCAATATTGTAGCAGTAGCTAAACAACTCAATGAAACCCAATTAACCCTAGGGGTGGCAGCTACTACTTAAAGAGAGAAGAAAGGGGTACTGTTCACGCGCGTGAACAGTACCAAACCCTAAAGGGGTTGGCATGGGCCCCACTATGGCTTACAAGGCCCTTGGGCCCAAGAAAAATGTGACGCAGCACCATCTATTAAGTATATGTCGTCCCTCACGGTGACTCCAGCCTTGCAGCGCCACCATCCTTCTCCTCACTTGAACCCATGTTCCTGAGTAACATAACATCATCTCCTTTAGGCAGTATCATGGAGTTCATAGCAAATGACGGAGCTCCAAGAAACGAATTTACCTGACAATTAAGTTGGCGTGCTCGAGCTCGTGTTACAGGACCCTTTACTAAGGTTGTATCGATGTTAGGGATGTCCTCATCAGTGGCCATCCATAGATATGAGCCATAGACTAGAAAGGGAGGCCCCCAAGGTGAGTCTAAATCAATTGGAAAATTTGTACTTGGCCATATCATTTTTGGAAGAAGTTTGGGGACAATCACGAGACATCACGATTTTATTTGAGGCTGATTGGTACTTGTAAAGACTTGGAATTGGGAATTTGGGTTCCTCCCGATTATCGAGAGAGAAAGAGGAATTAGGGTTTTAGGGCATCTGAGCAGTGACACGAGAGTTAGCAAGGGTAGCCCTGAGACCCTTGGCAAGGATAGACCTAGGGATGGTGACCAAATCGGAGATGCGTATATGCGTATATATATATATATAAATAGTATATACGTGCATATATTCACAATAGGACATGGCAAAGTAAATGGTAGATGATCATGACCTACCAGAGAGGTTCATGCCATATATATGCTCAATTTCACAAAGATACCGTGTGGTTGACGAGCATACGCACATACATATATAGGTACATGCATGTAAGGAATTGCAGGTGTGGCGTACCCGGTTTTTAAGCCGGATACTTCCTTGTGATTACTGTACCGGTCCCTGGATCAGTAACCGGTACACACAAGTTAACCTGTATATCATTGACATACATACGATTATAACATAATACGAAATATATGAGCAGACCGTCAAGGTCAATAGTCTAATACCTGTAGCCCAACGGCGCTATAAATCCGCAGCGGAATTCAACGGTGAGGTGGCCCATCAATATGCCATACCCGACAGGCAACTGACTAGGGTTACGCCCTAGCTTTCGCGATCGTAATTGCTTCTTCGGAATTGACGTCTCCTTCGTCTGGCCAAATCAACAAGCCAGGTGAGTACATGGAATGTATTCGCAAGCTATTCCCACAGGAGGAAATATACGGCAATATTTCATGCAGGAAATAGATCAAGGAATAGCTCTACCCTATGTTGCTGGTTGTGCGGAAATGTAAGTTTTCATCGTAAAGTTTTCATCGTAAATACGATAGTAGATTTCAAAGCTATTTTGGAAACAGAAGTAGTTCGTAGTAATAATCATCATTCGAGGTAGAATCCGCTACCTCTCTCTTTTTCCTTTCCTCGGCGTGATAGCTCAGCCTATCACGCCTACCCTTTTTGGCTCCCGCTCGCACTACCCCGGGCAGTGCAGCTAGCCTCCTCTTCTGTAATTCCTGGCTACCATCCGTGTAGCGTAAATTGCACGCTGTGGACACGTCATGCCTACGTCCTTAATCCCATTTCCCAACTTTCACAACCAAAACTTAGTCTAACCAATGTGTGGCCTTGCCAGTTCATGTCCATGACCGAGGACGCGGCTATTCGAATAGTTTTTAACACTCTGCAGAGGTTGTACGGCTTTACCCACAAGATGTAGGTCATCCTGGGAGTATTTTGCAAGTATACTGATAGGGTTATTACAACGAAACCTTTCGCCCATGTTCACACTAGAGCCGGACCCGCTAAATGAGACTTACCTCAACTCCGATTGTGTCCAGGCAGCCTGACACCACAATCCGGAGAAACGCTCATCTTTGTGTCGAATCGGTACCCACGTCTAAATGGAGCTCACTAAGAATCTCTACCCATGTAGCACCGTGGAGATTCTCTAGGGATACATATCCCACCTAGCACTTCCTTCTAACTTCCCATGGGTCCGAACCCTAACATTAGACGGGTTACTGAGTCAAGTCCTTCCCATAAAGGACATGTGGACGTACGGTAGGGGAACTGATTCAGCGGCACTTAGGTTCGGTCCTTAACTGATTCGAGCAAGACTCCAACTTCAACTCATCACCTCAGGTAGCGACCGGCTACCCTACCATTCCTTACCTCAGGTAGCAACCGGCTACCCTACCCTTTCCTGACTCAAGTAGCGACCGGCTACTCTACCACCCCAAACACCCTTAGCATTCTTGCCCGAATCCGAATCCTCCATCATTTCTTTTGGGATTTTGGTAAACATTTCCTTTTAAAAAGATTTCCCCGGAATGTATAAACAAGCCGATGGTTTTTGTTCCCATACCCATCGTACCGATAAAACTTAGTTTAACTACAGCAGGTCTAAGCAAGGCTAAAGCCTATATTCCTACTTAGTTGGTCAGTCGAATATCAACCGGCTAAATATTCCTAGGGCTACAAGGATCAGATTCCAGACCTACGTCACATGCATCTATTAGGCATAACTACTCTAGCATAAAATAACGTTGATATTCACATAGCATGCAAGTTCGCAAACAAAGTAATTACGTTTTACAAATATGGGTTTTGTCGAACCCTAGAATTCGTAACAGAGAGTCTTAAGTAAAACCACCCGCTAAGTCGAAACGTCAACCCCGACCTCAACTCCTGGGGATCAATCCCAAGAGGAGTGGAGTGATATGGCTCCGAATAGCCCGAGACGTCAACCCCGAACTTTCTCCGGCAAACTAATGCATGGATCAAGTAGGGTGATATGGTCTCCTCACTCTGTTCTTACTGAGCCGGAACATCAACCACGAACTCATCCCGGCAAATTAATGCTCGGCTGGAGTAGGGTGATATAGTTCCCAATCTCTCAGTAGCAGAGTCGCTTCACAGGGGTGATCAAACCTAATAACTCTATGATAGGAACTCTGAAATCCTACCCACAACATGTGCTTCATCAACATACACGCATGGCACATGAGCAGGCGAAAACAACCAGATTTCACAGCAGTAACTCTACGACCGAAACTGCAATAGTATAAGTTTGAAACTTAACAAACATATATTCACATAAGGATCTAAAAATTCAAATACACAGCGGAAGAGTATTAGCGGCTACGAAGCCAAAACGGTGGAGCCAAAAGTGGCAGCGAAACAAACCAAACTGCCAACCCCAGGGGCAGGATCACTGCCTGGGATTTCCAGCGACTAGGCGTCGTCGGTGTCGATCTCTATATAGAAACCACCCTCAGGGGGGGTAGTTTCCTCTGCAACAAAAATATCAACAATAGCAGGGTGAGTACAAAATTGTACTCAGCAAAACTTACAGTGCGGAAATTAGTAATAGACGTGCCAAGTATCAATAAAGGGGTAATTGTGGACTAAGTTGCAGAAAGCCAGTTTTACCTTTGTCAATAGTAGCTAGGTAGATGAAAAGCCGACTACCAGAGTACTTTTTAAAGGGGACGAGTCGAACACTTCCGATCAGTCCTTACTGCAGATCACCACACCTTAGAAAACCCCGACTCTTCCTCGACCACCCTGGGAGGAAGCTGTCGCTAACCACGGCCTTAGAGTTGGCAAGTTTTAGAGTTTGTTGTAGTTGTCTAATTCGATGCAAAATCTTACCAAGCTGTCTATAACCGCGGACACGGCTATTTAAACAGTTCAAACCCTGCAGAGGTGTACATCTTTACCTACACGCATTGATCGTCTCTTAGTGCTAGGCCAATCACACACTTCACGAGGTGTGCTAGCAGAGGGTGATCAATCACGACCGTTACAATGCTTTCGACCTAGGTATGAGCCACCCGTACGGGCTAGTCCATGTGCATCAGTCCAGCCGTGACTACGACACGGTCCCATACGTTGTGAATCGAGGTACATCCCCGGTCTCCCAGACCGTGTGTCCACCCCACCCTTATATGAGACATCACACCACATTCCTTTTTCACGCACACGACAAATGGAAACGGCAAACTAATGCAGCTCATACACTAAGTCTAAGCAAATTAGTGAGTCGTGGGTGGCCCCATAATCCACCCGTGTAGAAGTACGCGAATCTTGGTTCGAAGGGACACCGGTAACCGGTCCTTGCGGGAAGACGAGACAACCCACCATGCTCCCAGCCATGGCCTCTCGTCTAAACCCAGATATGATTAAGCAAGTTCATTAGTTACCCCGGTGAACACCCACCTACCACGTAACCCATCCAATAGTGTGAAGTTGCCTGCCATCCAAGAAATTATGACTGCTACAAGTCTAAGCATGTCTAAGCATTAGTAATATAGAAAGCATTAACACAGTATACACTATTCTACTCTAGACAGGTTGGGATGGTGGTGGAGTTGTTTAAGCGACAAGGCGAGTTTTACACATCGGATTAGGGTTCTGCTTAGCGGAAAAGTAGAATTTGAACGCATGTGATAACAGATTTAAAAACAACTAATACTTTGCAAATAGTAGGAGTTTTGCAATGTGACCAAAGGGGCTGCTTGCCTGGTTGCTCTGCAACTACACCCTGCTCGTGATCAAGACTACCGTCTTCTGGACCTTCCGGTTCTATCAGAGAAGAACGAAAACACCGAAAACGAGGGGCATAATCGTAAATATCAAAATACAAAACATCGGCATGAGATGACATGCATGCCATGACGTAGAGGGTGCAAAATAAAGACTAATGCAAGTGGAATCAATTTAATCGGAGTCCGGACGCATAAAATATCGCGATCCGAAAATCCTCCGGCTAATCGGAAACCCTAATTTGAGTTTTTAGCAAATTGTATTATTCCTAGCATGCAAACATGGATGGAAATAATGTTTTTGAATAGATCTTCTTTTTCTGAACATTTTGATATATTATTTGTATTTTTCTGATTAAATATGAATTTTTTATGAATTTTACAAGATTTAATCCATTTTTACCCCTTTGTTGTATTTTTCTCAGTAAAATAATGTTTTAAATTAATTCAAAAGCACCAGAGGCTGACATGTGGGCTCTACTGGTCAATTTTGACCAAGTTTGACTGGGTCAATGACAAGTGGGGCCCACTGTCATATAAATCCATTTTCTTTTATTCTTTTGTTTTTATTCCTTACAGCTGGGACCCACATGTCACATTTTCCTTTTAATTCATTTCTTTTTCTTTAAATCCTGACCTGCGGGGCCCTCATGTCATAGAGACAAACTTAATGCATGCATTGATTGTACTGTTAGTGATTATTAGTGTTATTAACATGTCGGTTAGTGTTGTTAATCATCATTAGAGCATTTAATTGGTCGGATTGGCCATTAAACATGCCAGAACCCTTAAGTGAACTGGTTAGGGTTTAATGCTCCATTAGGGCTGTTAATTTTGTCTTAACCGACACCATTAATAGGGCACTTAGGCCTCTAACCGCATCCGGTCGGGATGCCGTTGGGGGCTTGGTCGGGACTGGAGTGAGGCCGGCGGCGAGCAAAGCGGCGGCGAGCGGCGGCTTACCGGAGCTCCGGCGACCAGCGAAAGGAAGGCGGCGGGGGTGGTCTGGTTGCTCGACGGGAGGAGGCGACGCGGCGAAGCACCGGAACGGCTCGGGACCGGGGCGGCGAGGGTAAGTGACGCCGGGGTGGAGCCGGGGAGCGGCCGGAACGGCGACGGAGAGGGCGGGTCTGCAGGGAGGAGGAGGAGACGGCTCGGGCGCTCGGCAGGAAGAGGCAGCGCGGCGAGGTGGCGACCCCGAGGCGGTGGGAGGCCGCGGCGGCGCTTAAGGCGACGGGGCGGCTCGGGTGCACCGGGGTGAGGCGGAGCGGCGGAGTGGGGAGCTCAGCGAGGCGGGAGGGAAAGGAGGCCGGCGACGGGGCTTGGGAGCTTCGGGCGGATAAGGACGCCGGGGTGAGCAGGAGGTGGTGATTGGGGGCGAGCGGGTGAGGATGAAACCGATGGGGGAGAGAGAGGAGCGGTGAGAGGATAAGGCAGCCAGGGGAGTGGCTTAGGAAGAAAGCAACCGGGTGATATTTTTAGAATTAGGTTTTAGAATTAGGGTTTCCATTTTTAGGGTTTCTCTTTTTTCCAATTGCCTCTTTTGTTTTCTTTTATTTCTCTTCAAACTTGATTTCCTTTTTCAATTGACTTATTTTGAGATTTGATTTGAACTTCAACATTCAACTACTCTTTGAGAATAAATCCAATTACTTCTTTCCTATACTTGCTTTCGAATTCAAACGGATCACTTGAATTAAGCCCCGAGTACGAGGTTCAAGATTAGGCGAGATCAAATTTTGAAATTCACCCGATCCTTAATGCAAGATTTGGGATTTGGTCGAGTATTCCAAAAATTCAAAAACTTACTCATTTTTACGGTTCATATGATCATGCTATGAAATGCACATGATGCACATTACAAACTTGCGGAAACAGGGATGTTACAGGTTTCAACATGGTCAAAGTGGGAATGTTTGCCTGGTAGTATTGGCCGAGGCTCGGTCTTGAACCCGATTCGACAATTGTCTGAATTCCTTCGCGCAATAATTCCTAACATCGGCACCTACACGTCGAAGGAACGACGAATAAATAAACGTTGCAAGGAAGAGCCAAATAACACCGAATGTGGAATTAGAAACTTCAACACATGAAATCATAACGTGTTTGATTGGCCATTTGATTTTAAGCAGTTGGTAGAGCTAGGGTTGGGTGCCCTGCGTTAGCTTGGCGGGAAATATCCGCTCATGGCACTTCATCGCTTAGGGTTTCTTTATTTTCTTTATATTACTGGGGACACAATGCGGAGTTTAGGTATACTTTGGGAACGCAGGGTGCCGCTAGGGTTAATCTATATCGGGTATTTTGCTCAAGGGTTTCGTACTACTTGGTTTGGAATTATCCTTCGGACTGAGGTTGTACTGGAACAAGATGGGGCTCCTGATTTTTAAATGATAGATACAAGATCTATTTTTACTTGAAATCCATATCAGCGAAGGTATATACATATGTATATACGTATACTTCCAAGTGGTTAGGGGTAAGTTGGGGACATTGATTTTAACCTAAACTCATCTGCTCTTTAGCTATGTCTAGAATGACATAGTGAACCAGTTAGTTATCAGGTTCGGTTATGGTTAGGGAAGTATTGTAGATGCCAAAACTTTGTTGATATCTGTGGGCGACTAAACCAACCATGAATTAACAGCAGTAGTTATTAGTTACTAGCTAGGGTCCTCAATTAAACTTAGTCTTCATTTAACACCTGGCAGCTCCATCTCTAGCATCAAATGCCACGGACTAAAGTATTTCCTTGTCGTAAACATGCTTAGCTCCAATTAGCTGCTCGTTCCATACCAAGTGTGCTGTCTGAAAGCACTCAACAGTCTAACCCTGGCTGCACCGATTAGATGGAGTTTGCGTGATTAACCTCAGTACTAAACGTGGATTTCACTAGTCGCACCGTGTTAATGGATTTGAAATCCATGCAATTAGTAACAAATTAATGGTCAGTGGCGGTTAGTAGTGTGTGTGCGCGTATGAGCTACTCAAGCCACTGTACTCGGCTTATTCAATAGGAAAAGAAGGGAAAAATAGTAAAAGGCATGAGTTGGGTGCGGTACCAAGCTCTGTGTGCGTTTTCTCCTTCCTTGGGTTAGAGAGGGGAAAAGGTACATGGCAGCGGGGCTTCGTGGAGTCTTTACCAGCGGGGTTGGAGCTTATGGCCTGGAGGCGAGAAGGAATGGGACGACAGGAGCGGCGATTGGTGCGGAGAATCGCAGTAGCCGAGAATCGATTGGGGCGGCTGCTTTCGGCTGCGCTCGGCCTCGATGATGTTAACTCAGAGGCAGTAGCGAGGCGATGCCCTGATGCGAGCAGGTCCGACGGCGACTAAAGGGTTTGCCGGTGACCGGCGGCGGACTGGTAGCGGAGGAGCGCAAGGGGAAGCGAGGGAAGAGGAGCGGCGCGGTGCGGTGGAGGGAGACTAGGGGAAGGAGGCGGCTGGTGGATCTGCTCAGGGAGCTTGGAAACTCACCGGTGGCGGCGGGGGAGAGTGGTGGCGGCGCTTACCAGCGGCAAAAAGGGGCGGCAAGGGCACGGCACGAGGGGCACGGGAGCTACTCCGGCAAGCCCGGCGGTAGCGTTCCGGAGCGTGGTGGCAGCGCCAGCGAAGGGAACGAGGCCGGCGGCAGCTCGATTTACGGCGGCGAGGCGCTCGGGTCTCACAGTAGAGGGAAGGAGAGCGGCGTTGCGGAGGTCAAGGGCGGCAGAGCTCAGGTGAGGGAGCCCGGGGTGGATGCAGGCGACGGGATCAGCAACTCGGCGGCGGCGAGCATCACCTGAGGCGGTAGCATCGCCCGAAGCAAAGGGGCGGCGGCGGCCGTTGTGGGAATTACCAGGACGGTGATTGGGGCGGTGGCGCTGAGCTTCGGTGTCCAGGGGAAGAGGAGGGTGGCAGCGCCGGCGGGGAGCGAATGGAAGCTCCACCAGCGGCGTTTCCCCTCGACGGCGACCGGTGGCGTGATGAGACCTGCTTCGGGATGCTTCCATCGGTGAAGGACGGAAGCGCTCCTGCCAGTGGCCACGTGTGGGCTGGCCCCAAGGGGCGGCCGGCCCACCGGTGACGTCCGCGGCAGCGGTGTGGCAAGGGGGGGAAGAACGGCGACAGTCTCGGTTGAGGCTCAGGAGCGCGGGGACCATCCGGTAGAGGGGAGGCTTTAGGCGGGAAAGGAGCGGTGGTGGCTGGCTCCGGCAGGGTGGCGGTGCAGACCCGGTCAGCAGCGGCGGTGGATCTGGTGCTCCATGGTGACGATGGCGACATGGACTTCCTCGGCTGCGGATCTGAAGGAAATAAACGGGGAGGAAGGCGTTGAGGAGATGGCAGCTCGGGGACAGAGGAAGTTAGGAAGATGACCACGGCTGGTGTGTTCAAGGAACAGAGGGAAGAAGATATTGGGTTTGAGCAGCACGCGAGCTTGTCCTAGAAGGAGGTGAAGCAGGGGAGGTGCCCGGCTCATTAATGGCAGTAGTTATGTTCGGTGCCGGCTGCTGCTGTTAGTGCTGTAGAACAGTAGGAAGTGGGCGCTGTGGTGGAGAAAAGATGGCACACTGCACCGAGAGAGGTAATAGTAGGAGGAAAAGGGATCAGTGGTGGTTGGGCTTCTTTTTACTCCGAGCTGGTTACGATTTCGTAGCAGCAGTGAGGTTTTAATGAAGTTAGGTGTTGCTCGGTTAGCTACATGAGGCGTCCGGGTGGAGTGAGTAGAGGGGATGGGCAGGTGGCCGATGCTATTGGTGTTCAGGGGAGTTGGGAAAAGTTTGGCACCGATTCTCTGTTGAGGATGTGAGGTGGCACTACAGGTTCAAGTCAACAGGGAGGTTAGGCACCGAATACTGGTGCTAGGAGTAGATGGTGCATGGGTGACACAGCGTGCCAAGAATCTAGGGTTTTAATAGAAGAGGACAAAAGGTGCTTGGCTGCTAGAACCCGTGGAGTATGACTGCTGATTTGACCGAAGGGAGATTCATTGACTTCGAGTTGGTGCTCACTCCTCAGGTGTGCTCATGATTTCATGCGACGAGCTAATTCGCAAGAAGGTGTTCGATGCCGCTTTCTTGAAATTTCTGAATTGGGCATGCCCATGATTCTACACATTTGCCCTTCTGGTTATACGAGGACCGTTGTGGAAATTTATCGGGATTTTTAAACATGTATCTCTAGGGATTGCAGTGCCATGCTCCCGTTTAATCCGAAGTTCATTAATTCTATATGTAGATGTTTTTGGTACTGGACATTGTTATTTTATGTTATAGTCGAGTTAGGAATATTATTAGGTTGTCCCACGAATCTTTCCAGAATTTGTGGATGGGCCGAAGAGTATTGAGTCTCGCGATTAGGGTTTTAGTGGTATTTAGATTTAATAGAGAGAATAGAAATCGGGGCTCGGAACTAGGGTTCCGGAGTGCGGCAAGGTGGAAAGGGGATATGGAGACTCGCGGGAATCCATTCACCTTGGTTTGGGTCCAGACGTTGGTAGGGTGCCGCGGACATAGCAACGCATACAGTGTAGGTATTGAGCTAGAGTATTCTTGCGTTAGGGTTTTAGCGCTTAAACCAAAAGCAGTATATATGTGCATATATTCACGATATGGCTTGGCGAGGTAGGTGGCAAAAGATCATGTTGTTCGGAGCAAGTTTAGGGCATGTATATGTTTAAATTTAGCAAGGGTACCGTGTGGTAATTAGTCGTAGTTGCGGTCTAGGTTATTCCGACTAGGGAGGAAAGGGGATGAATGCCGGAGGTGCATTTGTGGCGGGAATGCAAGAGTAAGTAACCACATATGGAATCAGGTGTTGAATGGAATTGTCCGCGTTGTCGGACGAAGTTTCGAGGAATTAGGGTTTTGACAAAACGGAGATCAATAGAGATAAAGACAAGGGTTTTCGTGTTTGGTATTTAGCTTCATCATGATTTGAACTAAAGTTTTAATTAAGTGTATTTTCAGCTGACATTATTAACGAAAAAGTTTTTGTTAGCCCTAATTTTTAGGTTCCGAAAATTCGGGGCGTGACAGTAGGTATGTGGGTATGGACTCGCAAGTAGTCTGGTAGGGAAAAGGTAGGCGGGGTTTGCCTTACGTCGAGGGACGTAAGGTCAAACTTGGTGAAGAGGTAAATGTGATGGAGGTTTGATCACATGTGTCGAGAGGGGAGGGGGTCACCTGGTAGTTATACCAGATGATGATGTGGTAACGAGGGGGGAAGATAGGGTCTTAATTTGATTTTTTAATGAAAATATTATTATTAGCACACAAAAAAATTTGTAAGCCCTAATTTTCAGGTTTTGAAAAAACAGGGTGTGACAGTACTAGAAGTCGACAAAGCCCTGGTGGATCACATTGTCCTTCCTGTAGTAAAGGACCGGCTCGTAATATTACTATTGCACCAAGGACTAGAAGCGAGGATCCATCGCATCCCAGACAAACTCATATGGATTGGTCTTCCACCTGATTTTCCTCAGATCTTCGTTTTGGAAAGTCTTGTATTCTATCTAGGTCTCGAAACCCTTCCCTGCTTGGGCAGATGGTGGATGAGTGCAAAAGAGATCAAGGGTGCAGGCTCTTGATCTTCTAGGTCCATGTGCGCCTTGTGACTTCCACACTATGGGTGCCTACTGAGATGGAGGCTGAGGTGGCACCCTTGCCCTTCCTGGTGGGTGCAACCTTCTTTGGCTGAGGCGGAGAAGATTTGTTGGCCATCTTTGTGTTGCAGCAAGGAGGAGGAGAGGATGTCTATGATGGTGGTGGTGCTGTTGCTTTAGTTGCCTCTACAACTTGTGCCTCGGCAGCCTCGGCTTTAGCAGCCTCTGCCTTAGTAGCCTCTGCTCGTGCTGCCTCTATTGCTGCTGCTTGGGTCCTGTCGGCCTCCTCTGCTGTAGCTTTGTCCCTAGCATCCTCTTTTTTCTTCCTTGTTCACCGTTCGTGATTGAGGCGAGCTTTCCTTGCCCTCGAAGACTCTGGCTCCTCATCCTCATCTGTGGTGTACAGAGAAAGTGGATGACGAAAGACATCCTTGAGGCCCTTCTATCTGGTGGGTGGATGTTTCAGCTTGTTGACCGCCTCAACGGTCTCCGGAGGAAACTTTACCTTTGTAGCACGGGCACTGGTAGCCCCCTGTGGAGAAACCCTTGTTCTTGCCAGCTGTACAAACCTCCTTCTTTTTGGAGAGGAGTCTGACAATTAGGGTGACAGAGGGATGCTCATGTCGAAATCATCGTTGTTGTGAAGATCTCAGAACTCATGACGACCTGTGATTGGAGTAGATAAGGGTATGGGATGAGTACACAATTGAGCACATAAGGCAAGAATAAAATTTGAAAAACATTTTGAGGAGGAAGGCATAAGAATCGCGAGTTTTCAGAAAAAATCGGGGGTTCCAGGATCAAAGTCGGTGGCTCCGGAAACTTCCTCTGGACACATTTCTCAAGGAACTCGGAGGTTTTGAGTTTTTGTTTTGTCTAGCTAGAGAGCAAAATCGGACACAAAGGCAAAATCTCGGATACTCCGAGATCCGAAAAGTTGTGGTCACAATTGATTTCCGAAGGTTTTGAACTTTTCTTGGTGCTTTTGACTTCCTTCTACTCAGAGGGCGAGGAGAAAGTCGAAGGCTCTAGGAAAAATTCTAAAAGGTCTGAGTTACGTTGAAATATAGGTTTTCTAGACCTAACCACGTAATGGATTTGAGGCAAATTTGCAAGATTTCCCATGGGAATCCGATCAAATTGAGTGTGAATCAAATTGATATATCAAGATTTACCACTGGAAAGGAGCTGCGACGCGAGGAACGGCGATGGAGGTCACAAGTTTGGCGACCGTGCCCTAACTTAGCGGCAGCAGTGCCGCCATGGCGGCGACGAGCGGTGGGGAGGCCCGGCGTCGGTGGAAGAAGGTCCGCAGAGCTCGTGGTTTGACCAATGAGGTCGAACGGTGGCAACTCGAGGTGACGTGGGAGCAACGGCGGCGCTGGAGGTTTCGAGGTGAAAGTTGGAGGTTACGAGGTGGGTTAGGGTTGGATCGCACTGGGCACTAAAGTGAACAATCTAAGAAAAAGTTCACTTGGAGGTTCTAAGAAAAAAGTTGGAGGTTCTGAGTTTCTTGAAAACCACACGACTAGACTCGGAAGGTCTGATTGTGAGTACATAGCAAATCTTCGAAACTCTGGGAAAAATCTTGGAGGTTTGAGATCATGTACTGATCTCGATCAACACGACCTTGAAGGCTTGGGGAAAATTCGGAGACTCCGAAAACCTGTGTGGCGAAGACAGTGGAGATTCCCCGACATTTCGAGAAAAAAAATCGGAGATGCCAAGTTTGTCTATTAAAAGCACAAAGTTAAATCTTGGAAGCTCTAGAAAAATTCAGAAGCTCTAAGTTTTCAGTTCAAAAGCTCATATATGTAGATTTAAAAGAATTTTTAGGAAGTTTATATAGAGCAAGTCTGTGAGGCATTCATCGTCATAAGGATTTAGTTTACTCTCATAAAGCTAACAACCATTATTCAAAATTCAAATCATGGATGCACACTGGCTATTAAGTGGATGTTTCATCCTTTGTCAAGATGCCTTCTGTGATGTCCACGAGGAGAGCTTCCTTCTCTATTGGGTACTTTCATAAATTTGCTAGAGGTTTATGAGGTGTTTAGAAGTCCTCAATTACCTTGAGCAGTGTCCCCTCACACCATATTTACTGCAAGTCTTTTGTTGATTTTAATAGGGCGTGATAGTCCTGAGTTTTCTTTCAAAATCACGACTTCTTACGCTCAACATTCTCCTTAATAGAATTGGGCATTTGTATCTCTAAGTATAGCTCTTTGGTGAGCTAGATAAAGATTTGGGTTGCATGACCAATTTCTTCATATCTTGTTCTAAAAGTTGAAAATGCACCAAGTCAAGGAATGTTGTGTACTCTCTAGCATGCAAGTTTTTCTTGTCATTTCATAGTTTTCACATATAGAGTGGAAATGGTATTTTCAACCATCTCTTCATTTATGACTTTATGGCCACATTCTTGTTTGAGATGAGAACATCCATAGCAAGATTGTATTTAGCAACAGATGCAAAACCTTGGAAGCAAAGGCTATTCCACTTATTTAAGCAGTATCTCTATTGGCCACACTAATTCAGCATAGTGGTAATGCATTTTGAGCTTATCGCATAGAACATTCAGGTCTCTCTCCATCATATACCTATTCTTTAGATCCTCGAAAATAAAATTCCTCATGATTTCTAGTACTGTAAATTTGTCCTATTTGGCAATTACAGTTTCACCTTTAGGTGCTGGGACATTAAGAATATGAGAAAGACCTCCACTTTTTAGCAGTGCTTCCACGGTGGAGGACCAAATTACATAATTGTCCCCTGGGGTAATGAATACCTCAATCCCTTTCTAGCATTACCAGACATCCATAATTATTTATGCGATAATTTCAAAAGCTTACTACGGGTAAACATGCATGGACATATTGCAACTAATGGTACAAAAAGCCTTATGACGGTTCCAGCATTTTTCTATGCATTATTACAATTTACTACTAATTTTCGATGATTAAAAGCAATTCATGTAATACAATTGATCAAAACAATAAATATAATGCTTGAAAAGCATATAATAAGTTACAACAAAGTCAAACATGCGTCAAATGCAAATTTTCACTCAAAATTTAGACTCATGAGGCCCATTTGTGCCGGAATACAAATTTGCAGCTAATTCTGCAACTTTCACAGACTTATTCCTAAAAAGTCCTTGGGTTTTTCGCTAAACGCCAAAATCAGACCGATTTTCTACCGGCCCGGCTGCACGCGTGGTCGGCTAATGGGCATCGACAGCCTATTTTCTTTCCTGTGATCGATTTTCCTCTTGTATTTTTCCTTTTCTTAGCCCATCCACATACAGGCTACATGGCCCATGAGGCTGGCCACCTCGGCCCATCGCCCTAGCTCGAGTGGCAGTTAGGGTTTTTCCCTAGCAGCCTGAGCACGGTGGCTACGACCATGCGGTACTGCCTGAGGTGAGCGGTAGCAGCATGCAGGTCAGCGTGCGAGCACGAAAGGCGACGTCAACGTGCGGGCTACCGTTGTGAGTGCGAGGTGGTGCGCGGTGGCGGTGGTATGCGGGCCGGTGCCGATGGCGCGGGAGGCGGAGCAGGACGTGCACAGCGACGTGGTGTTGTGCGAAGGCACAGGACAAGCACTCAAGGCGTGGTTGCGGTATCGGGTGGCGATGTCGGGGCGTACACTATGGCTGGTCTGTCGCGGTGAGGCGGCTCGTGCGGAGGCACAGTGAGCATGAGCGGCGGTTTTCAGACCCATCGGCCTTGTGCGGGAGGCGGTGGGCCGCGGTACAACACAAGTACAGGAGGGGGCGCATGTGGGGCCTAAGCTGCGTGCGGGTGGTGTGTGCGGTGACCGACAGTAACGCCGGGGCTGCGGCCGCGTGCGAGCGCCGCATGACGTGTGCCCGTGCGGGGCCGTCGCGCGACGCTTCGAACCGTGGCGTAGCATCGGGTGTCGGCGCGATGCGCACTAGTGTGGTGGGCGACGGCACGGCAGCCATGCAGGGCCGCTGACGGAGGCGCGGAAACGCGCTTCCGCGCTGGGGGGCCGGACGCGGGCCGTGGCCGCGTTCGCGCAGACCCGACGTGCTCAACTTGTTTTGGATTTCTCTGGTACCGAATCCAACCAACCGTATATACATGCATGCGAATTAAAACAATCAAGAGAAGAATCGACGAGTCAATCAATGTTTCTGTACATGCGGTGCTTGATCGATATAGATCGGTTCCTTTCGTGCGGCGGCGGCGCACAGAGCGGGGCCGCATGCGCGCGGTGATGCGCGGCGCGGCCGGTGACGGCGTGTGGGGCCGGTGTGTGTCATGGTCGCCACGTGCAAGGGCGGCATGATCAACAACGGCACACGTGTGCAATCACGTGGCATCGTTTTATGATGTGATCGTCAATTTCCGTTTTATTAGCGAAATAATTGGCTTGGCCAGAAACTTATGTCAATAATGATTGCTACGTATTTTTATATCATGCAACAAAAATGTATTTAGATATAGAAATTAAAAACAAAAAATAAAATCTAGATAATAATAAAATTTATCTTTTCACATGTATTCATTGATCTATACATCTATACATTCTCGACTGATGGAAAATAAGCCTGCGGAAAGACTTGGCGGTGGAGCGTCATGCCGATGACATGTCCTCCAACCTTACCGTCGAGTTCAATCCAAGTGGTATAGGGCGAGGTGTAGACATAGTCGTGAAAGTAGACGAACACGATAAATATATGAATATAGTAAAAATAAACATGGATGTTTAGTAAAAATAAATAAATACAATATGTAGAGGGGACTTATTTGTCTTTTTTTATGATCTCTTTTTAATAATACCATATAATAAATGATCTCTCCTCCACAAAAGTGACTAGTTGAGGAATAATAGCCCAGTAAATGAAATTGATTGGTGTCCTTGAATCCAGCCGACGGTTCATCGACAATTCGAAGCCCAATCGGTGCATTTTGTCGGCCTGTTTGGATGCAATCGATGCAGGCAAAAAACAAGAACAGAATTTGGCCCCAAAAGCCGATATGCGGCCTGCCTGCCTGCCCGCACAACACTTCCCCGTCGCCATGGGCCGTGGACGTGGACGTGGACGGAGGCAGTGGTGCCGTGAAAACTGAAGCGGGGCGAGCTCGGATGACGCGCGTGGGTGAGAGGCAAAGTAGTTGGAAGCCAATTTTTCACCGCCTTAGGAGAGTTGTTCACGATTCCACATTTGTCACAAATGGAGCCTTACATGCTTCTTACTACTATATGTATGCGAGTTTTCGTCACGAACACTTGTGCTTTTGCGCAACCACCCCGTGATCGACTAACAGGTGCTCTCTGAACCCTGTAGAGCTCGCCGCCATATACATATAGGCCATTCAATCCGCACCAAAGACATTTGTAAAACTGTAGCGCGTTCCTGTCTTTTGCGTACGAAAACTACACCTGTGTGCTTGGCAGCGAAAAGTTTGTGCTTGCCCTTCTAGTCAATTCTTGTGACAACAAATTACTCCCTTCGTCCACAAATATAAGGCGTGCACGAAATTTAAGGTCCAACTTTGACCAATAATTAAGCCAATAATATTGAAGTGTATAATACAAAAGTGATACCATTTGAAAATACGTTTGAATATGAATTCAATGATATCACTACTATGTCATATAAGTCAATAGTATTGGTTTAATCGTTGGTCAAAGTTAGACCTTAAATTCCGTGCACGCCTTACATTTGTGGACGGAGGGAGTAATTCAATCTTCTGGGGAAAAAAGATACTTCCCGAGTTTGCCCCCCTTCAGCCATTCCGGCCCCTTTCGAACTAATTGGTTACCAATAGGAGATCAAAAGGACATACATTGTTTCATATAAAATCTATCGGAATTTCTGCGACATTCCTGTGCTCTAAATACTCACTTTTTTCTTGGTTAGCAGGGTCAGAGCCAGAATCTGCCCATGCCTAGGACTGGGCAGTATATGCGGGCCAAAAAAGAAAAATTATGCGGGCTGGACCTTTCATACCTTTGAAATTCTTAATTTAATTATCCTACGCCTGGGCCGCAGTCCTGGCTGCGCTTAGCCTTGATCTTTTTTGGAAAAGGAAAATCGTTGGTGTGGCAGACCAAGTCAGCCAGTACATATGGTGAGACAGGGAGACGTTATCCGGTAATCCGGTTCACTGTTTAAAATTAAGAAACAGGAAGCAGGTATCAATGGACGATAGCAGTGTAATTTGAGCAGCTCATGCATATAATGATATAATTTGTCCTCATGCCTATGCATACAAATTAGAGGCTCATTTTCAACATAGCGCACACACTATATATAGCTAATTAACCAGGAGTTTCAAGCACTTCCTATTAGGCACTGACACACATCATATACTTATCATTTCTACACATTATATAAAAATTATATTTACAGGTAACTTATGTAAATACTATACCCTAAGAACATGAGGTGATTATTCCATAAATTATATATATCTGAAATTCAGGTGCAAGGTAGATCATCAACCCATGCACGTACGTACGTACCTACCGAAATACCCTCAAACATTCAGGGAATCCAATGGGGCTGCATGCCGGCCGTGTTCGCCGAGAAGCTGTCGACAGATGACGCACTGGCCGCCGACGTCGACGACGACCCCAGGATGGCATCCATGAAGCCCGGCTCGGCGGCGAAAGCGCCGGCGCCCTTCGGTTCGACAAACACCGGGAGGCAGCTCCGATCGGCCGCGCCTTCTTGTGCCACGAGGTCAGCGCCGTTCTCCGGGTAAGCATCGGCCGCACGGCACAGCCTGATGAACTCCCCCTCGACGGCGTACTGGAGATCATCACCGCCGTGGCCGGGGAGGAACAGCGGCTGTGAGGTGAAATTGGCCCATGCCGCGGATGGAGGAGACTGAGTGAGTGCTTGAGCTGCATTGTCCAGCCCGTTCAGTGACGCGCACCCCGCAGCTGCGATGCCTTGTCCTGCCCCGTCCAGAATGTTGTAGTACAAGTCTGGAGCAATGCAGCAGATATCGAGTTAATTAGTACTACTACATGTTTGCTGTCAGATTAAGAGAAAATTATCAGGCCTCCAATTTCGTACCATGTACATAGATAACGAGAAGTATTAAGAAGTGGCAATTTTGCAGAAACGATGTGTAGGATTTGACACAGGGTTTACCTGCAGGGGAAGGGATGTTACCGGGGTGGAGGCTGCCCACAGCCTGAGATATGAGCTTCTTCTTGATTGTGGAGTTCCAAAAGTTCTTCACCTCATTGTCCGTTCTACCAGGCAGGTGCTTGGCTATCTGGGCCCACCTGCAGGGCCGCAAAGCACAACGCATGACACATTTAATTAGATATCTCAATTTGTTGCCATTTGAGTCCCTTTCCTTGTCTCAAGCAAGTTAATGTGATCGCGCATTACTCGCGTATATAGGACATGCATGCATAGATAAGCAACTGTCATACAGGGGAAGTTTGCAGCCTCACATGCATGCATTTTGCATGTAGGGCCGGCGGGACAAGCAAGGGATTACCTGTTCCCGAGCACCCTGTGGAGCTCAATGATGAGGGCCTCCTCCTCCTGCGAGAAGCTTCCCCTCTTCAGGTCCGGCCTCAGGTAGTTTATCCACCTCAGTCTGCAGCTCTTGCCACACCTCTGCAGCCCTGCATTCACACACACACACACACGCACGCACGAACGCACGCACGCACAGCAATGCATACATAAACTGAAGTACACCGAATTAACAAAACTTCATATGTGCATGATATGACTTCATGTACACGTACCAGCTTGTCTTGGGACTGAGCTCCAGCAGCCATGGCCATGTGTGGAGATGTACTTGAAGAGCTTCTCGTCTTCCTCCGGTGACCACAGGCCCCTCCTCACCTTCTGCTTGTTGCAGCAGGAGTGGTGCCCCATCTCTCTCTCCCAGTCTCCCTGAACCACCGAAGGGCTCTGACTTCACAGAGGCATGCAGAAGTAGTACCGCAACTGCTCGAGCTTTACTAGTAGTACATGGTTATAAAGAAGAGGAGGGAGGGAGAGCAGTATGCCAAGTGCATGCATGCATGCAATGGCTACATCTAAGGCCAGGCAGATCAAAAGCACGGAGAGGAAAAGTTGGACCTAAACCTGTGCTGCTGTGCAAGGAGTTGAGGCGCCCTAGCTTGCTAGGACCCCCATCTAACCTATACTGTGAGCAGCATGTTACATAGGTTGCTTCAAAAGTGAGTGGCTCAAGTGAGGACCTAAGGTGATGAGGTGTGACTGGACTGCGTGCTGGAGGAAGGGCGTTTTGGTACTTCCACCCCGCATTATGAGAGAAGACTTGTGTGATGGGGCTGAGACCCTATGCCTGGTTTCTTTTGGGAACTCTTGTACTGGGCGTGAGGCCGCGTCTCCGATGCCTGTGTCTGTGTTAGTAATTTGCATGAGCGAAAAATTCACAGCTCTACCAGTACGCCCATAACTGCTCGCTTTCTTCAAACTACATGGCAGCAGCTACCATTTAGACTAGTATCAATTCGTCAATGGTCTATTTGTACAATCTGATCCACCATCTATATATGTGCATATTCGAGCCTTAAATAGTCTATACTCTTTAGCATGTTCTTACTAACCATATGCATCCTTCATAAACTATGTGACTAGCACTTTATACAGAAACTCGGAGAGCAATGCACGCATTCATTCACCTTTGTCAAAAGATCAAGATTTTGGGTCGCTCTGCGTGTATATTTATATACCCTGCCAAAGAGAAAGACAAAGGAACAAGGGGAAGGGCTGCAACAATCGGCAGATCTGTAGTACGGAGCATTCGTGAGGACATTATTAGGTAGCTTCCCAAAAAGCTTGTAGTTGTAATTAAGCAGAGTAGGTGGTCTTTCCGTATTTATCAACGTTTCAACAAAGCTTTCTGGCAAATTAAGGATAGGCCCTGATCTAAAAAGAACCGCAAAATTGTTCACTCTGGTTTAATTAATTCCTGCTTGCAGCTAGCCAGTTTTTGGTCGATGCATGCATAAGCTTTTACACTGTTAATTTCCAACATATTTCCAACCTGCCATATCGCGCTCGATCGATCAAGGTCATGTAAAAAGCTTATCAAGGCTGGTATTTGCACTAGCTTTACAATGTTAATTTAGCACATCTTTTTCCTTTTTTTTTGCGGGGAAGAAGCAGTTTCTGACAAGAACATCGATGGATGGGGGTGGGATTGCAGCTACAAGTAGAATTGGGCGGGCCCTGTAGAAGAATAGAGGAAACACACCGTACCGTACGTGCATCACACGATCGACCCCGATCCCCGTGGGCCGTGATCGATCGAAGCGTGCACCATACGCGGGTCATGTGCACGTCCCTCGTCCCATTAATGCGCCGGGCCCCGCGCGACATGCCACGGCAAGTACAGGCACTACGTACACCAGAAAGAAAAAAGAGAGAGAACAATCATGTACCACTACGCGTGTCTACGTACATTGTACACGTACGTACGCCCGGTCCAGTGGCATGTGTCACACGTAAAAAAGCATAAAGAGAAAAAACAGAAGCCTGTACCACGGAATGTACATGTGTGTTAGGGTGCAAAACGGCACAGTACGATCGATTAACAACAACTCAGGTGGTGAGCAATTTTCTCGTCTGCTTGTACGGCGCGCGCACTGCAGTGGTCACACACTTACAGTCGCACGTACGTACCAGCTCTGCTACATGTATCGATCTCTACTTGGTGCTCTCGCTCGTGTGCTTTCTCCTAGCTCTCTCTAGCTCTCGTGTCCGCGCGCGCGTACCCGATGTGATCCCTCAACTGCTGCGCCTGCCGCATGCATTCATCCATGCCCATCGGCGCCCATCGCGTGCGGTTGATTCAGTGCCAAGCCTCCGAGATCCTCGTCTTTTTTTTCTCTCTCTTTTTCCTTTTTTTTTACGCGGAAGAGATCCTCGTTCTTTGTTCTTCTCATTGTTCTTACTCGGGGGACGTACGTATACTACTACACAATAGTATATTACATATGGTTTAAAAACATCATCCAAAACGACCTCTTTATCTGTCTAGGAAATAAGGTCACATTAATAACATTTCATATCTCACGAGGTTTTAAAAACAGTACGTGAAAATTAATATCACAGACGATTCAACATTCGTGATTCAATTACGAAAATTAAAAAGAACATCAAAGATAGTTGTTTGTCATTGACTGTTTATTTTACAAACCGTCCCTGTAATTAAAAACTGTCCATGGTTGTTTACTTGTTTTATTACAGATAATGTTGGGTGCTCATCTATGATAAGGGGTTTAATAGTGTTACGTACTGTGTTTTTGTGTGATGATTAGATTCCAGCGATTTTTTTCGATCCCTTAGCGTTAATCGGAAGCAAAATGTCCCCGCAAAAAAAAATCGGAAGCAAAATGCGTGCCTGTACTATACGTTCGTGCGAGGCATCGAGAACGGATGAGGTTAGCTTTGTGTGAGCATTGGTAGGTATATATATCAGGTACGCATTCATGATTTCATGGTGCCGGCCCCTCCATCGGATGACAAATGTTCGATCTTCAGAAACGGCAGTACGTGAAAACACGGAAGTACCGGCGAGCGTAGCTCTTTGCTGCGCTTGTAAGCCAAGCTACGGAAATGAATGCTGATAGCTACTATATACGTCCAGGACAAAGAAAATGCACAGATATTCCTTCATGGGAAACATAGACAGTTAATGCGTTTTTTTTTCCTCAGTGAACGTAAGAAAGATGCCGTCCGTTCAAGAAGATATGCATGTGTACTGTGTACAGTTTCACGTGTGATTTGCCTCGACTTTAGTAGTAGCTTAATGCCTATCACCTGAACACTGCAGAAACGATCCTGCGCCGGTCGTACAGTAGGAAATGTGACCAGAAAGTAAGAGTTGTTCAGTGCTAGCAGCTGGTACTCGTGGCCGAGATGGACGGAGTCAGGTCAGTGGAGTTGATACCGAAAGAGTTGCAACAGAATTTCTGTTTCTAGCTCTAGCTAAGTGGCTATAGTCTTCGGTGTAACTTTCAGAACAAAATTGCAAAAGGCATCTCGGGCTAGCTAGTTCGGTCACACGCGCATCATGCAGCTGGGTTCAGCGCGGTGTCGTCCGTCTCGTGTAACGTAGAAAACTTTAGGGGACATAGGGAATTAGGGATTACCTACATCAATCGCCGTCCAACTGTGCCTCGAGATTCACAGCACTTATAAGCGGACGGTGATGTGCCTGTGCCGTCCGTGCAGTCGAACCCGGAGATTCAAGTACTTAAATCGTGTATAACTGGCATTTTAATTTCCGCCAGTGCGCCTTCGTTTCATAACAGCCTCAATAGTGAAGATTCAAGCTTGTCATAGCTTTTTTTACACTTGTCCTCGCAGTAGCGACGCCTTGCATGCACGATCAACTTATACAACGAACTACTCCCAGTGTCCGTCTCGTCTTATCAGCCTAGCTAGGACAAGCTAGCTAGTCCGGAGACAGACATGATCTGATCACTGACGAATGAATCGAATAGCACCAGACCTAACTGTACATCATGCATCTCTGAGAAAATCACTCGCCGGAAATCTCGCCAAGAACCAGCCTAATTAAGATCTGCATGGCATGGGCGCGAGGCAGCAGCAGAATCTCTCGCCTAATTCGTGCCAGCTCCGTCGTCCGTCCGGCCGGCGGCCCGCACGGACGGACGTGCCCAGAACCAGGCAGCGAAAGAGTCGCTTTCGGCGACCTTTTCCCGATGCGTAAACCTTCCGAGAGCGGCACG
This sequence comes from Stipa capillata, assembly GCA_019208055.1. Classification (NCBI taxonomy): domain Eukaryota; kingdom Viridiplantae; phylum Streptophyta; class Magnoliopsida; order Poales; family Poaceae; genus Stipa; species Stipa capillata. The sequence continues at coordinate 193,080 of JAGXJF010003186.1, read as the reverse complement.
GTCGGTCACCATCTCCCGAACGCGGGGCAGCTCGCGCGCGCACTGAACCACGCCGTCGCTTTCGCGGACGGGGCCGAGGAGGGGATATCGCGCGCGCGCGACCCGGCGCCGGAAAAAGGACAAGCCGAATCCCCTCGCCGATACGGCCGCCCACGTCGCCACTCCTCTCCTCTGCGTCCCGTGAGTACGTGCCCAATCATGCGTGCGTGCGTGCGGGCGTGCGTACGCTGCCGATATCGGTCAGTCAGTCCCGGTCGGCCCCTTGGCGGTGTCGCATCTGCGGCCGGGCGCGCGGGCCGAAACGACCCGGAGCGCGACAACCGAGCTGACTCGCGGTTGCCGGAAAAGGGGTTGACTTGCGGTTCGGTGCTCGCGGGCGGCGATCTCTTTGGCCGGGAAAGGGGCAGTGCCTCATTGATCAACCATGGCGAGATGGATGGGCATGGTGCAAACGACATGTACGTGTGGTAAGAGTAAGATACGTACGTACAGTGTGCTTAACTCTGAAGCCTTTGCAGTACTGTTTTGCGACTGCACAGAGAGGCCTCGGGTGCAGTTTCATTTTCCGTACATTATTGTGTTAAAACCTGTTCTGCTTGCGCTAGCTAACGAGTAGTGTATTTGTAAAAGCTAGTACTGAATTATGGCATTCAGAGTGCGTCTTAAGTTAGATTTATCCCGGTTGGCAGGTGGGGTCGTTCACCTTGGCCCCCGGGGATTGAATCTTCATACGGTTGATCACTTCAGTTCTTCCTAGCGAACGCTAGAGATCCTGGCCAAATTAGTTTTAAAAAAAATGTAAAGAAATTCACCGCACCTTCCACTGTAAACAACTAATAAGGCGGCAAGTCGTCTTTCTACATTATTACCACAAGCAGTCCAACTGATGCGCTCAAATTAATTGCACACAATAGTAGAGTAGACAAGACCCCCGCCCCCCACCCCACTCCTGACGTAGATTTAGACGCAGCAACTAAGAGCATGAAAGATACTCCTGTTTAGATATGGGAAGCAATGATGCAGCATTTAAGAGATAACATAACCATAGGATACGCCAACTTCGGTTTATAGGAGTTTGCTTCCGTACAAGCAGTCAAGAGATAACATAACCACAGGATAACATACTAACAAATGCAAACGTTCTCAACACAAAGCTCACACGACTAAAAGAACGGGCTTTAAAGTACAAATTCTTCGAAAATCAGAGTATAACATACTAACATATGCAGAAGGAAAAGGGACTGTCATCTTTTGGCAGTTGGCACCACAATGAACTTAAGTAAACGCTCAAAGTTAGTAGGTATTGCGCTTCTGTAATTTTATCATCAAGTATTGTCCAATGACATCATTCCACGTAGTGGATAAAATATACATGTGAAATAGAAAACGTAAAATGAACTCAAAACAATACAATCGAAAGAATATGTCAGCTGGGGTAAGTACGGAACACAATTGCTACACCACAGTCATGGACTTGAGGCTTGAAGCTCACAAAGCTGCTTCACAGAGCTCCTGCTTTTCGCTCAAAAAGAAGATGTGTCTTACTTGTAGATAGATCAAGTAGAACCATGGCCAGACTTTTTACTCTCTCTCGGAGGTATCTTCAGCAAATGCTTCATTGTGTCATATGCGGTGAAACCAATAGCAACTGAGGGTACCACCTGCAAAATTACCCATATTTCAGTCAATTGTGAGACTGACTTGTGGATCTCGACCCACTTGTCAATGAGACACCAAGTGGCAAATGCAAAATATGAAACTTTTATGGGGAGATCTGAACACAAGAAAAAAGGCAACAAGAAAAAAGGCAACAATCCAGATAAGGTTATATAATATTAGCCAGAATGATCTAATCAACAAGAACATCCGCTGGCAAAGCAAGCACAAGAAAACTGTGCAAATTGCTTAAGGTGGTTCAACAAAATTGTGAAACCTCTTGGTTTTTTTCTTTTCTCTTCTGGTTTCTATCATGTGATGTTAAGAGTCATGCTCGCTGAACGCAATTACATGAAAGATGAAGCATTCAATGTAAAGGTGCAGAGTTTCAGGCTCTAACAACAGAAGAGAGTGCAAGTTCTCCCAAAAACTTCAGACTAGCGAGGAGTTATTCTAATGGGCAGTTGGAAAATAAACGATAAAGATCGTTCGGCATATTAGAGAACGATAAAGATTGTTCGGCATATTAGAGAACTAAATAGACTCCTGTAAAAGTACAGTTGAACCCTAGATGCGACGGATTATCACCAGGACTACCTTGATGTAATTGAGGCTCAAGCCAGCAAACAATTGTCTCCATCCCTGTGTTTGTTTGATGATCTTAAGCCCCTGGAATGTACCCATTATTCGTGGGCCACCAAATTGATCATGCTGTAGATGACTCTGAACCTACAAAAGGGAAGCAAATACAAAGATGATTGATAGTTGAGGAGCATACTTGTTCAGCACATCAACAATGATCTTCTAAATAAATCAAGTGGTATATCGAACAACTGAAGTACCTGCATTTGTCTCCTGACTACATCTAATGGGTAGGTTAAAGTCTGTCCAAATAAACCAGCTGCGGCACCACAGGACAGTTTTAATGTGACAGAATTTTTGTAATTTTCAGGTACGTGTGCCTTCAGTCCCTCATATATATAGAATTTAAGACCAGCATAAGGAAGTATTCCCATGAGCGTTGGACCTGAATGCAAATAGTTCAGATGGAGGCATCAACAGTATAACTACTACAGTAATAAAGGTATTGAAATTATCCACACAACAGTAAAATAAGAATATGTACAGCTCAGAGCATGTATATGTGATGCTTTGAATAAGCACTAGTGATATAAGAAGGGGATATCCATACCTACTCCACGATACAGAGCCCGCACCCCACCTTCTGAATAAACACTTCTAAAGACATCCTTTATTCCTCCATATGTTTGTTGAACATTTGCCCTTTTCAAACCACCGGTAGGTTGGTCTGAACTATTGACCTTTAAGCAAAATCAAACAAGTTCAGCATCACAACGCAAAGAAAAGAAGGCGTACACAATACAAACAACAGAAGGGTCTTCCTTCAACTCAGGAACAGCACTACTAGAACAAAAAAAATCCAATTGCATCTAGATAGTGACATACTTGTTCTCAAGATATGACTGATGGACAATTCAAAAAACAGCATCTTTCATTGCAAATAGTATCCACTTAATCCCCTGAACTACAGAATAGGGGTATTTGACCTCGCAAACTTACAAAACTAGGTCAATTTACACCCCCCAAGGCAGTTCTGGATGGGGGTTTCGCTAATGTGGATGTAGTTTTACCATGTCTGGAACTTAGATCACCACATTTTCCAATGACAGTATCTGTAAACAGAGGGAGTAATAGCGCAAGTAAAGGAACAAATAGTAAAACCGCCACAGCTTTGTTGACTGTCCACTTTATTAATTACCCCAGCAAACCAATTCAATACTGAATACAATACGACGGTTGTGCCCTGCAATTATTTAAATGTGCAAGTAAAGAAGTTGACAGTAGTACAGAATGCCAAAATGTAAGCAAGCTGTGAAAAGGACCAGAGAAGACAATAAAGAGATACACAGTACAATACCTGGAAGGCAAGTTTGGTCCTAGCCAAATCCAAGGGATAAGTGCACAAGACTGCAGTCCCCCCTGACGCCGAGCCAGCTAAAAGATCTACAATGGGTCCTGTCCCAAGTGAGGGGCAGTTATTCAAGATCCAACACCTGTACCGCTCATAAGCCATATAATGTAATGCAGCATAAGGAACGATTCTTAACACACTGGCACCATTTCCCCTGAAAGTAGTATCGAGACATGGTTAGCCAAAAATATTATATGCAGCTTGTGTACTAATATTGTAAAGAGTTGAACTGGTACATACTTGTAAAAGCCCAAGAAGCCATCATGTTTCCTCAGTTTATTCATGGATTTGAGAACTCCAAGAGACCTGAACTCATTTGTTCTAGTCTACAAAGCAGAATATGATATTAAGCATATGTTAGCCATCACAATCAGAAACTTAAACTTGAATAAGTAACATGTGATACTCTCAAAATAACATCAGGCACAAATTAGACGCGTAAACTAATTAAGCAGCTGGCAGTTGTTGTAGCATCTTGCATCTAGAACGCCAACAGAAGCAGAAATTATCGATCTTTTGGAAGTGGAACATTCTACCTGTCACATCAAGAACGCCCTAAAATGCTGCTTAGCATCTTTACAAAGAAAATGATGATTTACCTAATGGCTAATGGCACCACAGCCGTTGCCTGGACAAGATTGCAGGTGAGATTTCAGGTATATTTTCTAATATACCATGGCATGTTTAAGGTACAGAATGTATATGCACATCTAGCAGTCTGTTATGGTGCAACTCTCATATGTGCTTTGTGGCATCAGTTTCATTGACAGAGAACTCATGTTACTACAAGGATGGGTGCATACAGTGACGCCATCAATGAATCTATACAAAGGGGAGGCGGAATCAGTACCTTTATTTCCTTTTCTTTTTTTGCGAGAAAGAGAGGTCAGTACCTTTCAATGCATCACACGAAATCGATATTTTCGTAGAAGATGCACGTCCTTCTCATATTAAAGAGCGCCTTATAGCGTTCACAGGTTTCAAAATCACCTTTCCGCTAACAAATTACTAGTTAATCGCCGCGAAGCCGCGAACCAAACTGTAACCGTAAGCGATTTGTCTTTCGATCGATACGCCAAAGCGACGAGATTGAAATTCGACGCACTAATATACGGGTCTATTTTCAATATGCACGAGGACCAAACGAACCTGTAGCAATATCTTGAGGCGCTCGAGCGGCGCGATGGCGGTCTTGGAGAAGGCGCCGGCAACTCCGCCGGCAATCATCTCCTTGGCGAAGACGGGCATCAGGTCGAGCGCGCAGAGGTCGACCCCGGCCGCCGCCACGGCCGAGGAGCCCTGCGAGGGGGTGCCCATGCCAGCGGCGCGCTCCTCTCATCCAAATCAAGCACCCCACCACGCGAAGGATATCCTCCTGGGGCCGAGCCCGAAGGATCCCACCGGACGGGGCACTCGCGTCACGGCGCGGTCAGCTTTCCCGGCCTCCGCCTCCACCGCCGCCGCCGGATTTGACCGCGGCGACGACCTGCGACGGGGTTGCTTTGCGGTTTCCCTTACTTTTTTTTCTTTTCTTTTTCTGCAAGAGCTAACAGATATAAGGAGGGGGGAGGAGAAGTGTTGTGGCGGTGGCCGATGAGTAATTCGCGACCGAAAGTAAATGGAAATTTACACATAGTTTTAATTTTAATGTAATCATAAATTTATTATAATATTACATATTTATAACTGAGATGTACTCCGTATTGTTTATGTGTCGTATATATAATTATTTTCTTTTAATAATAAATATGTAATAAAATTCTGAACTAATAATAATACTAAATGTGTAAATGTCCCAAACTTAAATGTCAACGTAGGTTGCCAGGAAAACAGGAGGTCGGAGCTTCGATCCGATGCCGACTAGTGTTGTGGAGTATCACGTTGTTTCGGTTGTCGTGCTTAGTGATATCTGTTATTTTCAGATTCAATATCAGACAGGATTTTCTCTCGGTATTAACTGTTTGAAGTGTGAGAAAAATACTATAGAGTTTTATCTCCCGTCTTTTACCTCACATGTTATGATTTATGAAGCGTTCATGTGCTACTTGATTAAAAAAGTCAAATATGGAATATCTAATTGTCTAATAGGGGCTCCGATCAACATAATTATTTATACCAATATAAAAAATATGAGCTAATAAAATCCAAACAATGTATATCATCCACCAAACTCTAATTCGACATGTCACAAATTTATTGGACCCCTATAACCTCTGTAGCCGCAATTGTCTGGCTTTTTAGGTGAGCCCCTAGTCATTCTCTTTGGTTCCTTTCCTCCCTAGCATGTTACTGATCCCCTCTCTACCTTCTATGAGAGCTTGACCGTCGTCGCGAAGCCCCTAGTCCCTTCTCGCCATTGCAACTGCGGTCCTGAGCTCCTTCGGCTATGCCAAGCTCTATCGAGTGTTTGGTGAACCACCAAGGCATTTGCATGCTTTTCCCAGCTCTCATGCATCGTCTAACCCCCTCTATAGTGAGCTCTATCGTGTTGGTCCACCTCGGGTTGCCTCCCGTGATGCTCCGGTGACCCTAAGTCTGTGCACCACTGCCGTTGCACGTGGTGCGGTCCCAGGAACCGAACACGTGCACGCATTGGTCCTGACACCCATTGTAGTGCAAACGTGCACTTTGTTGAAGCATGCGCATATAGAGCCATTGACGGTGGGTCCCACCATCAGTACTATTAAAATCACTAACCCCTAGTTTAAATTGTTAATAAGTCTAGACATGCGAGCCTGACCTTTTAATTAACTGAATTGGTAACTTAAACCACAAGTACCTGACATGTGGACCCGACTTATTAAACATGTGCATAATTAACTTAAATGACTATGAGTTGCTGACATGTGGGCTTAGTGGTCATTTTTACCGGTTGGAGACAACCTGATCTCCTTTAACCTCTAACCCCAGCTGTCATTGTCTGTGGCTAGATTTCAATGAGTAATAAAAAATTTTATTTTTATCTAAATCAAAATCAATTATCTAGAATTACATCAAGCTTTTTTAAATAGTTTAATCTTTGAAGATTTCTAACTAATTCATATTAAATTAAAAAAATATGAATAATATGCCAAAATGTTCAGAAAAAATGAATCTATCTATTCATGCTACTTTCGTGCATGTTTGCATAGTATGAAAAGTCAAAATGACTAAAAAGGTTAATCAAGTTATTTCTCTCTCACTAGAGATTTTTCGGTATACGATATCTTAAGCATCCAAGCTCCGATTAACTTGATTCTACTTGCATTGGTCTTTATTTTAGAAGTAATATGACATGCCATGCATTTCATATCATAATCATGCTGATGAATTTTCAGTAGTAGTAGTTACTATCATATTGCTTCACCACCCGGGGAGATCAAGAACACTCTGTCGGATGCATCCATCACCTCCATCAATAGAACGCCGCTCTCGCAGACCTCGAGGAGGGGTCTGAGTTCACTCCAAATGCCGACGCACCCATCTCTTCCCCAATTCCCTCTAGGTCAACACGTGGCGAATAGTCCCGGTCCGCGGCAAGGCTTCATCGACAATGACACCTACACCTCCTGCTCCATTGTCGCCTTAGATTGCTCCGCATGCTTCTCCACCACAAGCCGCTTCACCTCCACCTACCTCGAGGACCGCTCCATCCACCATCGCCGCTTCAGCATCTCCTTCGTCACCAGGCAGGATCCATCAGCGTAGAGCCTAAGTTTCTAGCATCCTTCCTTTTTGGCGTCTTGATGCCAAAGGGGTGGTGATCGTTTAGGCTCTCTTTTAGGAGAGTGGTTAGCTTAAAAGATATAGGGGGAGCTCTTCACATTTTAACCTCAACATGTGCATTTGCATTCAAAGCAAATTCTAAATATTGCACATATTTAGGGGGAGCTCACTCTATATCACAAGACCCAACTCTTTTATATCCAAAATCAAAGATTTAATCGGGTTGTCATCAATCACAAAAAATGGAGAGATTAAAAATGCATCTTGGCCCCCTAAGTGGGTTTTGATGATTAAGGACAAATGACTAAGAGATTATTATGTGCATCAAGTGTCAACGCGTAATTTAGTCCCGAGAGAGATGATATAACTAGCGTGATGACCCCCCAAAAAGTTATAAGGAAGGAAGACTTGAAGAAATGAAGGTTAGGGATTATTTTTTTTAGCTCTTTTAGTGGTTCGAGGAATCACGTTGAGTTTAGCGAAAGTCATACTATTATGGGGGGTTGATATTTGGAAGCTAATGAGAGTACCTTACTAATGCTCAGCTAGGAATCAAAATTTCAATCCAAAGAGGCTTTTTAAAACCTTAGGTTCTCACACTTTGTAAGAGTTTGAACCTCCAAGATGAAATTCGGAATATCTGGGTTTCGTGTATGCATGGAGAATCAAGGAGCTCGGAGCCTCCGAGTTGGACAACTATCCGGGTTTTAGGATGTCAGATCATTCGAGATTTGTTTCCGGAACCTCCCAATTGAGGTTCTAATCTCATTTAGGTCATTTGAGCTTAAAAGTTGGACAACAATGACCGAGTGGGCGACTCTCTCCTCCATCCACGGGGTGAAGCACATGTGACCATCTCTTTCCCGCTGGCAACCACTCTATATTTGTCGGTCATCACCAGCTCCTCCCCCACAGCCACCCCTTCCCTCCTCCCTCTGTCCACAGGATGACCCACCTGCGACCATCTCCAGATTCTCACATAAACCATCTCTAGCATTCAGCCGCGTACCTGACGTCCTTCACCATCTGCACGTTCTAGACCCCCATCGAAGCTCCTCACTGCCTGCAGCCACGAGTCGTCATCGTCCATGCCGTCGACCTCCACCAGACGCTGCCTCATGCAGCCACAAGGTCCTGACATCCCCTCCTCCACCAATGCCCCTGCTCCTCAAGATCTTGGTATTACCAGGAACAACCAACTGATGAGTGGATCTCTGAGCCACTCTACGTCGATTGAATGATATTACTAGCACCAAATTTGTTGATTCCATCTGCTAGTTCTTTGGAAGATTTCAGATTATTCCACTTCTTTTCGAGTGTGCATTAATTTTGGGGTTGCATTGTTTTTGTAGAAGTGTAGCAATTTCTTTGTTCAAGCAATTTTTTGCTGTCAAATGTAGTTGTAACTCTGAGTGATATTTGCAAATCTGAACTAATTAATTTGAACTAATATGCAGATCAGTGACTTCTTTGCGTCAGTTAAGAACATGCAATATGCTATTACATGATGCCTTGCTTGCGTCTGAAAGTGCATCTAGGCTCCCTAATCTGGTTTTGATGATTAACGACAAACGATTAAGGGACTAACAGGTTTGACGAGTTTATAAACAGAGATTAGTTCTAGAGAAAAGGCTCAAAGGACATCGGCGACCCCTAAAAAGAAGAAAAGGTGGCGGCTTCGGAATCTCTACTCTTTGTAAAGAATTTCGTATTTATTTGAGTAGTAGGAAAGCCGTACTATTAAGAGGGGTGCGTCGTAGAAGCATTTAGTTGACCTTAGTGCTCAGATACCATTGAAATTTATTTCTAAAGAGCAACTGAGCAAGTCATTCTCTACGAACACAAAATCGAGTTTTAATTCTGCTACATCGGAAGTTCCGGTTTGTATACCGGATGTTCCGGTTCCACCGGAAGGTCCGAAGTAGCCCGTGTTTTAAAGGTTCTGAAAAAACCGGAAGTTTCGGTCCTGGGATCGGAAGTTCTGGTCTGGCCGAAAGCTCCGGTTCAACCTGTGTTTTGAGCGTTCTGGAAAAATCGGAAGCTCCAATCCGTGCATCGGAAGTTCCGATAATCCCGGTTGCACCGGAAGAGCTATATCGGAAGTTCCGATATTGATATCGAAAGTTCCGATATGACTGAGAGTTGTGCAGAAAAGGGAAAAGTAGCCGTTTGATTTGAACAGGTCGAAAGTTCCGATGTTGGAATCGGAAGTTTCGATGTGGGTGTTTTCAGTGCAAAACGGCTAGTTTTTTATGGGTGCTATATATAGCTCCCAACCCCCTTTTCTCAACCAACCTTTTGCAAATCATTTTCAAACACACTCAAGAGCTCTTGCTTCTCCTCTCTCAAGCTTCCAAGCCACCCCTTTGTGAGAGAAAAGAAAAGAAGTGAGATTTGAGGATTTGAGTGGAAAAAGGTCAAGATCTCTTTGAGCACTAGGTTCACCTCCTTGCGACTTCAACGCGCTTGTTACTCTTGGAGGTTGAGGACTCCTAGACAGTTAGGAGTCGCTCACGAGCTCTCAATCCGTGTGGTGAGCCGTGGGAAGTTTGTGAAGGCCAGGATTCGCCTCCGAGAGGAAAGAATCACCAAAAAGAAGTCGAGGAGACTCCGGAGAGTTCTCGAGGGATAAAGGCTTGAGAGGAAGCCGGCTCTTGATCACGTGTGATCGAGCTTTCCAAACAGAGACGTAGGATCCCCTCAATGATTCGAACTCCGGCAACAAATCTTTGTCCCTTGCTTTTTTAATTCCGCACTTACTTTGCAAGTTCTTTCATATTGCTCATATCTATCTTGCTTAGTATATTTGCTTACTCATATTGAATATTGCTATCATTGCTAATCAATCTAGTTTAATTCCGCAAAAGTTGAAGAATTGATTAACATTGGATTAAAATTGTTTAGTCACCTATTCACCCCTCCCCTCTAGGCCGACATCTTGATCCTTTAGCATCACTGATGGTGCTTGCTTTTTTTTGGATTATAGATTTGTAAGATTGTGCAATCTTCAGACTTTATGAATGTGCATAATGGTAATGTTCAGAGATGCTTGGAACATACAACATTCTACCCAACTGTCGTAAGTGGAATATATTGGAAGCTTATTTGGCACCCACGTGTATTTCTGGTGCATCAACAAGTTTAAGTGAAGTGCAACGGCTGCAGATTGTTGTTCCATAAAAGAGTTGGTATCGACCTTTGAAGAAAACTTACAGTTGTTCACAGCTGCAAATTGTCTGTATTGTATTTTTATTGTATGAACAGGCAACTCTACGAACTGTCGATCAATGGTGTAGTAGCGTATTTTGCGATCCGGTTTATACGATTCAGTTCCGCCTCAAAGCAACTAATACATGCTAATCCACTTCCTAAATCAGTCGTTTACAACTAACTCAGTGAATTAATAAGCTCTTATAACCTAAAGGCATTTTAGACATTTCTACTTAAATCATCAGTTTACAGCCGTTCTAACAGCTATGTTGTCAAACGGCCATCCTTTACCACAGTCACTATTATAAAATCAGCCCCGTCATGAGTTGATCTCCACGACGAATGTTGCCGTGCACACAGCGGTTAGGTCAAGAAGTAATCATGCAAGGAAGAAGACACCGATGTTTGTTAACGAGGTTCAGCCGAGCCTACATCCCCGGGACCGTTATGGGTCACACCTCCCTATCTCCATTACTGGATCTCTAGCCATGTCCTAGACGAGCTATCTGAAAACTGTTGTGGTTACATCAAGCGGCCTTCTTCTTCTATAGGAGCATGGTTTATATAGGTATTCTATTCAAATACGACTAACTCTATCCACTAGTTAAATTCTAATTCTAATACCTATCCTACTCGTACACATATTCGACACAATCTTAACAAACTCCACCTTGGCGAATATGATCCTTCACCAATGAAGCTATGTTGCTTGAAACTCCGTGTACCTTGGAACTAATTCTTGTCCTTTGTTGCTCACTTAGAGCCACCTGATAAGTCTGACTTGGCTTATACCTGTCATCCTCCACTGCTAGGATCACCACTCCTGGTGACTCCACCTGAAAGAACATACCCTCTCAACTTATAAAGATTATTCAAAGTCCTTCTCCCCTTCATCACAGTCACTTTGTTCTTCTTGATCATTATGGTTAGCTTGTCCCTATCAACCTTGTAGACATAACCATCATCATGAAAAGACCTCAGCGAAATTAGGTTTCTTTTGAATATTGACACATGTCTCACACCCTTGAGTAGATATTTCATGACATCACTAGTTTTGGTCTTGATATCACCAATTCCAACAACATGATGTCCCATGTCAGCACCTTGGTAGACGTTCTCAAAATCACTAGACTTGTACGTGCTGAACTACTTCTTATTTGGTGTCACACGAAAGGAACTTGCTGAATCCAATATTCATGCTGCTGTTGACTGATTATCTGAAAGCATAAAAACATCACAAGTATCGTCTTCACCATCACTTTTCACAACCATACTGTCGCTTTCATCAGTGATCTTCTTCATTGGACGATGCCTCTGTATATGTCCCCATTCCTTGCAATTATAGCACCGCGGTTCTTTCTTGTTCTTTGACTTAGCCTTGTAACCTCCAGCCTCATCCCTGCCTTGCTTCTTAACATTATGTTCATAGCTGGCCAGCAACCCTTCAGCATGAGGAGCTTCCACTGCAACATTATTTTTCTTGCGCTGATCAAACGCCATAAGAGCTTGCAGTAATCTCTACCACGATTATAGTATTATTGTCATACATCAGTATAGTAACCATATGCTCATGGAAAGATGGCAAAGAACACAAAAGAACAATAGTCTTGTCTTCATCATCAATTTTCACCTCTAGTCTAGCTAGGTATATGATTACGTGATTGAAGACATTGATGTATTCTGTAAGCTCTGACCCCTCCTGCAGCTTCAGCTCATATAACTGCTGCTTTAGGTACAGCTTGTTGGTCAGCGATTTGGGCATAAATAGAGTTTCCAATTTCTCTTAGATTTCATCAAATGAATCTCAATTCCATCACATGATACATGACTTGATCTGATAAGCATAGCTCCATGGTCCGAACAGCCTTGATCTTTAGATCAGCCCAGTTATCTTTGTGCACGTTTGCAGGCTTCTCAGCTTCTTTCTTGATCACCTTCAAGCATCCTTGTTGTGCTAATAGATCTTTAACTCTGATATGCAAAAGTGCAAAGTTTCTCCTACCGTCGAACTTCGTCACCTCAAACTTGAAATTTGACGCCATGTCCGCCCAGACCGGTCTGACCGGCTCCTTCGGCCGGTCTGACCGGCTCCTTCGGCCGGTCTGACTGCCTGGTCCGGACGATCTGACTAGTTCGACTCCGAGACGCTTGACAAGTCGCTACTGGCCTTCTATCCGACACATTGGTTTGATCGGCCTTTGACTCCGTCTGACCGCTCTCATCGAAAGTTGTCTAACGGCCGGTTCGACCGCACCTCGGGAGGTCTCATTATGTCACGGCGAAGAACCCCGGCACATCTACAAGTGAAGAGGCTGGGATATGGTCCTCCACCAATGAAGCCGTCTTGCTAACCGGTCGCCGCAATCCTGCGCCCGCTAAACACCAATGTTGCAGCCCACATTATGTCCCAAGCTTAACCATAAAGCAACACAGATTTATAAGAGGTCTTGAGCTCTCTCTTTAAAAGATTAACCTAATAGAAATGGCTACTCTCATCTTTATAAGTTATGTTATGTGTTTATCCATAATCGATATGGACTAAACCCAATGGTCATTTCTTGAACACATCTTACTTCCCTCACACAGCTAATATACAGTCGCTTCTAGCACTGCCATGGTCCAAACAAACGGGGTCTAAAACACGAGCTCGCTTGGTCCCGTTCACGATTTCTATACTACTATATAGTGTACCAAATTTGAATTGGGCTTAGAGAATCAATCTGAGCAGTTGGTTCTTTAAATTGAACGGTTGAGATTGAAGGGATTCACAGTGAATAGTAACTACAGTACTGTACCGGTACCATAAACAGTACCATCTATAGAACTATAATAATATCATAAACAGTACCAGTATTTATACCCTGGTGTACATTAAACATGCTGTTTACTAGCCATCTCGTAGAGCTAGAACTCGAAGCACAGGAAAACAGAGCCGAGCAAGCAAAACCTGACGGGGCCAGATCACCCACGATCCAGATCCCAGCGTGCATCTCCGGCCTAGGCACCAAGGCGGCCCACGCGGCAGCGTCCCCGGCCCCGTCGCTCGAGGAGTCTAAGCCAGAGCCTTCTTTCACGAAGCCCGACGACTGCAGAAAGCGAGCGCGTGACGGCGTCCGGCCGCAAATGCCGCGTCTTTTGTCTCCGGTCCCACTCGGCGCCCCGAGTTCCCAAACGGCCATCACAGCCCCGGGACCACACGCCAGCGTCCCAGAAGGAACGGCAGGGCCCGACGGCGTGGGCCCCCTGCCCCGTTCCGCTTTCGCGGCTTCGGGCTCGTCCCCCATTTCAAAATTTGAAACCGCCACGACGCAGGCCCCGAACGGCTCTCTCCCTTTCCTTCCTCGTGACTCGTAACTGATCCACGCGCACAACGGCCAACAGTCAATCCTCCCGTTCTCCATTTCGCCTCGTAGCGGGAGCAGCGCTCGCTCTTCAATTCCAGAGAAATCGAGAGAGAGAGAGAGAGAGAGAGAGAGAGAGAGGTCGGGATCGATGGGGGCATCGGGGAAGTGGATCAAGACGCTGGTGGGGCTGAAGCCGACGGCGGAGAAGGAGAAGCCCGGCGTGGGGAAGGCGCGCAAGTGGAGCCGGCTGTGGCGTAGCTCGTCCGGCGGGCAGAGGGGGAACGCGTCGGCGTCGGAGGTGTCGGAGACGTCGTCCTCGGCCGCCGCCGACGCGCTCAGCTCGGTCGTGGCCGCCGTCGTGCGCGCGCCGCCCAGGGACTTCCGCGTAATCAGGCAGGAGTGGGCCGCCGTCCGCATCCAGACCGCATTCCGCGCCTTCCTGGTAAGACCACCGCCGTCGCTCGCGCCGCTCCATTATTCGGCAAAATGTCAGCTTTTTTCAGCTTTTCTTGTGGATGCTTGTGCAGGCGAGGAGGGCGTTGAGGGCACTTCGAGGGATCGTGCGACTGCAGGCGCTCGTGCGCGGCCGCCGTGTGCGCAAGCAGCTGGCCGTGACGGTCAAGTGCATGCAAGCGCTCGTGCGGGTGCAAGCGCGGGCACGGGACCGGCGCGCGGGGCTGTCGGCGGATGGCCGTGACTCGCAGGACATGCCCGACGAGCGCGGCAGCCGCGCGGATCCCGTCAAGGAAGCAGAGGTATATACTGCACTACTGCAAATAGTGTACTACACTACTATTAGATAACTTGCTTACCCGTATTATTGGTGTTGTACTTTCATTTGATGTGATGCGTTACTTGATGCGAATTTCGCGAATGAAGGATTGAGTTGTACTTTGTTCATTATGAATGAGTTACTTTGCATTATATACTTGTCCAAATAAAGAATTATACTTAGAATGCACTCAGCAGTAAATTTAGGTATGCCACTTCATCAGTTGATGTGATGTGTTACTTGTTTTTTTTTAAATGAATGCGTGTTACGTTTACTTGATAGAGACTTGTAGCAGTAGGATTACTCTCTTCATGATGGAGGGTTGATAGGGACATTTACCTCCCTTTATTTTAAGTAATGATTTGAGATCATATTTTCTATTGACCATGTATATTTGACTGAATCATGGTAGTGGCAAGTGCTACTAATGATGCATCTTTGCAACTTGTTCTTGTCAAGTCAGGTTTGTCGATTGGTATTATTTCATACTGAGTAGTAGTACAATTTGTCTGCAGTCCTGCACATTCTTTATTAGCTTTTAACATAAGAAAAACAGGGTGCTGCTGCAAAAGAAAAGATGATATATGCTGATGCTTGATGTCTGCATGTTTGGATGTTATTGTTCACACTGCAGGCAGGATGGTGCGATAGTCAAGGTACTGTAGATGATGTAAGATCAAAGATACACATGAGGCATGAGGGTGCAATCAAGAGAGAAAGGGCAATTGCTTATGCTCTTTCTCACCAGGTACATCTTGCAGCAATAATCTGGGTATGGAACTAATTTCGTGATTCTTTTTTACATGCTGTGGTATTCGTTTTGACAGCGGAATTCAAACCATGGCGGAAGACCTAGCTCTCCTGTTGTTTCTCTTAGGAATCACGGGCCTAATAGGAACAATCATTGGAGCTATTTGGAAGGGTGGATGGCAACAAAACCTTGGGAGAGTCGCCTTATGGAGCAAACCCATACTGAAAACTCCACCAATTCACGGTGTTCAGAGAGCATTGAAGATATGAACGTAGCCAGCTCAAAATTTTCTGATGCAAGCTCAGTCAAGATCAGAAAAAACAGTGTCACAACAAGGGTGACAGCAAAGCCTCCTTCCTCTTCTGATTTTGTGTGTGATGAGAGCTCTCCATCAACATCTTCAGTTACTCCTGTGTCTGGCACCAATTTCCTAACATCAGAAAGATCTGACTGTGGGCAGGGCGGTGGACCAAACTACATGTGCTTGACCAAATCAGCCAAAGCAAGGCTGAGTGGTTCTGGTAGTAATAAGCTACCACTTCAAAGACAAGGATCCTGTGATATGCACCATAACAACAGGGGGGCATTCTCTTCAATAGATGTTCAGAGCACTGCTGGCTCGGAGGTTTCAGTCACTTCAAGGAGGTTAAACAGTTTGACCCTGAAAGGTCGACGCACTAGAAGAAGTTTGGACAAGGAGAATGATGATCAACCTAGTTCCTTCTTTTAGGACGCGAACCCTATTTATAAATTATTCCCATTTTAGCAGTCTAGATGCTAACCTGTATGTATTTTCTGAGTTCAATATCTCATTGCTTACTCTGATATTCATATTTATGATGTACAAATGCGAAACTCGCCAAAGTTTGGACTGTGTTATTCTGTGCTGCTGCATTGTACAATCTCAGGGTACCTGAAGTTAGGCGGGATGGTGAAGGCTAGTTCTGCTGGGTTACCAGAAATGAAATGATAGTTTTGGACAATGGAAGAGATGTGAGGTTTCTGCTTGTTTGTTTGAACAAAAATCATGTGTCCGTTTCCTTGCTGCAACTCACAAGATGTCAAGTGTCAATTTACTTGCTGCAACTGAGATGATGTTAGTGTATATTTGTCTTATGAGAAATGTTCGTCCCAATACTTCGCCGAAACGTATTTGTTGTAACCAAGTTTTGATTGTTAGCTACTAACCTGATGTTTATTTTACTAACTGCTGAGCAAATGTGTATAGTATTATAGTTCCTCTAGCAAATCTTAAGCTTTGGACTCGTTAAACTGCAGTTATTGGACAGTGGATCTTTTCTGAAACCCTTGTCCTTCCAGCGAGATTCATGAATGCCAAACTCTGTGCTTTAGATGATATAAAAACCAGCCAGTATGTAGTTGGGGTGGGCACGTTCAAACCAAAAGCCGAACACCGAACTTATTAAACTGAACTTCTCGGTTTTCCTGGTTTCAGTTTTTTAGTGGGTTTTAAATTCCATTTTTTTCGGTTTCGTGTTTTAGTTTGGTCTGCAGTATCTGGAAACCATATATATCGACCGAAGAAACAGAGATACACACTAAGAAATACTAACTGCAAACAAATTCTACGCTACGGGCGCAACAAGCGCCGAGCGCAGCCGAGCCCATGGGCACAAGGCCCAAGGCCCACACGTAGGCCCCCTTTTAGATGGCTTCGACTTGTGCATAAGCCGGCTTAAGCTTAACAGTGCGGGGAAACTCTGGTGTGGAGAAGCCTGACAAGCTCTTAGTTCCCTTCTAGACGGTTTCTAAGAGTTGAGCTTATGCACAGAGTTGAGTTATGAAAAGTCTTTAATACCCTTTGCCTAATTCATTTGCTATTTGAATGATAATAACAATATGTTCATATGTTTTTTACGCAATTTAACACATAATTGAGATATGAAAAATAAAAAAAACTAATAGAAATAGTAATGTGTATACATAGCAATTAAAGAAAGATCAGTACTGTCCAATCAAGATCATGAGTGATTAAAATAAATCTCTCTCAAATCCTAGCAACAAATAACAGTGGGTGTAATCATCACTACCCATCACCATATACAAAATCAACATATAATAATTAGATTCAAAGAAAGGGGGATGACCAATTACATTCAAAAATTGTATAGCACAGTGCAATGTATCATCTGGGACAGTCCTATTAACCACATACATTAGACTGATGGAAGCAAATTTATTGATTTATGAACATATAGTAATCAACAAGAAGTTCTAAGATCTTTTCTAAGATTTATCATCAAACAAATGCCGAAAATAATAACAACTGATGCATCGTTCTTCCCCAAGGGAGCAGACTTCTCATCATCTGTTCTTCCCCAATTGTAGCATCCGGAGCACGTCGCTGTCACTGTAGTTGTCCACATCCGAGGCCGGAGGAGGGCGGCGCCGGCGGGGGAGGAGGAGGGCGGGTCGGGAGGGGGCGGAGGAGTAGATCCGGGGCTGGCTGGGGCGGAGGAGGGCACCGCCGGCCGGGGAGGAGGAGGGCGAGGCGGGCGGGGAGGAAGAGGGCGAGGCGGGCGTGGCGGAGGAGGGCGAGGCCGCCGGGGAGGAGGAGGGTGAGGCGGCCGGGGAGGAGGAGGGCGAGGCGGCTGGGGGCGGAGCAGATTCGGGGCCGGTGGGGAGGAGGAGGGCGGCGTCGACTGGGGCGGAGGAGGGTGGCACCGGCGGGGGCGGAGGAGGACGGGACGGGGCGGGGGGAGGAGGATGGGGCGGCGCCGGCGGGGGAGGAGCCGGGTGGGGCGGGCGGGGGCACGAGCGCAGTTTATTATATAGTGAATGGCAGTGGCGAGTAAATAATACAAACTAGCGAGGATAATATAGTAATTCGTGGTTAGTTTTGCTGGAAGAAGCTCGGGTAGTCTAAAAAATAAGGCTTCCTCCCACCAATGGAATTTAGAGGTGCTTAAATTTTAAGCTTAAGCCAATCTATGCCTTCTAAAGGACTTATGGCTTCCTGGGGCCATAAGCTGCTGCATAGGCCCTCTAGAAGTGGGCCGTAATGCCTCTTCTTACTCCCACCTGAATAGCCAAAGGCACATTCGCATCCCCAACCTGACTCACGTCTCCTGGAGTGGAGGCATGCTCTTTCCAATTCGACTAACCCTTGAATCCCTAAGGCACTGCCACCGTCGCCGCTTGAAGGCTCCCCGCGCAGCGTTCTGACCTCGCCGGCGCCTCCGCACGCGTGCCTCGATCAACTCTAGAGCTACTGCCTGTCGGCGCGCTGACGCTTCTACTCTAGTGGCGCGTGTGGAGTGGCTGAAGAAAGCGCACGCGGGAGCTAGCGAGCAGCCGGTTGTGTTCTTTTTGTTCATCCGTGTGCTTGTGTGTTCAAATCTATGTTCTCGCGATTTTGCTAGAGCATAATTGTCTAGAATTACCTTATATTCCAGTCGACGGCTCTAGCCATCCGATCTCAGAACACCACCGCCGGAGCTTCGTTGGAGCGGCGAGGCGGAGCCATAGCGACGGTGGAGCTGAGGGAGGCGACGACAGTGGAGAGGTTAGGGTCACGAGGAGGAGCTATTGGCGACATGAGAGTACCAACGATGGCAGAGAGGTTGGGGGCGACGGCAACAAAGAGGTTAGGGCTAGGGTTCGGGGTGGGGGCACCGGCACCGAAGAAGAATAGTTTCCTCCCTGGGCATCGAGGGATGGCCGGGGGCGGCGCCAAGACCAATGATAGCTACCGCATTGCCGATCGTAGGCATGCGCGCACAGGGGGGAGGGGGAGGGGCGGGTGGTGGGAATAATCTGTGGGTGGGGTCAGAGGGGTGGGTTGAAGAGTAGGCAAGGCGATGTTGGTGGCGTTGGAAATGACGGCGGGAGGACCGCCAGAGGCGGATGAGGAGGATGGGAACGGCGGAATTCGTGAGAGGAGGCAGGGAGCAGCCAGGTAGGTGGGAGAAGATAAGGTTGAGAAGAGAGGATAAACGATGGTCTGATTTTGATTCAATAATTGAGGAAATTATCTTCTCTTTATCTTTTATTGTTTTGTGAGGAGATTGATTCTTGGGTCAGCCGAATAAACTGAAATGAAATAATTTAGTGAATTAGGTTCGGTGGCTGGTCTCTCTGCAATTAATTTGTTTGCAATTTTTGAAAATCGAAATAAATATTGCTCGAGAAAACTGAACCGATTTTCCAAATTAACCGAATGGTGTTCTATGGCATGTCGTAATACATGAGGAAATATGAATAGGTGATATGCAAAGCTGGTGCATTACCAAGTACAATACTCCTAGTATGCACTCAGGTTTATGTGCCTTCCCGCCATGACAAATATGTTAGATTAAAGTCTATAACAATAAGAGCTTGTTTGGATAGGAAGGATTCTTTTTCAAACCGGGATAAATTATTTTAATCTATTAATTAAGTTAAAAAGAGTTATTTAATTTATCAAATAAAAATTAGATGAAAATCAAGATTATAATCCGTCCAAAAACAAAGTATCAACGGCTGATCCGACCATCAATACGACTCGACACACCATTGAGAAGATCCATCCGTCGAGGTTGCCCATAACCGTCATCCTTATCACCCATCGCTCATACAACGATCACTGCAACAGCGTACCAAGCCCACGTTGACCCTGCCAAAAGTGGGCCAACACGTCGAGGATAAGGCAGCTCCTATGTTAACGCCGAGCTTCGTATGAGACAATTGCAAGCATTGCACCAACAAAGCCCACAATAACAGTTGGAGAGTGCCGCTCATCGAACCCAGCCTTCACGAGTCATCATCGCCATCATGTCGACCCATGACACTACAACTCCAACTTCACCATGTCACTCGAAGGCCATGCCGTGACCCAACTCTGGTCTCCTCCGTCATCATTGCCACACCAATCGCAACACCAAAGGATCCTGGGTAGCCACCTCGGCATCCAGACGAACAAGCTACCTACCACCGGCTGAGCTCGGCTTCGAGACGATACCTCTAAGGAGAAAAACAACGCCAAAATGCCGCCATTGTCCGATCCATGAATACCCCAATTTGATGTTTCTCTTCAGAGCCCAAACCCC
The DNA here is from genome assembly GCA_019208055.1 of Stipa capillata. Taxonomy (NCBI): domain Eukaryota; kingdom Viridiplantae; phylum Streptophyta; class Magnoliopsida; order Poales; family Poaceae; genus Stipa; species Stipa capillata. The sequence continues at coordinate 172,601 of JAGXJF010003186.1, read as the reverse complement.
CGGAAGATGAGAAGAGCGCGACACCACGACGACGCCTCTGAGGAGGTAAACGTCTCCCGTGGGCGTTGCTGTTGCCTGTTCCGGCCAAGGCCAGAACAAGATTTTCACCCGTAATTACCTCGACGTCCTTGCCCACACCAGTCAGCTTTACTGCAGGCCCCGCCGCCTCCACCGTAGCCCACGCCAAGCTGCCCATGGCTACATCCATCAGACATGTCAGCCACAAGCCAACAACGTCGCTGTCAGCACATAGCGCAGGGGCCAGAATCGCTGTCCCCCTTCACTGACCGCAGTGCAGCCCAAGGCTGTTGTCGCGCAGTTGCTGCAACGCGTGCCCACCAACCACCGCCCCGGCCAACCGCTGCTTTGGAGCCGCGCCTGATCCAGAAGCACACGTGAACAGCAGCACCACCGGCTCACGCCATCGTAGCCATGTTGGCGAGCCTGCCTAGCAAACCCGCCAGCCACCCGTCACAGGCAGTTGCCCGTAAGGATACCACCACCTACCCCCTTTAGGGGCGGGCCCTGCCGCTGCCACGCCGGCTGCGAGGAGGGGCGTGGGTCGGGTGCCCAGTGGTGGCAGCTAGGGTTTACTTCTAGGTCGCTCACCGAGGAGCGACACGGAAGTCGTATTTTTACATAAAAGTGTATTGACCGATAAGAGGGATTCTCCCACAAACAAAACAAGTCCTCGTCCAAATTCTCATTAACTGATTCTGTCACTCGGTAGCGTACATATATCAGAAACAAAAAGGCAGACTGCTATTAACATGGTCAATTAACTTACCTCTGGTAGATCTGCTACTCTGTGAACTATGTGAAGCGATGAGTCCTGCCGAAGCCAAACTCCTAGTAGATATGCGATTCAAAACTAATTCGGTTGTACAGCTGTAATCGGTTGTGATAGCAATCCGAGCTGTGGACGCACGCAACAACTTCTGTTGTATCTAAACGCTGCTGTATATATTGAGTTAACCCGGCATCAGTTGATGTACGTGGAAATCATAACGCGTCTAAGTTTTCACATGGTATCAGAGCCTGATCTCTAAAGCCATAGCATGTCTTCCGCTGCCAACACCAACTCCACCCTCGGGTCGCAACTATCAGGCTCTCTCGGAGCTATCTCTGGCGCTTCGGTGTTCGCCGGATCCATGACGTCGGGAAGCTGTTTCCCGGCGATCGGGCAGATGGTTAATGTCAAGCTTGGCCACGATAACCATCTGCTCTGGAAAGCCCAGATCGTCCCTATCCTCCGTGGACATCAACTCCTCAGATATGTCGATGGGACTCACGCTGCGCCATCTCAACTTGTCCCTGCGTCAACGGCGGGAGGAGCAGAGATGGTCGCGAACACGGCCTACACTACGTGGTACACCACCGACCAGCTTCTCCTTGCCGCCATCCTCTCCACGCTCTCGCCCGGCGTTTTGGCACGCGTCCTCGGCAGCACTACTTCGGCCGCGGTGTGGTCCGCCCTCGAGCGCATGTTCGCGTCCCAGTCGCGCACGAGGGTCACGCAGCTTCGCAAACAACTTGCGTTGGTGCAGAAAAAGGACATGAGCATGACTGACTACTTCGGTCGCATGAAGGGCATTGCGGACCAGCTCGCTTCCGCCGGCTGTCCGATCACCGATGAGGAACTCATCGTCTACATCCTCGCCGGCCTCGACAACTCGTACGAATCCTTCACCACCTCAGTTAACTTGAAGGGAGGAGAGATGACGATCGACGAATTCTACGCTCACATGCTCGACTACGAGCTTCTTCGTGACAACATCGCCGCCAGCTACCAGATCTCCGCCAACGCTGCTGGACGCGGCAACGGCGGCTTCAGCAACGGCTTCTTCAATGGTGGCGGCGGCCGCGGACATGGCCGCGGCAACGGCGCTCGCGGCAACTACGGCAATCAAGGTGGCCGGCGCCTGCCCCAGGGAAATGGTGGCGGTAACCAGGGACATACCAACAAGAAGAACATGGGCCATCGCCCCGTGTGCCAAATCTGCAACAAAATCAGGCATACGGCGTTCAAGTGTTATAATCGGTTCACTGAAGATTATCAGCCGGAAGAACAGCATTTCGTCGGCAACGTGAATACCGGCCGTGGTCATCAGGCTTTTGACCCGGCCTGGTACACGGACTCAGGTGCCACAGATCACATTACCGGAGAACTCGACAAGCTGCATGTCCGAGAGCACTACAGCGGCAAGGAGCAGGTCCATACTGTGAACGGCACAGGTATGACTATCGCACACATCGGGAGCTTTTTTCTTCATACGCCGCACAAGTCTCTCCTTTTAAAGAATGTCCTGCATGTTCCCCACACTCAAAAGAATCTTCTCTCTGTCCATCGCTTGACTAATGATAATAATGTCTCTATTGAATTTCATCCAAATCATTTTCTCATAAAGGATCGCCGTACGAAGAAAGTTCTAGCTCAAGGGGGCAGTGAAGGTGGTCTTTATCCAATCAACATCAGCAACTCAGCTACATTCAAGACTGCACTTGCCATCTCCACGCCTTCCCGCTCCAAATGGCACCACCGCCTAGGCCATCCATCCACCCAAGTCGTCGACCATGTTATCAACAAGTTTTTCCTGCCGTGTGATAAGTCTTCCGTCCAGGCATCCGTTTGCGATGCATGTCAACAAGGGAAAAGCCATCAGCTCTCCTTTGCTAGGTCAAATAAAACGTCTTCATTTCTTCTTGAACTCATTCACACCGATGTCTGGGGGCCTGCGTGCACCTCATCTGGTGGCTTCAAGTATTATGTTAGCTTCTTAGATGATTACAGCAAATTCACTTGGTTGTTTTGTATTCGCAATAAGACTGATGTTGAACCTACTTTCCTTGAGTTCCAAGCCCATGTCGAACGACTTCTCAATCGCAAGATCCTCACCGTCCAATCCGATGGTGGGGGCGAATACTTAAAGCTACATCCGTTCTTTCGGAAACTTGGCATCGACTACCACCTCTCCTGCCCACACACGCACCAGCAGAACGGATCAGTCGAACGCAAGCATCGGCATGTGGTCGAAACCGGTCTAACTTTGCTAGCTCATGCCTCCATGCCAGTTCGCTTCTGGGATGAGGCGTTTCGCACCGCTTGCTTCCTAATCAATCGCATGCCCAGTAGAACCATCAACATGCAAACTCCGCTTGAACGCTTGCTCCAAATTCAGCCTGATTTCTCCTTTCTCAAGACATACGGGTGTGCCTGTTGGCCCTGCTTGCGTCCGTATAACAACCGGAAACTTCAGTTCCGATCCAAACGGTGCGTGTTCCTTGGATACAGTAGCCAACACAAAGGATACAAATGCTTGCACATTACTTCTGGCCGTGTCTACATATCCCATGACGTCGTTTTTGATGAACATACCTTCCCGTACTCCGAGTTCTCTCCCTCCACCACTCCCACCTCGTTACACGATCAACTCTTAGTCACTCCTACCACCTATCCCTTCTCCTCCTACTCCATTGATCCTGCGGTTCATGATGAGGAGCTCCATGTGCGCAATAGTTCATTACTCGGCCGTGAACAGCTTAATCCTGTTTCTTCTCCCGTGCAGGTGCTCGACGACACGGCCGACGCGTGCAGGAGCCCTGCTGCGCCCGACGAGCCGGCCCCTGTGGACACTCCCGGCACGCCGACACCTGGCCCTGCGGCACTGGTCGATGCGCCGTCCGGCTCATCTCCTGCCGCGTCTTCCTCACCGGCTCCGCCTGCGCATCCTGCTCCTGTGTCACACCCGTACGGGACGCGCACCAGGGACAACACACTGCGTCCCCTGGTTCGCACTGACGGCACCATTCCGTACGCAGTTCCTCGCCGCCGACGGGCCTCTCTTGCCATCACGGAACCTGCGGATCATGTCTCTGCAGCCGCCGACGCAAATTGGCGCGCTGCCATGGATGCCGAATACGGCGCGCTTCTGAAAAACAGCACCTGGCATCTGGTTCCCCCTCCGCCTCGCTGCAACTTAATCGACTGCAAATGGGTTTTCAAACTCAAGCGTCGAGCTGATGGCTCCATCGACCGCTACAAGGCCAGGCTGGTGGCGAAAGGATTCAAGCAACGTCACGGCATCGACTATGCCGAGACATTCAGCCCGGTGGTCAAGCATGCCACTATTCGCTTGGTCCTCTCCCTGGCTGTCTCTCAAGACTGGTGTGTTCGGCAGCTCGACGTCCAGAATGCGTTCCTCCATGGCTTCTTGGAGGAGGACGTCTACATGCGCCAGCCGCCCGGCTATGTGAACCCTGCACTTCCTCGCCACGTCTGCAAACTCGACAAATCCTTGTACGGCCTCAAGCAGTCTCCGCGTGCATGGTTTGCTCGCCTCAGCTCCAAATTGCTGCAACTCGGCTTCCGGGCATCTCAGGCCGACTCATCCCTCTTCATCTATAAGCAAGGGGGCATAACCATCTACATGCTTATATATGTGGATGACATTGTGTTAGCCAGCTCGTCCTCCCTTGCTGCCCAAAAGCTTGTGCTCGCTCTGAGGGAAGATTTCCCTCTGAAGGACTTGGGGGACATTCACTACTTCTTTGGCATAGAGGTCTCCCGAGGTAGCAGCATGATGCATCTCTGCCAATCAAAGTATATCACTGATCTCCTGTCTCGGGTTGGCATGCTTGATTGCAAATCTTCAAGTACACCCATGTGCACTACAGAGAAGCTATCCAGAATAGAAGGGGCGCCGCTAGAAGGAGAAGAGGCCACCAGATACCGCAGTGTCATCGGGGCACTTCAATACGTGACCTTGACACGGCCAGACATATCTTTTGCAGTAAACAAGGTATGCCAATTCATGCAATCGCCCACGGATCAGCACTGGGTAGCAGCCAAGCGCATACTGCGGTATCTCAAAGGAACGGTGAACATAGGACTGAAACTTGTGAAGTCCCCATCGCTGTTACTGAGCGCATTTTCAGACTCCGATTGGGCAGGCTCGACGGATGATCGACGCTCAACTGGTGGGTTCACAGTCTTCTTCGGTTCCAATCTTGTTTCCTGGAGCTCGAGGAAACAGGCGACAGTGTCACGATCGTCGACGGAGGCAGAATATAAGGCCCTTGCCAACGCTACCGCTGAACTCATCTGGTTTCAGTCGCTCTTAAGCGAACTCGGCATTGTCCAGGAGAGGGCGCCGGTGCTCTGGTGTGACAACCTCGGCGCCACATACTTATCTGCAAACCCGGTGTTCCACGCACGAACAAAACACATCGAAGTCGATTACCACTTCGTCAGAGAAAGAGTAGCAGACAAGTCCTTGGAGATACAGCTTGTGTCTACACATGATCAAGTCGCCGACGGACTCACTAAGCCCATAGGAGCACAGCAGGTTCGGCAGCTCTGTCACAATCTAAACTTGGGAAGTTTTGATCGAGGGGGCGTGTGAAGCGATGAGTCCTGCCGAAGCCAAACTCCTAGTAGATATGCGATTCAAAACTAATTCGGTTGTACAGCTGTAATCGGTTGTGATAGCAATCCGAGCTGTGGACGCACGCAACAACTTCTGTTGTATCTAAACGCTGCTGTATATATTGAGTTAACCCGGCATCAGTTGATGTACGTGGAAATCATAACGCGTCTAAGTTTTCACAAACTAATCGCTGTCATCCTTAAATAAAACTTAACTGATGCACTGCACAACTATACAATTTGCACGTTACAAGAACATCGAGAATAATTAGAATCTGCCCATATTTGCAGGCTGTCTGATGTCGTCTGATGTTGACACCTGTGACCTTCCTCTAGATCCACTGCAGAAGAATCCTCCAAGATTAACACATGGAGACTGAAGACTGGAGACAGAGAGCATCTTCCATCTGGACTTAGATCCTAGTACATCTATTCTTCATTTTATCCGATTAGGAAGATGTGTACGCCATGTGTTCTGTTCACAACATCTCGTACCATCATATAATCCCTGGAGACTAAACAAAGCACTAACTGTTGCTAGAGATCAAGCAAAGCGACGGTAGCAGTGTCCCTAATGTCTTGAGATCCCATCATCCCATGTCATCGCAGGTACTAACCTACTGGGGGCGTGCCGGCTCGTGTCATGTGCATGTGCTCACGGGAAAGAGCACGGCAACATCGTGGGGGACACTCTCGCGCTAAAACAAACCGGTCACCTGAAAAAGACAACGTCTCAGGTAGAAGAATTTCCCGTCAGGGTGTGTCGCTTCGGGTGTCGACAGAGCTAAGGTTCGCTGCACTTTCGCCGGGGGTTGTTTGCTTAGGATGCTGTCGGCAACCTGAACTGTCGTATCAACGTCAGTGGTGGCTGATGTAGGTGGGGACGATGATGGCGTCCAGACTCCAGAGTGGTTTCCTTCTGCAGCGAAATGCTGAGCCCGCGAGCAGGTTGAGAAACACGGTGGCAGCGGTTGTCGTGGTCAGCTTCGTGGCAACTGGCGAGTTTAGTACAGAACTGATACTGAGAAAGCCATTTCAGGCGTCGGAAATCAGAGGGCAGTGCCCTGTCGAGGGAATAAGGTTCGTTTTCTTGAGTGCGTTGCACCTTTTTGATACTCGAGTGCGTTGCACACCATGAGGTGCTGGTGCAACTTCGACCTCGACTATTGTAGGACTGTAGCACGGCACTACGTATACGGCACTATGTGGCATCGAGAATATAGACCGTAAATCTTATGTACCCCATGTGCGGCATTTTCACTCCTCGCCTCCTCGGGGGTGCCTCCAAACGCTACTGGGGAGTGAGAGTAGCCTTCAAGCTAAGAGGATGCATTTAAGCTTAAAGGCAGTCCGTAACTGTAAGCTTGCAGGGTCCATCTGCAAGGAAAATGGTTTAGAAAATAGAGATGAGAAAGAAATATATTATCTTTTATAAAAGTATATTTTTCTCTTAAAAAAATATATCTATATATTTTACCTTTTAAAATATTTTTGGGCTCCTTTAACCCCATAAACTATTTGAATTGGGAGCATTTTACCCTTTGGCCTGTTCTAGAAGGACAAAATTACATGTAAAAGTTTTGGAACTATCTAATTCATACACATAGGTTATGAGGTGAGGTACATGCTTAAAATTTTTGATAAAAATGTGACTATGTACGACCTATGTAAATTTACTAGTGTACATGTTTGTTTATTTTTTACAGGTCGGAAATTTTCGTAATTTTTAATCAAAATTTATGTGTATATACTTCACCTCATAACCTATATGTATGAATTTTTTCAGACTTTTTTGACACTTCTAGATATGATTTTGTCCTTCTAAATTTTTTTAGACTTTCTTGACACTTCTAGATATGATTTTTTGGCGTCAATTTATATAGTTATATGAGCACTACAGTTATCACATCATTTTTCTCTGGTTCTCAACAGAAAATATTATCTTCTCCAACATATTTCTAAACCCGTCTTCAGAGAATGGTATCGACATATAGTTATTGACTGTTTTACCATAGTTATTAGCACATAATACTACCACCTGCACATATTTCTAAGCTTGTCTTCTAAGAATGGTGTTGGGTGTAGTTATCTGATTGTTTATATGTACTTATCAGGACATAACAGTGTCTTCCCTCATATTTCTAAGTTCGTCTATGGAAAGATAAAATCTTTCTCGCCATGTTACTAAGTTCAAAGGGGTAATTATGGAACCTAACACATTTTAGCCATCCATATAGTGAAGGGTTGTTGAACCCGTCTGAGAAAGCTATCAAATACGTTAGGCGGGGAAGCGAAATTCAATAACCTAATAACTTGTCACTAATAATCTGGTAACTAATACCACGTGATAACTAACGAGGTCAAACAAATATTGTCAAAACATAACCATATAGAATTTAGTTTTGTTGTTTTCGCCACAACAAAGCAACAGTGAAAACATGTCATAAATCAGATATACAGTTTGAGAGAAAATTTTCAAATTTAGGAATTAATATGCTGACTTCAGCATTTTTGGTTGTACGCTGTCTAAATAAGAGACATGCATTGTGCACTGCATGCAGCTCCCGCACACCTGATCTCACGCTCTCATCTCCATCCAGCGAAACATGGGCACGTCGTTGATTAAGAATAAAAACAGCACGTCCTTATTTTAGATTTCTCGTAAAATTTTTGTTAGCGTCGAACATCGCCTACGAACTAGCAATGAACTAACGAAGCATTGACCAAGCCAATTTGATCTTCAATCGACCAAGGGCTTCGTTACAAGAAGATGCGAATTGCGAGGGGCCGAGCTGCAAGAAAAAGCTGCCTGATACGTGGGCTCTTCTGGTGCAAGGTGGGTCGTTTGACCCACGCAAATTAATCACGGAAGTACTGTCGCATCAGAATCGTCAATGCCGCCTTCATTTGAAGCTCTTTCCCCCAGAGATACAAGAAGAGATAACAGGGCAGGGCAAGGAAAGGGGGACAAGGACGAGCCAAACCCAAACACCTCCTCCTCCACGACGAGTCGACGAGCCCTTCTCATCTCCCGTCCCCGAACCCGAGGAAGGAAGGCATGGGCGACGCCGCTGCCGCCACCCCCGCCGCCGCCGCGCCGCCGACCAGGTTCGGCAGAATCTGCGTCTTCTGCGGCAGCAACGCCGGTAACCGCGCGGTGTACGGCGACGCCGCGCTCGAGCTAGGCCAGGAGCTGGTAAGTAATGCGTTCGAGTGCCGAGGTCGCGCCTTGTCCAGGGGGGCACGTCGGGTTTCCCTCGGCCGCCGCGCCAGAATTCGACCTCGGAGCGCCCTGATTGGGTTGCCACCGTTGGTCTATCGGGTTCTTGGTTTCCTTGCTCTCGCGTTCATGGTGGGGATTTCCCTTTTTGCAGGTGAAGAGGGGGATCGATTTGGTCTACGGCGGCGGCAGCGTCGGGTTGATGGGCCTGATCGCGCAGACGGTTCTCGATGGCGGCTGCAGTGTCCTCGGGTAGATAGCTGCTGCGCTTGAAATTCTCTGCCTCTGTTCAGTCTCATAGTACTAATACGCTTCATGTTTCAATCTGTAATCTTTGATCTTTCTAATGTGTGGCTGCTCTGTTTGATTCTTTTTGCAGGGTGATTCCAAAAGCACTGATGCCCCTCGAGGTGCGTAGCAATTTCTTTCTAGTCTGTTCCTCTTTATTCTTTGTGTATGCGTAAAAATACTGATTGCTACGTCGTTTCTTTATTGTAAAGCATAGACTTTTAACCTATAGGGACTATTACGCAGTGAACAACTCCTCTCTGCTTAAAGATTAAGTTTGTTACGGAATTCGAGAACATTTGCTGACAGATGGGCATCTGAATTCCATCCTTGTGTTTGGTCCCACCTGTCAGAGTCACAAGATTTTCGCGAGCACATAGCAACTGTATGGTGCTATCTATCTGTAGTGGTCAGTGGTCACCCACTCACCATCTGATTATTGCGTTCTGTTGGTTCAGATTGATTCACGTTTCCTTGTGGAGTTAGAATAGGTGATCATTAAGGAACTAGGACTAGAAGTTAGGGGTTGAAATCGCAATGTTTAGACTTCTTTTATATTTCAAAAAGACGAACTGCGGCTTAGACTTTTGGGAGGTACAGCATGGAGTTGTAAAGTTTGCCACTTGGTGTATGTAATAATATAGTGTGCAATTTTCCAAGAGGACATCACAAGTTGAGAGAGAAGTACGAAGCACCAGGGGTTAAATGCATATATATTGATGTGGAAAATTATACTGTCTAGGCATGTTTCAAGTTTGGGTATGTTGCTAGAGGAATCTGAAAAGTATGTTCCTGAAATTACTGCCTAGTTTATTTCCCATTTACACCAAAATATCTCTTCCAGATATCAGGTGCAAGTGTTGGAGAAGTGAAGATTGTCTCCGATATGCATGAGAGGAAAGCTGAGATGGCACGACAATCCGATGCATTCATTGCTCTTCCAGGTATGCACAGTTCTACATGTTGTTCTCTAGCATTTTTGGGCGGGCTAATGTTTCGATCCAGCATGGTTACATGGCAAGGACGGGATAATATTTCAATCCAATATGCTTACATGATTACTTTTTGGACATCAGGAGGGTATGGAACAATGGAGGAGTTGTTAGAGATGATAACATGGTCGCAGCTTGGAATTCACGAGAAACCAGTGAGTATTAGCATATGGGCTATGACAATTGACAAATGAGTCTGCTGCTACTAATTAAGGGCGTTGTGCTCTTCAGAAAACTAATTAAGGACACTGATCATTGACTTGCAACAGGTTGGGCTGCTAAATGTTGACGGGTACTATGATCCGCTGCTTGCGCTATTTGATAAAGGTGCAGCAGAAGGTTTTATTAAGCATGACTGTAGACAGATAATTGTGTCAGCACCAACTGCCCATGAATTGCTGACAAGGATGGAGGTGAATTGACCTCATTATCCACTTTTTAATGCTCACCCTTCAGTTTAAAATACTTAGCCTCATTGACAAACGCAAGGACTTAACATTGTTTTTGTTTCAATATTTCTGTTGATTATGTTCAGCAATACACTCGATCACACCGGGAGGTGGCCTCGCGTACAAGCTGGGAGATGTCAGAACTGGGTTATGGAAAAGCACCAGAGGAATTGTAGCATAGTTTTCTAATGTGACATCATTCCTTGTTCATTTAGCATTAGGGTTGCTGAATTGAGCACTGGATTGCGATTATCGTTCTCCTTTTATTTTCCCTTTTGGTTGCCTCATGTTACCTGTCCGTTTCGTTCTTACCTCATCTGGTGAAGCATGAAAATATGTATCCCCCTTCGACTTTAATAGTGTGAACAAAGCACACATGGTTATGATTTATATAACTTTGTTGGCGTTGCATATGTTGAATCTTATGGCCATCCTTTGCTTTATTACTGCAAATTGCATAATAGTTTTTTTCTCTCTCTGTTGACGATGTCCTGCATTAGAGTTGCATTAATACCTTGACTGATAACCACCAGCCTCAGGCGAACTGAATCTAGCTTCAATACTGATAGAAATGACAGTTATCGAACTGCCAAGCAGCATAAACACACTCGTTCTTTTCGCAAGTCGCAACTACTTTGCAAGGACTTCATGGGTTGCACCTGGAACCTTTTCAGTGTTTATTTTTCTCTTTCAGAGTTGGAAAATCAATACAGCCCCGTGTTCTGAAACAAACGGCCTCATTTGGGACACAACAATTTAACAGAAAACAGCTCAATCCATGCAGGAATATCAAAAAATATCTTCATCCCAAGCAGGCCTAACGAGGTCTAGTAAAAAATTGCATACTAGTGCCATGTAAATAAGATGATACAAAAACAATTACAGAAGTATATATGGGTTCGCAGTCACATAGTAAGACAGTTGCAGATTTCCCCAAATCTGTTGTGGTCGCATATACTGACACACATAATCTATGCAGAATTTCTCCAAATCTTCTGTAGTTGCTTACATTGACATGAACAATGATGCTCGAAACAACTGGCGCAGCTGCTCTGATACGATTCAAATGCTAAATTTTGCAATGCAAAGGGTGAAGAAACTTTGCACGACTTGAGAAAACATCGTCCATCGCCCTGTTAAAAATCACATTGATAATATTACGGTACATTAGTAGTCAGAAATATTCTCAGGCAAATTTGTTCAATTTACTGATGAAAAAATTCTACATGCTCAAGTTCCAGTTTTCCGAATACAAGTTTTACCAGTTGCACTGGGCTGTCCCGAGACATGGTAAATGGACATGGTGCACCAGAAGGAATAGAAATAATACAACAGACTGATGAACTCAAGGGGGACCAGACAAACGAACTATAAGACATTTACAGGACCATCACATTAATTATGAGAGCTAAATTTCATGCACCTCAGACTGCCCACTTATTTACCGTGTCCGGAGGACCATCGTCTGGCAAAGCGCTTCACATCCTCCTCCTAACATCTCCTGCGATCCAAAACTCAACAGGAGATGCTGTGCTTTTCACCAGATTATGATTTTTACAGAGCACATGTAGAATTTCTTCAATGCTAGTACTGAACCCGCTCATCGCCATCAAAATTAAGACCTTCAATTCCTTTGAGAGCAGACTCATAGTTCTTGGTGTTAGATGAGTGCCGAGCTGAAGATGAGCGTTTTGGTTCTGAAGAATTGACTGGTGAGCTTCTCTGAGGACCTGAGGTTCTACGGAATGCCCCAGGGCTTGCATCAGTTGTACGTGCCCGTGAAGGCTCATAAGTATCACTTGCCAACACATCCCGGCTACTTGAAACAGCAGCTCTCCTTGACGACCCACTTGATCGTCCCAAAAAATTCGAACCAGATATCTAAACAATAGAAACAACCAAAGTAAGTAACAAGATTGAAAAAAAGGAGCAATATTTCTGGTGTTTAATTTTCTGCAGCAGAATATGAATCATGCTGTCCCAGCTAATGCCTTGGATTGGTAAAGATACAACAACATTAAATACTATGATTGGAGTCAGTCCATGAAAAAAATACAACACCCACACCAACTGAAAAAGGCAATGAAATACTGAGGTTAGAGAGTCATAACATAAACAGTCCACAGAAAAATACAACATTTGCACAATGATGGAAGAACTTCTGCCACATGACACACTGATCAAGAACACACTTGAGTATTGAGCACTATGTGTTGTGCAGGGGGTTGCATGAACAACTGGGAAATGGCAGTTTATGATGTCCCGTGAGGGTTGAAACTTGGCAAGCCTGACCTCCAGTTTATAAGAACAAAATTATGGACTCAAGGTTGACTAAAAAAAAGGCCAGTGGTCACATTGCTCTTCAGTTGCACTAGAAAATGAAAAACAGTATTTGCCTCATCTTGCAATCACGTTCTGAAGTCCTCTACGACCAACAAAGGAAAATAGGGAGAGAACTCACCATAGGATCTTTAGAAATAGGAGCATCATTTCCTACAGGGGCTTTCTGCTTAGACAAAGTCCCCACGCTTGCAATAGGGGGTGGGGCACGACGTCGGTCCATTGATGACCAACCGCTAATCCTCCCTTCAACGGCACCTAAATAATAACAAATGAATAAATGAATGTAGCTAATGAAACTAGCAAATTAATTGTTTAAATACAAAAAAGCCTCTCTGGTTCAATATAGTCACAGAAGCAACTGAACCTTGCAGTAACTTTATTATAAGCCAATTACTCAGCAATATTGCCAAAAGCTACTAAACTAGTAACATATGGAACGATCAAAATAAATCAATTACCAGACTGACTGTCATTCTGTAATGCAGGTGGTGTCAACCCAGAAGGTCCCGCACCATGGCCCTGTAATATAGGTAAGGCGTCAAAATTTTCCCCATGGATGGCTACGTAAAAATAGCATGTTGGGTGGGTTGGTGCTTGAGGGAAAGACTCACAACAGCACGGGGTGGAGCACTAGCAATTTGAGATTGCTGGTACTTCAGTATTGTCCAGTCAAACACATAGTCAAACTGAAAACCTGCAAAGCATTATTGATAATGAACCATAAGCCTGGACAACTTTATAATCCTTTAGATGTTTGGTACATAAGAATACGTAGAGTGCAACAGGATTCCATCAAGCACCGAGGAGGCTAGTTAATATTTCATGGTCTTCTTAAGTATGAAAAGGAAAACAATATTTCCTGGATCTCTTCAAGAATGAAAACAGAACTAACCTTCACGGATAAAAAGGTCACGGAACAGTCGCTTAAGGTAGGAATAATCAGGCTTGTCATCAAATCGAAGCGAGCGGCAATAATGGAAATATGATGCAAACTCAGTAGGATATCCGCGACATAGAGCCTGAAATAGAACGATAACATCAGAACCAACAGAATCTACAGCAAGGAGTGCCAACACCCAGTACATATGTAATTACTACAAGTACCTCAATTGATGTTGCAACTTTTTTCTCACTAATTTTCTCATACTTTTGCTTCTTCGTTCCAGCTTTCAGACCTTGCCAAGGAAGGCTGAAAACAGAACAATGTTACATCCGAATCATCAATATATGGCACATAATAAGAATCCAACAATTATACTAACCTTCCCCTTAGGAAGTACATAAGTACATATCCAAGAGATTCCAAGTCATCTCTTCGGCTTTGTTCTGGTCCATTAGAAGAAAAAAATTGTCAGAAATAAACTGTGCAGGGGAAGGATGTGTGACGCTCCACTTGACAACAGATTGAAGTCCAAATAGGTCGAAGTTATGATACAAAAAGAAAATCATGAACTGGTACTGGTACAGTAACAAATTCTCACCAATGCCAAGATGAGTGTTCACGCTCGCGTATCTTGCTGTCCCAGTCAAGTTTTTGTTTTCTCTGCAGCATTACTGGCAAGTTAGAACGCAAGGGGAAGTAGATCACAAGAAGGAAAATTGATAATAAAAAGGTGCTCACACTAAAAATGAAATCTTCAACAAAACTAGCAAAACACAAATCGATGTAACCTGGCAGCGTTATTATATTTTGTATTCCCTTCCACACTGAAGTGAGGACTGAGATATGACTATCAAAATGATTAATCCGGTGTCGTACTTTCTAGATATATCTTATCCGGGTAAATACACGTAAATTAACTCAGGCATGGTCCAACAAACGGTAGAAGAGAAAAATGGCACTAAATCCAGCTAACTAGAAAACTGAAAGGGTTGAAGATGGGTAATTGCATAATGCCCCTTCCCTTGTACCTATATGGGATGTGCTGATGGGTGGAGGTATCCCTGTACTTTTTTGCAAGACCAAAGTCTATAACATACACCTGAAAAAACAATCAGAGCGCACATAAAGTGGTAAATGAACAGAAGAAAATATATCACCAGAACTTAAGTGCTTACTGAAATCTGCATTATTACTAACCTGATTAGCTCGCCTACCAAGACCCATGAGAAAATTATCTGGCTTAATGTCTCGATGCAGAAAAGACTTGGAATGAACAAATTCCACTCGATTTATCTACAAGTGGGGGAATACGGATCACATATAGGCTATAGCTCATAAGCTAGGAACAAGCAAGAAAAGAAAGCAAACAAATAAACAATGCACAAACTACAAAGTCAGAAGGAAGAAGGCCTGATCTACATAGGAACAAAACAATGAAAAGACTAGTGAAAATTTGTGTGTGCAAACGTTGCTGTGGGTAGCAAAGGTGCAACCACAGTCCACGAAAACATTGATCACAGAAACAGGTATAGAGTTAATTCCTCACTATACACAAAAGTAGATATATTAAGTCTTTGGCAAGGAATAGCATTAAATGATCGGAGCATGTGTACCATCTGATCAGCAAGCATAAGTACTGTCTTAAGAGATAACTTTCTGCTGCAAAAATTAAATAGATCCTCCAGGCTTGGCCCCAGCAAATCCATAACCAAGACATTGTAGTCTCCTTCTACACCAAACCATCTGACATTTGGGATCCCAGCTGCCAGAACAAAACATAGTCAAACCACACACATTCTATCACACATTCTTAAAAAAATATGCACCATGTAGAGCTTCCATACTTCCTCCTTGCAAAATCCTGTAAATCTTTGATTCATAGAGCAACTGAGGATGTTTAGTCTTCACATTTTCCTGCATGAGAAACAAAGCAATATAATGTTAACTTCACAAATCCGATACTAGCAATCAAGATGAATAACCTCAAAACCTGCATTTGTGAATTTAATGATAACTTATAAAAACAACAAGCTACTACCATGCAGATTTATGTTGCATGTATGGGCAATGCACATCTATTTCTAGACTGTCACTCCAGACTACAGAGAAGTAGCAATATATTTTAGGGAAATATCAAGCTCTTTATTCTCATTTCTCTCCTGGTTCATTGTATCTTCCATTCATTCTATTTATTATCCACCACACCAATACTCAGCAGTTGCATCTTAGTTATCATTCTGTGAAGATTAACTTAAAGCGCCTAAAAATGCATCAAGTCCAACCAAATCAACCACACCACTTGAGCCCCAGGGAGGCAGGGACATTTCGACTACTCCAAATGATTCACGCATGGATAACTATGGCCGCTAACGCGAGCAGGCTGTGAATCCAGAGCCAACTCAAAAGTCCGAATTGCTTTGAGAACAGCAGCATATTACGAACTATCCTACAGAAACCCACACTCTGATTGAATCAACTGGAATTAAACATGATGTGGTCTTCAACTATTACAGTGGCCAAGACACCCTATGCACAGAAACAAATAGGCTAAAGCAGCAAAACTACTTAGAGGCATCAGAAAGTAGCATAACAAAACTGGAATTTAACAAAGATCCAAGCAGTTAATCCGCAGCAACCGAGCACAGACCAGCTTAATCGCGACCTCCTCGTTCGTCTGGATATTAGTCCCTGCATGCAGAAGGGACAAACAGAACCACATCACAAACCGATCAAGGATTACAAAACCCCCAAAAAAAGGAATCCGAAATTCCGAGCACGGAGTAGCCCGCACCGAGATAGATCTCCCCGAAGGAGCCGCTCCCGATCTTGCGCCCGAGCCGGAACTTGTTCCCAACACGCGGCTCCATCCCTCCTTCCCCCATCCACCAAAGTTCCGGAGCTTCCACTAAGCACAACTGGGGTAAAAAAAAAGGCTAAAAAGACGCGCTTTTCCCCCGGAAATCTAGCGGCGCGAGCTCAGATCGACGCGGGGCTGGGGATTGCGGGAACTGGAGCAGGGATTCGGGGTGCTCTCGTGCTACCTAGGGTTTGCGACAGGCGGGGAGGCGGCCATGGCCGTGCGGGCGCTTGGATTGGTTTTTCGAGGGAGTCGGGGAAGTAGACAAAGCAAGCAAGCAAAGCAGGAGGAAAAGAAAAGGACCAATTTGTCCTCCCGATTCTATATCTAATCTATATCTACTGGTTATTTTCTGCTTCGTGTTGTAGTCCATCTCTGCTCGCTTTCGCTGTCTTTATGTCGTTGCTAATCTTCGAGGTGTTATATTGCTAGTTGCACTGCCGTACTCCCTGGGTTGAGACTCATACCTGATCATGGTTGGCCAGAGCCCGGCCCTGTCTCTGATTTACTGCGCGAAAGTGATTCTATTAGAACTGTAATTACGATGATACTATCTAAATTTTGAAAATAATTAAATTGATATGTTTAATTTAAATTTTTTAATTTTACATGTTTTGGGCTGAGCCGTGCCTAGCTCGGGCTTGGTGTTTTGCCAGGGGCGAAGCCAGGAAAAAAGGTCACCGGTGTCAACACGAACAAGTAGCACTAATGACTCTAAAAAATAAGTAGCACCAATGTATTCCCTCAAAAGGAAAGTAGCACTAATGTATTTATGTATAGCTCGTACCGTCGTACGGCTCAAAATATGTAGCTCGTATTAACTAACATGTCTATAATATATCTGATTACAAAAGTAATTACCTCTCTATTTTTCTTGGCCTCTACGATTTTTCATCTTTAGAAAGCGATCTATCACATCCTTACGTGGAATTAAATATAGAAGTCTTTACTCGAAGAAGCAAATGATGCAATGATTCATGAAACCATCACCAATGCGATTACGTAGCACTGTCTTCACTATTTTCATTGCTGAAAAGCACCTCTCCACTTATGCAGTCGCGACGGGCAGAACTGATACTAGCTTGAGGAGCTGATAGACCAAAGAAAATGCAAGATGCTTGTTTGTACTAACCATCAGCTTACCAAGTTCAGAAATAGTTTTCAGACTCGCAAATCTTTCATCTGCTCGCACATTATCAATGTAGAAAGGAAGCTCATGAGCAAGTTCCTTCAATTGGATGGAATTGAAATCATCTGGATAGGACTTAACCAAATCCACTAAGCTCTCAACTTTGAAAGCATCAAATGAATCTTTTGGACTGAATGCACCCATTTGGGTAAGAAGACTTGAATTTACTTCACTAAAACGATCATTGAACTCTCTGAGCTGCAAGTCAATAACAAGGTTCAAGCAATCATATCTATAGTGCTCATAGTTAGTGCGGTTGGTCTTTTTCCTTGGTTTATGCCGGTTTATATACTCTTCTTCCATGTCCAACTTCGGAATACCATACTGCTCACAAAATGAGTAAGTTCTCTCCAATAGAGACTCCCAACCGTCATCTCTGATTTGCTGAAATTTTTGCTTGGTTAACTTCACCTCTAGCATAGCCTCCAGGATGTCCTTATCTTTCCTCTGTAAAGATAGAGACAAGGCATTTGCATGTCCTAAGATAAGCAACATCTAGTGTAGATGAAATACGAAGTCAAAATCATTGACATAATCTAAGAGACCACGAGCTTGACGTTTCTTTGCATCACTTGGCCCATCTTTTTCAACATATTTGAGCACTTCAATAGCATCTGGGAACAAGTTATTTATGCTCTGAAGAGTTATATAGTGAGAACCCCAAAGAGTGTCTCCAGCTCTTTGAAGTGATTGCTCTTGATTTAATCCGGTTCCAGTGCTAAGTTGTCCACAGCCAATGGCTTTCTTTACTCTCTCCTGTTGACTCTCTCTTATCATATCTTTTCGTTTACAAGAAGCTCCGGCCACATTAAGCAGAAGAGATATCATGTCAAAGAAGTCACTAACATCATCAATCTTTTTAGCTACTACCACGATGACTAATTGAAGCTGGTGAGCGAAGCAGTGGACATAATATGCTGAGCTATTCTCCCTCATTATCAAAGCTCTCAAGCCATTGAACTCACCTCTCATATTGCTTGCCCCATCTTAACCTTGGCCTCGAACTTGTTTTATGCTCAATCCATACTTACGAAACAGGTAATCAATGTTGGATTTGAGGCACAAAGCAGATGTCTCATTCACATGAACAACACCAATAAGTCTTTCTTGGATTGCTCCAAACTTGTTGACATACCGCAAAACTACAGCCATTTGTTCCTTGTCTGAAACATCAACAGACTCATCAACCAACAAACATAAAACTTCATCTCCAACTTCATCAATAATAGATTTGACTATGATCTGCACAAATCAATAAAAATCAGTTTTCAAAGGACTATAGGAACTAACATCATTTGTAAGATATAATAATAAAAGCAAGCAATTATTACCTCAGCAAAACATTCAGCAATGTCCCTTTGAATTTTTGGAGCTACCATTTGATTATTTTTAGGAGTATCTATTAACACAACCCTCTTTGTGTTCTCATTTTGCTTTGCCAAAAGATTTGATAACTCTCGAAAATTTCCTTTGTTCTTAGACTCTTTTGATTCATCATGGCCACGGAATGCTAGACCTTGATGCAACAAGTATCGAGCAACACTTATAGAATTATTCAACCGAATCATATACTCCTCTTGAGTGACTTTACTCTGTTTGTTAAGAGCAACAACAACTGATTGGCCATGTTTCAGCAAATTATTACATCTTTTCACTGCCGTGTTATGAAAACTGTTAGGAGATTTTCCCACATGGTCTCGAAGTCTATCTGCCTTGTTCCACCCATAAAAACCATTTACCACAAATGCATCATTTCCCCCTTGGCCTTCAATAGAATCTCTAAACAAATAGCAATATAAACAAAAAGCAGCATCCTTCTTCTCGATGTACTCTAGCCAGTCATATTTAGCAAACCATTTAGGACTAAACCGGCGTAAGCAATCTGCTATCATTGTCTGTGGATACTTGAAACCAGGTGGTGGTTTGTACGGACCTCTAATCAAATACTTCCGTCTTATCTCATCTTGTAGCTTTGGCCCTATATATTCTGATATCCTTTTCCTATCGGCTGGGTCATAAGGAAGCTCATCTAAATTTACCTCTCCCGGGGACAAGGGCGAAGGAGAAGGATGAGCAGTAGGGGTACGTCTAATGTTTGATGGACCTTCATCTGCTTCATCAGAATCAAGATCATTGGTTGTGGTTGGTGGAGATTTTCTTTTCAAATTCAAAAAATGATCCATTATACTTTTACTACCTGCCAAATTATAAAGACATTATTTAGTATGAAATAACGAAAATATGTACAAAAATATACATGAGAAAATACCAATACGGCAATACCTATTTTCTTACTTGACATTGTGGTGGGCGGGGACGATTACCACGTGACCACTTATCCAATCTTCTAAGTTCTAAGTTCTAACCTTCAGCCAATCATAAAAACTCAAGACACTAATTAAGTAATTATGAATTATCCAACAAGGCAACAATCCGTGAAACCCTACAAAAGTCATAGGAGAATTGGGAATTTGGAATATCAATATTGTGCTCCTCGGCGCTGGTGGCACTTACAGATCAAAACGGCAAACGGGCGATGCAATCATGCGATGAACTGGAAGGGGAGGTGCCGGGTGTGCCGAGGCGGCGAGGCGCCGAGGCGGAGCACTAGAGCAGACATTTTCGTCTTGCACTCTCGCGGTCTGGATTCTGGAATACGAGCAGGCGCCAGGCTAATTACCACTGCTAATTACAGGAGTACAGGCAGCGGCGACGCGGCGTGGTTAGCGAATAAGCGAATAGCGATCCATTTTCTTTAGCGATCTGGTGCTTGGTGTCGGTGGGCTCTGCTGCAGGCTTGCGCATGGCCGCATGGGCTTATGGACTGGGCCACTGGGGTCAAATTAGTTTTTCATTGTGGTCATTTACTTTTCAGCGTGTTGAGTATATGGGTTTGGGGTAGGAGGCGTTGGTGTCAATTAACCCTAGTCATAGTTTTGCAGACAGGTTTTTCTAAAACCAGCATGGTCTGAGGTTTATTCAGACATACTTTAAGGCAATATATGGTACGCAGATGTCCTTTGTGGTACGCTTGCATAATATATTTAGTTTGGACGTCAAGCTACTATAAAAACTTCTTAATTTAAACTACTTATTTAGATAAGCATTATCTTGTTCCGATGAGTTGGTGTAGGCACGAAACTATGACTATGACAATTTTGTCGATTATTAGAATCCATGGTGTAAGATGGAGTATGTATATATTTTATGATATGAGTTTGTGCAGTTGTTGCATGTTTATATTGCAGAAGAGATAGACATGATTTCTGATGCTTTATTTGTTGTGTCGCCCTCATTTTGTAGAATTATTTATCTCAGGTGAATGCATGGCAAGCTTAAACATGCATGACGCATGACCAAAGATATTTTTGTTTGCCACACTTAGTGCTTAACCCTAAGCCGTTGCTGTTTGGATTCATGAATCCGAATAGGTTGCTTTTGAAGTTTCGCTATTTCATCTTTTTCGTTCACCATTTTTGTTTACAAGCACTTTTAAAACGTTTCAACTTACCTCCTAAGGGTTGACAATAAATCTGAGTCATTCATTGTTAGGAATAGGTGAGGCCACATTATGCCTACATGCAATTTAATCGGCTGCCTTTTTTTGCATGATGAAAAGTTCACTTAATATCCATAATCCCAGCTCTCCTACCTTTTGCGGTTTTTCCACATAAGGAGACGATATTAATTAGTCAGCTATTATATTGTCACGACCTCGTTTTTCAAATAGGACCATGGTGTTTCCTCGCGGCTGCCCAGGATTTACAGTCGCGGACAAAAAGAGTATCAAACCTGTTTACGGTCAACAAGAAGAGTTATATTAGTGAAATATGACCTATCGGTCAATCTCCAAGAATTTAATGGGCTGCGAAGCCCAAAACATTACCTACACTCAGAAGATCCAACGAAAGCCCACAGGAGAGCTTGAGTGCGGTCGTAACCCTAACGCGTCGATAGTAGATCTTCGTCTTGCGCTTCTTCTGAAAAATTTGTTGGTGCAGCAATGAGTACATGGAGTACTCAGCAAGCCACATTGGGAAATTACCTGTTTAGCTACCATGCAGAGATTTACAAAGGACGGGTATGGTTCATATTATTTGGTGGATGCATAACTCTAAACTTCACCTTATCAGTAAAACCATACGTTTTGAAATAGTTGGACTTCAAAACAGTTGAAAGTTAATAACCTCATCGGGTCATCGCCAATTCAATCATCACTTACCAAACTCTACTTATGCCTCGTAGTAGGAATCAACCTTGAACATAGCTTCATTGACCAGAAGCACAGCGTATTCGAATACCATTTGATTTGACTCTGCAGAGTTGCTCAGCTTTATCCACATGATATCTATACCTCTTATTGTCACTCGGGACTTACACACTTCCATCAGTGTGTCGACAGAGGTAAGATAACAAGGCTTTTTATCTGCTCTATCTTTTGAAATTTCTACCCAGGAACTTTCATCACTCGCCCTCCCGAGAAACAACGGGCCAATGTCAACTATGCGATTCGGGAGTCGAGTGAGTTCCAGTTGTGATTCCCTACCGAGTAGCCTATCACCATATTTGCTTCTGCGGGCCTCCCAGAGAAGTGGGATGGCAAGCCAGTCTGCAGTCGTCCAGTGGGTAGAGCAGATTTACTGGGCCAGGTTCGACGAGTCGAACATGTGGTTGAGCGGATTCTATGTTCATCACTAAGCACAAGGGTCTTGTCCTTAACTGCTCCGAGTAAGGTAATCCACCCGATTACCCTTACTCCACGGCTAGGGGTATGGCTGCACAATCGACACACGATGGGCCCCATCTTCTCTGTCTCCTACCGTTGGTAATTTTTTTGAAAACCACATCCTCCGAACCTTGTCCTAGGGTTATCAATATTTCTTCCTATACTCTGACCTATCCTCTAATGCCGGTGAAGGATACTGATATAACTTATTTTCATCCTAAGGTTATCAAGGTGAATATGGCCTACAAGGATTGACTGGGCTGTGGGGTGGTACGTGTTAGCTATTCCATCATGTCATTCAAAAATATCATGGTATCAAATTAACATGCAAAAAATAATTAACTAAACTAATAGTACGATAAGTAGCAGGCAATTGGGATCAACATGAACAAAGGAATGTGACTTGCCTACTGCACCGTGACTGGCTGGATTATCGTCTTCAAAGTGATCCGCACCGTCGGAGTTCTTCTCGAGCATCGGATCGTCGCTACCGCATTCTATTGGCGAAGAGATCCAAACACTTATAAGTCTGGGCTCGACAAATGCGAGCTGGGAGCAAAATGTAAATAGTTCAGAATTAATACCTTAAATAAGGAGGTGGGGTGTGGGGGAATGAAAACTGGGTTGGAGGTATGTATGGTCGAAATCAGAGTATTATAGAGATGGGGAATGAGATATGATGCGAGTTGAGGTTCCGGAGGGGAAGTCGGAATACATGTGGGTTAAGAGGGTTTTGCGGGTTTTTGGTACTAAGGAGCGAGATTCAGGTCCAATGGTATGGAATGAATGGATTCGTGGCGTCGAGGCGATCGAGATGGATATACATGTGCGTTTTAGGGTTTCGGAGGCGTAGTCGGGATATATGGGGTGTGAGGAGGTTTTGTGGTTGTCGGGTGTTTAAAAGTGAGAATTTAGAATAATGCAGTGGAGAATCAGAACCGTGTCGTCGAGACGATCGAAACGGTATATAATAGTGTTTTTAGGATTTCGGGCCCAACGGGTCGGGCTCGGCCCACAAAATATTATTGGGCCCACTAGGGCCCTCGGGTTGGGCTGACTATGAACTAGGGCTAGGTTTCACTAGGGCTTAGAGTGGGTTGGTTAGGGTTTAGAGTGGATATGGGCTGTGGGTTTTAGATGGGCCTAAAGTGGGTTGGGTGGTGGGCTGAAATTGGGTTTAGGCCCAACAGATAAAGAAGAATAAAAAGAAAAAGTTCTACCGTAAATGGGCTCGGGCCAACAGTGACCGGAGCCGGCCCAGGAAGTGGCCGAGCCGGCCTGAGGGAGGAGGAGCCGAGTGGCTCGGCTCGGTTTTTAGCCGATTGGAGGGGGCTCGGCTTGGGCACCGGCTCGGCTCAATTTGCAATTGAGCCGGTGCTCAAATGGGGAACAAAACAGGGGAGGCTGGCCGGCGAGTGCGGCGGGGACAATCCCGACGCCGGTGAGGCATCCCGCCGGAGGCGGAGGACGCCGGAAGACTCCCGAGGACGCGAGGACTTCATTTTTGCGAAGAAAAGTGGGGGTTGTCACGGGAGAGGAGCTCGGCACCGGTGAGGGGATTCGGGCTCATCTCGCTGGAGCTAGAGGTGATGGTGGCGAGGTCACCGGAGTCCGGGGAGATGAGAAAGAGATGCGGGGAGCTTTCGGGTGTGCTGTGGAGGAGCTGATGGAGCTCAGGAGAGAGGGAATGGTGTTCGGGCGAGAGAGAAGGGGCTCGGCATCGTGAGGGGAGTTCGGCCTCACCTCGCCGGAGAAGACGAGGACGGTGGCGGTGCGTTCCAGGCTCAGGAGGGAGGAGGGAGAGGGTTGGGGGCTCAAGAGGAAGGAGAGGAGCTCAGGCGCGTGGGGATAGAGCTCGGGGTGAGGGAAAATTTGGGGAGGAGGGTGAGAGGTCGGGGGAAGAAGGGAGAGCTCTCGGGGAGTCCGGCACCGCCGACTTTTATAGGGGGTGGGGGCGGGGCGGCCGGTCCGAGTCTCGGGAGGGAAGCCCCTTGGTGGCATGCGCTCGGATGGCGTGGCGTCGTCTCGGAGTCGGTCGACAGCGAGCTCAGCTCGGGCGGCGAGCTCAGCTCGGGCTGCGGGCTCAACAAGACAGGGCAGAGCAGCGAGAGAGGGAGAGAGAGAGAGAGAAAGAAAGAGAGAGAGAGAGGGGGGGCGATGGCGTAAAGCGGAAGAGAAGGAGGCGACGCGTGGCCTGGTCGCCTCGGGAGAGGAGTTGGGCAGGGCGGAATGGTCGGCAACGGTCAATCGGGCGACGCACGGGGCGGTGGCGACGGGAGGAAGGATGGGAGGAGGGGGATGACGGTGTTGGGCTGAACGGGCCGAGGGAGAAGAAATGGGTTGGGTTGAGGAGAAGGAATTTGGCCCAGCAATGATTTCGGGATTTTAGAATTTTGAAAGAAATCGGTACTGTCACATATATGACTTGCATATCACTCTCGTTTCTTTCGGCATGTGAGGAGAGCACATAAACTATGGCCCCCTTAGTTTAGAAGCCCCGACGAATTTGACTGGGCGACTTCTGGGAGAAGCTGGGAGGGGGGCAACTTCTGGGAGAAACCGCTGGAGAAGCCGTTACTAAGGGGGCCTATGTTTTGTATACTAATTTGAATACTTTCTTTGCGGTGAGACAATTTGATCTTTAACTTTGCCTTACTCTGGAAATAAACCGGAAACAATTTACTAATACAGTATACTCGGTAATATGGTGCTAAAAAATTTAGAATAAAGCATGTTAAATATGATTTGTATTACCATGCTGAATTTTTGTGTGACATCACATGAAAATTAATTGTTGCCATTTTACAAATTATAATCATGTCCACTATAAAAAAACGGTGTACGAAGGACCACAGTCTTGTCATAGTTTTTTTAATGTCTTTTCCTTCACATACGAACAATATGGTAGGAATATATAGCATATTTTTCCATCTTACCAATTGGTACTTTCCAAATGTATAGTTTACTTTTATGTAAGTACTAACAAAAAATATAATGCATTTTATATTGTCATGCGTGACCTATTATTTCGTAGGAGGTAGTAAGTTACTATAGTCAATCTAGACCCTTTGATCAAAAGGAATGGACGGTACATAATAGTTTGAAAACGTCTTAAAATTTCTCTTTATTAACATAAGTAATGTTGTGCACTATTTGCCGAGAAAAGATAATCACGTTGTTCTTTCGATGAAGACTTAACGGTTATGCTGCATTCGTAACAAAGCATCATGACTTTTGCTATTGGAAAAAAAAAGCACCATGACTTCTATATACTGTATTTCTTCGATACTTTCTACAAGTCTAAGCAAACTGATGACATCTAGAAATGATCAAACTGGGTTGGCTGGAGTATCTGTAATACGTTGACATGTGAATCTGTAAATGTAACAACCCTGAGCTCAAAGCTGCCTACTTGAAATATCAACGTAAAAACTAAAGTGCTTTGTTTACATGTGCCTGTGCAACTTCCTTCATATACAAGGGAAAAAGGTAGTAGTGGTTATCTTTGCAAGCAAACTCGCATATAACATGATGCATGAACAAGAAAGCACTTAAAAGCGACCAAGATAACAAATAAAGCACAAGTGATAGCTACAAACACCACTATGCCTGGCAAAAGCATGCAATTCACATATCACAAGAATGTTTTAGCACATCTTTCATGCAACTCTATATAGAAGATTGGGACCTACCCTGGCTGAGGATGTACAAGAAAGTTGTGGGAGGCAAACTCAAAATCTACAAAATCTTGTACCCTTTAGCACTGGATGACACTTTTCTAGATGCTAGTTGCCTAAGGCGACTGACGTGTGGCCCCTAAACTTATCCATTACCACATAGCATACAGTGGTACATACATTCGTTGACCTAACCTGGCTAATCAAATGGCCGGACAAAACATTGCCTTGCACCTATCCAGACACAAGAAAGCCCTATTTTTCTTTAATCACAACAGTCATGGGAAATTTCAGGATAATGGCTTAAACTATGTCACAAGGGAAAAGAAAGGAAGCATCTGCAAGCTAACACCCTTGCGTGTTAATAAAAGCATCTGCTAACTAATCCTAAATTCCTAACACACTCGGAAGCTGGGGCACAGGTAATACCAAATTCTGTATGTAATAAATTCCGACTTGGACCAGTTTCCAATTGGACACTTCGTTTGGCAGGATAAGAAATGGAGACAGGTTTTGACTCTGCGATTATCGACATTTGTAAACTCAAAATCTGCAAAATGTACAGGTTCTGACTCTGGGATTTTGAGTTTGCCCCCCACGACTTTCTTCAATTCTGATTATCGAAGTTGTGGGAGCCAAACTCAAAATCTACAAAATCTTGTCCTTTCTTTAATTCTTCACAGAAAAAATTTGACTCTGGAATTATCGAAATTGGTAAGCATATATACTGGAACAGTTCACTTCAGTAGAACCAACAGGGTTATGATACCATGACATTGTTAAAATCCCATACGGAAGTTCCTGTAAAGGTTTTTATTGGGAAAATATGGAAGTCATGTTAAGCTAGATAAAGAGTAACACTTGTAATTGTAAAAATTTCAGTTCTTAGGAAAAACATGGTGCAGGGCTCCAAAGAGCAAAATTTGGCCCATAATTACCAGGATTATGGCAGCTTATTTGGGGAAAGTCAGGGCCTATCTTGAACGGAGGGAATGACAAGAATATCACAGCAAATAGCTCAAATACCCACGCACAGCAGAAACCAGCAAACACATTATGCATACCTCATAGGAGCAACAGAACAAACGAATATGGCACTTACAACTGACCAAAGGAAAAAAAATGCAACTTGATCAGAATTCACAAGATTTTTCCAAACTTCTGTTAGATCTATAAGGGCAGTCAGCATATGAGCAACCAACCCGAACTTTTAAGATGCTACTCTAGACTTGTACATTCACATAAAGATTTAAACAATGACATGACACATCTGAGGTGCCAAAATAACCTTGCTCCAGCAGAAGCTTTTTTAGGCCTTTTCTTTTCCTGGAGACGTCAGTATATGTAACGACGACGCATGGATTGTTGTGCTTTGGATGGGATCCTTCCCTCGGGCTGAGCCAGGCCTCCTGATGCTGTGGGAACGCTCCATATTACTCTTCAAAAACTTCTGCACAGGCTTAGGTAGGCGTGCAATCAATCGGGCTGAAGTAACAAGAAGTATCACTCCTGTAATAATGAAGAACCTGCAAGTAGTATTAATTCTTTAGTTTCCCTTGTGGTAGCCAATGCTCTATTAGAGTTGTGGAGTATGTTCCAAGAGAACACGACGGGAGGCTACACATTTTGTCAATGGTAATTTGTCAATCAAGAGAATATGGCTCCAGTTCAATACTGACATTACTGTCTTAATATCTTGCAAGATTTTTCTACCAACATATATCACTTATTTCAGCAATCTGAATTTGCAAACCAGTAACCTTATTGGTAAGAACTTACTAGATTCTATCACGATCGAAGTTACCAACAAAACATATGTAACATGGAAAGGATGTACACGAATTCCACATCAGTCCCAGTCCCAAAGAGATGCCTCCCCCAGCATATCAGGTGAAAATGCCATCCTGGTGAAATCTGACTAATTGTGATTGTAGCCGCTGCATCGCAACAGATGGCACGGATCAGCGCGGGATCCTCCCCTCACAAGTAAAACACAATTTCACAAACCTCCCTCCACCTGCTATATTGTGAATTGCACTGAAACCCTACTCCAGCGGCCTCTCTCCCACCACGCCGACACCACCTCCCTCTCTTCTCACCAGTGTGGGATGGCTCTGCAGCATTCGGCAACAACCCTTCTTCATCTCACAAGATCTAGGCGCAACAACCCCTCTTCTACATTTCACCAGATGTAGGTGCAACCCGTTGTCCCACGGCGAGATGAGGCAGCCACTGTATTCAGCGGCAACTCTGCCGTGCACTGATGTAGTCCCTTAGTCCTTGGGTGTGCCACTCTCCCCAGATTTGGACGCAAACCCAATGAGGAGATCCTTTGCCGCCCCTGGTATCGTACCTCTCTCTCTTGCTCTCTCTCCCCCGGTGTGAGGGGAACCAAAACAGTCAACAACAAGAGCAGACGATACAGAAGAAAAATACAGTATAGTACAAAGATATTACCATCCAAACAAGAGAAAAAAACGGCCTGTGGGAGCTGTGGGAAGATGTTCATCAAGTGCAACCATACCAGCTACAACACCAGACACAATAGATGCCACTGACGTACATGTGGACACAACAATTGCCCTCCCATGCTTGAGACCTCGAGTCTGCACAAGCGTTGTGTCCCATTAGTGGAAAAACAAAATGAAATATGGACAGAATCATTCAAAAACTACTCATGGCAGATGGTAAAACACGTATATCACCAAATGGGTCCAATATACTAGTGCAATCTAAAACAATAAAACAGGCCATAAAATGCTTACAATTCGGCAAACAACTAAATTTTGCATATTATCAATGTCAAGTGAACATTGCCTACACGTAGAAGTAGTACACACAATGTTGTGAAGAACAATTAATTGTTTTCTTCAGTTACACAAATGAAAAAGAAGTCATGATACAATTAGTTTTTTATTTAACTCAAATTTAGTATTAGTGAACATTATGTGACATAAGAATTCACAAGTTTATGTGACATCAAAATCCACAGGTTTATGTGGAACATTATGTCTAACCCCACTATGCAGCCCCATTCATGGTTCCCACCCCTGGTCCTCCTTCACTAATAGACAAACACACACGCTCCTCTGTGCCCCCATGTGCACCCTACTTTTTGAGGTGTGGTCATCATAAACTTGGTATAAGTTCAATTAATATCTATACGTCTTCTAGAAATAATATACAAACCCTGTATAAATGCTATCAAGGCCACTATGCGCAATATGAAGCAGGGAGGCACATCTCCAGGAAACTAGACTTACATCACATACCTGATAAACAAATCCCACGGCACTGCAGGCCACACTACAAGAAATGGCAGCTGGCACAACAATCTTCTGAAAACCCATTTCGGACATCACGAATCCCATTTTAGAGATCACAGATGAAATCCTATACATGAAATACATTTATAAGTCGTCCTTCCATATTGGGTCATTAAATAACTGTAAACTAAACGAAAAAGGGTCCTGAGACACACTCATTTCATGATAAATGTGTACTGTAAGCAATAAAATTCTCTTGGCAAATGGAAACAGAGAGGTAAGAAGTGATGAACGAAAAGACCTGATTTTAAGTCATAAATTATCTTCTTGTTGACAAAAGTCCATAAAACGCAAGGATAAATTGAAATGGATAGGAAGAGATTACCCAAACAAAATGCCTGATTCTAAGCCGTATATGATCTCCTCAATCACTTCAGGTCCAGTCTGGATTGATGCATGCTGTCAATATTTGCAATATGCAAACATGAATTCCAAATTTTAGAAATGCTCACCAACTCTTGTTCACGCCTTTGCTTTTTGTAGATATGAAGCCAAGTGTTGAGCAGAACCTTAATTGGCATACACCATAAAATTTATCATCAGTCACAAGTTAGGATTCGAGTTTATCAACAGTATGATAATAACATCCACCCTAATATCCTATAATATGATCCAATTTTCCTATTGACACATAGATTTTTTCATCAAATGGGAACGGATAGGTCCAACAAAAGAGCAGTTTAAACACTTCCCTAACTTCAGCAAGCAGTTTTCTTGGGAGAAGTATTTAGCAAAACATCATTTATATACGGAAATACACAGCTAACATTCATGGTGGTGAGTCAGAATATTTAAGCAGAATGAGTGCAAAATTGTGTAAGAGAAAGTACACTTCTTTTGATAGAAAGCATACTTGAGTGGATGAAAGATAACATATACAGCACAGAGTATGGTACCTACAAACAAGATGACAATGGAGAGCACCAGCCAAGGTATACTGAAAAGGGGAATATTCTCCACTTTCTGCTCCTCCCCTCCAACACCAACTCCTGAAGTTAGAGAATGCACAGCACACCCAGTCAAATGCATGGACACTAGCCTAGTATTTACTATCATGAATCCTATAGAGGACTGTTTGAGTTCCATTTCCAACATTGTCAACCATTGGATGTAAATCACAAAGATTGTGAGTCTGTGCTTGTAATCACCTATGGTGCCGAGACCGGCCAACGTGATGGCGATCCAGTCGAGGCCATTCATGACCTCCTTGAGGTAAAAATGGGAGAAGACGCAGAGTATGGCGAGGCCGCAGCCGGCAATCGGCTGCACGACGGAGACCTGCGGAGGAAGGAAGCGCCACCATCAATCAATCAATCAGCGCCGTACGCCATCCAGCGAACTGCGCGGAAACGCACAGAGTGGGAAGGAAAGAAATGGAGCGGGGAGGCAGGCAACACACCGGCGCCTGCGAGAGCGCGGTGAGCATGAGGGCGGCGCCGCACATGTCCAGGAGGAACCCGCTGATCCAGAGCCTGTTGAAGGCGTAGCCCCGTATCACCTGCACCAAAAGAAGGGCGGCGTCATCTAACGCGAAACAGCAGCGTCGCGATCTGGAAGGGAAGGAGGAGGAGGAGGAAGGGGACCTTGAGCTTGAAGGAGAGGGGAGGGAGGATGAGGGTGCCCTTCTTCTGGAGGACCTTGCCGATGCTGTTGCCGGCGGCGCCGGCGAGTGTGAGCGCCACCGACTCCCACATCTCCGATCCGATCCGATCCAGCACCAGGCGCGCGTGGGATTGGGAGTATAGCTTTTTGGAGGGGCGGAGCGTGGAGGAGGTGGCCGAACCGCGTGGCAGCCTTCGCTTTTTTGGGAGTGCGTCCCCGTGCCGGTGCCCGTGCCTGCAGCCACCAACGAGCACGTAGCTTTGTTCTCTTGCACCTGCCGCGGCCGCTGTTGGTGGCGCTCTCGTTGCCTCGCTGGTGGCGGGGGTCGCGCGTTCGTGCGGGAGGGGTACTCCTCCACTGGAGAATATTCTGTCCTGTAACTGATTTTGGTTGGTTTGGGATTTTGGAACTTTGATGAGCAGTATTCGGCAGATTTCGGCCCAAACTTTGGATTAGATTTCCCGGTATGTTGTCTTTCTGCTTGTAAGTAAGCGCTGCTCCATACTATCTGTTCCGTGTGATTTCAACGAAGCGAGTGTCGCGCGTACCAATAGTGATCTGCACCTGGAGTGGTTCGCAAGGCACCATGGCACGGAGCGGACGTAATCATGATCACCATTGGAGGCGGTGATGCCATTTAAACAAAACGTCTCGATTGAATCTGGAAATGGATCTTCCAGGAAGGCAATGTTGAGGTGAAATCGGGCCGAGAATGGAGAACACGGCAACGGGAGCAACAAGTTCATCATTCTACACTGAGGATTTGAACCAAGCACAAACAAATCTCTGTCATCCGAAGACCAGTGAGACTGAGAAAAAGCAAAGCCGCCAACGCTCAGAATGCCTTACTACTGTCATGTTCATCTAGGCCTACAAGCCAGTACCTAGCCATTTGAAGGCTTGGTGCACTATCGGACTTCCACAATGTTTCATCAGAGACCAGTTGCAAAAACGGCATTCACAAATCACAACTTGCAACATGCAACAAATCACTATTTGGCCTAGAGCAAAGTCAAGTCATTAGTGCATACAACCACAGATTGGAATGAACATTTATTCCATGTTATGCTAACGAAAAGAGTAGAGTTTCAAATGGAATTCTGTCGATACTTTTGATATAATGAAATGAATACCCTTAGCTAGCATGTTACTTCGCAATGCATTTGGGTTGTTGTCCCTTATCAAGCCAGCATAACAGGTATGATGAGTTTACTCACGCAATCTACTTGAGCATCACTACAACTAAATAATGTAAACATCAGCTAACGTCATCTGATAAGAAGGGATCTCGGAATATTTGATACCAGAATGACCAAATATATCGATGTCCACTTTAAGATAACGATGCATGTTTCAGGAGAAAGCTAGAAAATCAACAGCAATTACACGAGCGCAATGATTTGAGGAACTTCAAAAAAGAGGATGCCACAAACTACCTTAACAAAGTGCCCTTAGTGCTGCAATAATGCTCCAAGCATTACTGTTAGAAACTTAGGAGGACCTAATAAGTGTTAACCTACTTATGGGCAAAGTAGATATATCAAACCGTGAAGTCATTAAGCATCATAACACAATTCATTTGATAGCAACATTGGGATACAATACATAAAAACAAGCACACAAAAAATTGTTTATAATAAAACAATCAAAATGTCGGCAACGTTAAAGAAACATTAGTGAATGTCCTACATCGAGATAGCCACAGATATAACCTCAAACAAGAGGGTGCTTGAATAATTTGGCATAACATAAGTTCTATCAAAATTTGTTGGTAAACCCAGTGTGATCATAAAATGCCTTGAACCATACACGCTGAATGTCACTAATTGGAAAACAACAGTCTTAAAATTAAGAAAAGGACTTTCTAATTCCAATCTCCTCATTTGCAAATCATCGTGAATTCCCATGGAAAGGCATGGCATCATATAAAGAAGACTTTCTACCACAATAAAGAAAATGAGCAATGACGGGATTGCACACTGGGCAACCTACAGCATGATGGGAATCAAACCATCGCCCGTATCAACCAGGAAAGCCACATACTAAACCAGCCACACAAGGAGTACCTGCTGAGAGAAAGAGTATAATCCAAACACTCTGCTGAGCCTTGACCGCCCTATAGCAGCACAAGGCCAAGCTCTGATGGTTTGATTCCATTGCGAATACGGTAGTTGTAGAGATAATAGTGCAGCTGCCCATCTCCAGGTCCAAACTTGAGCTCCTTGAGGAACGACTCATTCTCCATGACATCGAGAGCGTTGAACACATCATAGTTCTTCTGCTTGGCCACAATCAGTGCATCATTCATCAGCTGCTGCAGTGGGGTCTTGATGGCAACATTGTAGTATGAGTATGCAGCCTTGAGTGTTGAATAGTTGGCATTGTTCAGTACTGATGAGGGCAGCGTGTAAAAGCTGCAGAAATCTGTGACCTCATGCGTCTCAGGGCTCTCCACAAGGTAGCTGTCCACCACATCCTCCTGGGGCAGCAGCCAGTGCTCCACATCCAGCTCATCAAAATCCGGCGCCACCACATATCTTGCGAGGTACGACCTCAGCAGCCGTGTGACTGCAGCAACATCCCGCAGCTCCATCTGGCGGAACCCGGGGGTAAGTGGCGCATCAGGCAGTTTGTAGAGCCGGACTGTTCGGCTCATGGTCATGCGGGGGCCAAGACGGGAGAACCCAACGTCGATGAGCTTCTTGGGGTTGAGGGATCGATGCCAGTAGCGGCAGGTAGTGATGGGGGTCGGGAGGACGACACCCGCAGTGTATGCAGCCTGCCAGATGTTCTCCTGGTGGACGCGCCGGGTGACCTCGCGGATGAGCACGGGCGCGAGGCGCTTGGATCGGAGCTTCTTGTGGACGCAGAGGAAGTTGATCTCGGCCATGCGGACAACGTCGTCGCGGGCGCGGATGCGCGCCGGGACGCCGGATATGAAGGCGACGAGCTTCTTAGTCTCCTTGGCGCGGACGCCAATGTGCCAGGCGCGGAAGAAGGACGGCGGGCGGAGCGCCCAGCGGAGGAAGGCAGGGGAGTAGTTGAAGCGGAACATGTTCTCGTCGTCCTCGACGTAGTTGTGGGCGAGGAGGGCGTAGAGGTCGGCGAGGAGGGCGTCGTCGTCGAGGTCGCAGGTGAACCACTCGAAAGCGGCGGGGAGCGGGTAGGGGTCGGCGCGAACCTCGGAGAGCGGGGTGGGCGGCTCGATGGCGCCGTCGGGGAGAGATACGTCGGCGGCGTCGCGGAACTGCCCCACGGGCTGCGTCTCCCAGAACTTGTGGCGGCGGGCGCTGGGGTTGGAGGCCAGGGTCATGTGCTCCTGCACGCGCCGCGCCAACGCCTCGATCGAGGTGTCCTCCGCCGCCGCCGGGGAGCCCTCGCTAGTGGAGGCGCTGGCGTTCGTGGCGGCGTCGTTGTTGCTGGGGGCGGCCATGGCGATCGGCGTGGTGCGCGGGCGGGGCGGGGCTAGATCGGCGGTAGGGTTTGAGAGATTTGGGGGGAGAAGAAAACGAGGCGGGGTAGTGGAGCGCGAGGAGGCGGATCTATTGTGGGCTCGTCGTAAGCGTAGCAAAGATGCGTGTACTCTTTTTCTGTTTTCTTCTTTAGGTCTAGTGCAGCATAGTTCAGCCCCACCAGGGTAGCGACACACACAGCATAGCATTGTATATTTCGGTTAGATCTCTATTTCTTTGCGAGAATTTAGTTTAGAATTTTTACTTTTCATTTTAAGTGCTAAGGCTAAGCAAGATGTCAAATCTGCCTTTACGATTCTTTTGCGAGAGAAAAAAAATGCTTTGCATGAAACAACTTTTTGAACTGAATTTGTGGTAAAGCTCAGAACAACTTGGTCCAAACTCCAAATCAATGCTCGTAACATGAAACCAACAGAGCAAACGTGCATCGCAGAGGACAAAATCATGCAAGCATCTGCTTTAGGTGCCTTCTTTTGGCAAAAGGGTCATCGACCATGTACAAAGAAGGCAGCATCAGATGATTTCAGATCATTAGTTGCACGTTAAGCATCCACGAAAAGTAATTCTCACATTTGTGAGGAACGAGGATCGACTAACACAATGCGCACCCCTTATTAAAGTGAAAAATACACGAGAAACAGCTTATGGTAAACAAACAAACAAAGATGCTTTGCCCTCATGTTTAATTCACTTATTCCCTCTGCTCCTTTCTTCTTTTCTCTTTTCTGTAATCACGTCAGAAGCATGACTGCTGCAAGATCACATTTGCGGTATCAGACAGGACAAGGCAAGATGAGATGCACATTGATTCCAAGATGGCTGGTACACGAAATGTGCTTTAATTGAAATCCTAAGGCAATATCCCCAGGTAAACCACGAACTGCTTTAAGTTGTACAACACAGGGATAATATAGGCAAAGATAACAAGCCAGGTCAACCTATCCATGTACAAAAGAACAGATGTTGGCATGTGGTTGTTGGATTTTATTTCAAAACTCCCTTTGCGCCACTTGCAATATTGTGAGTATCTCTCCCCTTGAACCTGAAGCATGAGCAAAAGTGAGATGATGGGAAGGATAATGGCAAGGCAAAAGGTAAAATGCTGGAGGGTGAACGTGATATACATCGTTGGTAGATCTCCGTTGCAAGTGTAAGGAGAGACTCGGTCTCCTCAGCCATCTTTGCAATCCTTTCTGCCTCCATCATGTGGTCATTTGCAAGGTGTGCTTTGGCCTCCGCATCAGCTACTTTCATAGCTGCAGTTGCAGCTGTGTCTAGTGCGGGACTCAGGGCAGCAAACAGTCCTGGATTCTTTGATGCCTTCAATGGCTTTGATGGATCCTTCTTCTTGAGAGGAGATTTTATTGGAGCTAGAGCTTTTTTTGCATAAGAATCAGTGAGCTTATAGGCCTTGTCAATCTGTTTTGTGTTAAGATAGAAAGAACATCACTAGTTGCATCATTCTGAATTTTGGATCCAATAACCAAAGTATTCTTATAAAAAAAATATTGCATGTTGTGAACAAAATGTACAAAGAAGCTTAAAAAATTAGAGGGGATTCCAGAATATTGCATCTGGTGAATAAAAAGTATAATGTGGATCCAATAACCAAATATTCCTATAAAAAAACATTATTCTGAATTTTGAATTATTCCTTTTGAAGGAACAAAAATCAAAGTGTCAAATAAACAATTCAGAACATAAATTCCAAGTCCAGTTCCACACAAGATAATTATTCATAAAAAGAGATGCGGCGTGCCAATTTTGACAACAGAACTGAACAATCTGAATTATGGATATTGTCAAATCTTAAATTGCAATAAATTCAAATCAAAATCTCGGCTGCAAAGTTAGGTCAGTGTGACTACCTTATACCCCTTCCCACCCAATACTCACCAAGAAGACATGCAATGCAGGCCCTTCTTTGGATTGGTTAGGATGGGTGGGATTCCAGCCCGTTCCATGCAGAGCTAAGATCCATGTGGATTTGGTAGGAGTCTTGAAATTCTTAGCCATCCAAACAAAAGACTAAAGGGGAAATAGTAAGCAAGATGAAAAAACAAAAAACTAGTCTAATTCAAGAGAAGGGAGATTGAAGATGTTACGGACTACTAATGGTGTGGGCTGGCCCATGCAGGAGGACGTAACAGTCGCACCGCACTGCAGCAGTTGACTAGGAGTAGATTATGAGTGAATAAAATAAAGATAGAAGGTTATTTAGTCAGGAAAGAGATCTAGTTAGTTAGGCATGAGATCAGGTTAGTTAGGACGATAAAGAAATGTTTTGTTAGGAAGGTAGCTTCTATTCTTAGGGGACAAGTCAAGTCTTCCTTATAAAAGGGACACCATGTACCCTATTATCAGTTAAGCAATGAAGAATTAGAAGTTCCAACTAAACCTCAAAGCTTGCTACTGAGACAGGGTGCCCTGATGACGGCTAGACAAGAGCAAGTGCCTTATCCCATGTCTTCAGATCCTTACTGATTTATGCTCATGACAGGAGAGAACAAGCTACAATTACATTTTAGTGAAAAAACTGTCACCTTCTCAACTTTTTTTGCGCCTATAAGCCGCCGTAACTTTGCACAAAGCAATCTTCTAAAATTTGGTTGCACCTCATGCCTTTGCTGCATATATGGCACAAAGACGGCATAATTTACCATCAGTCTAGCAATTCAATGTAATTAATTATGAAATGTAAATACTGCAAAGTACAAAGCAAGACACATGCTAACTACGAAAACAAAATCTTAGTGCGTAGTTGGCGTCAATCACTGGACCCTATAAAACACTTCCAAGCACTCCACTATACGGCACATAGGTACAAAAAGAAGTTGGCAAATCGAAAGTGCAAAATTTTCCTGTAGTAACCAAGGTGCTTTTAGGAGCTTCCTTGATGTAAAGGAAGCTTAAATAACAACAAAATGCCATGTGTATGCCGTGAATTAAACAGGTCGTGGGACTTGGGTTCACATTTTCCACCATATTGAAGATCAGGTGATAACATTATCAATGTGAAAAAGGCTAGATTGATCTGTTTCACCTAAGGTAGCCCTTATAACCATCAATGCAACAATATTTTCAGAACAACAAAACTTCAGAACAAAATTACTTTTGGCCTCCAAATAAATCAAGCGATGGCATACTCTTACAATTCTTATGTATCATGTCAGTTGTATAGCTGAGTCATATGTTGTAAATAGTTGAAAAAGTAAAAGTTGAATGAACACAAAAGATGAGACAAAAATAAATACTGCGAAAGAAAATACAAATGCGAAGATAGTGAAGATACTCAACCTCTATGAAGTTGTAAATTGCAGTAATGTCTGAACCATCTGGTTCCTTCAGTTCAGCAAGAGCTTCTAGGATCATGGCACTGTACCTAATATACAAATTGGTAGAGGGTAATCAGATCCCAAAATCAAATGCCTGTGTGTAGGGGAAATGACGTAGTCCTTATTCACAATGCGAATGAAATAAGAATCCATGCTAACTCTGACCACTCTTCAACAATTGTATGCTACATTCTTCTTGACCTTATTTGTAGTTTGTCTACATATTTTTTGGTTTAACTACATTCTTGCTAATTCTGTCTACTCTGTATTTATCAACCAAACAAGAAGTGCTTGCTTTAATCCAGATGCTGTTCCGTCTATTATCCTTATCATGGTCATTTCTACTGGTTTGAAGATCATCTTGCAATCGTTGGACAAAATCATATTTCTCTAGAAAACAGACAATATAGGAGGCAATTTATAGAACATGGGAGGTATAGGAACATCCCAGATGTATCATGTGATCATGTATTAAGCCTTGAATGGAGTACTGAACTATAGGACTTTATGTTTGTATTCCGGAATAACTAGATACTTGAGAGTAGGTTTGTAAGCAAAGTTTGAAGGCATAATAATGGACTTGATTAATTGAACTTCAGCATGGAAAAAAAAGAGAGGACAACTTTGGACTTGGAGTCTTATCATCCTGTGGGCTTTTCGCAGAATCTTCAGGTGGAGAAGCTTCAGCAACATTATATGGGGCTGGGAGAAGCAGAAGCTGTGGGCTAGGTGATGGGGAAGATGAAGGCCCCTTTATCCTTGGAACCCTTATTTTATCCCTTGAACCCAGTCCACTTGCACTAAAACTCAAATTCCTCCATTTGTCCTGAAAGTGCCAAATAAAATTCAATCAGACAAGAGTCACACAGAACAAAAACATTAACCAAGGTGAAATCTGCACGGTGCAACTGAACCAACGTACTTTCCTCAGCTACCTCAAATGAGAGCACTAGTACAACAGAGTAACAGATCATTCAAGTTTCTACAAATATTCCTGCCTTGTACATATATCATGCTAGAGTACTGGTCAAAATCATTTAAAAAAGGAAGCTGATGTACGTTTGTTCCCATTATGACTTATGAAAGAACAGAAAAACAAAGACTAAGAACAAGCACAATTGTACTGCACAAATGTTGCTTCAGAAGAACAGGACCACTGGACCAGCAATACATAATTTCTCGAGCCTAGGAGAAGGATTATCTATCAGCTTATTCATATACTGGATCTGGAGAATAACAATATGACACAGCAATCAGAATGCCATAGGGCAGAGTTGCCTTAGAAGAAGGTCATGTAATTCGCACATTGCATAAATTGCTATTTCAAAGAATAAGACACATTTTCTCAATCTGAACAATAGCGTGTGTCTAAATATAGCACTCCAACAGCTGCCATCGAGTATAGTGTACATCTGTACATATAAATATCTCAATACTTTAATTCAAGCTTTCCCTTATACATTGCCATACTAGGACCTTTTGGTTCAGGAGAACAAATGGGATCATACCGATGGAATTATATGGACAGTCACTATAAGTATGGGTACAATTTAGAATGATAAGTTCATTGCTAAGAGTGTATTCTGTTAGGAATAGCAACTTGTATTCCCATGAGGTCATAGGCCAATATAAATACATGTACATGTGTGGTAAATATACAAGAAACCCCTTATATAACAAGGATATTACACAGCTAATATATGAAAACTATATACATCTTTAACGACTCACGGTGGATCAACAACACTGAGTTTGGTGAGGTATTGTGTTGTGAACGAGTCTATGACTTCATGAAGAAATCTGCCAACTAAAACTCTAAAGACACATAGTGAAGAGCAATAACATGATCCTGCACATGGGACCGCATACAAGAAGCAACACTGATATGCTTGGTGAGCTCATGCTTCACCAGAGCCTCGAGCAATGCTAATAGCACATGTACTATCAGACAAAAGAGGAGCCGGTACAGCAATAGAAACACCAAAATCCTCAAGTAGCCACCGTAACCAAGAACCCTCAGCTGTCAAAAGAGTCTAGCTTGCAGCTCAGCCTATGCACTCGAACGAGAAACTACTATCTGCTTCTTAGTCTTCCAGGCAATGAGAAAACCACCAAGAAAAACACATAGGCAGAAAGAGACTGACATTCAGAGTGGTCACTGTGAGGAAATATGCAACTTGAATCTATTGCACAGCCCAATAGGCATATATATAGTACACGGTGACTTGAAGTACAAGGAAAGTGTAGAGTCCTATACCAATACGAACACATCTATACTATATCTCTAACACCCCCCTCAAACTCATGGTGGATCAACAACACTGAGTTTGGAGAGGTAGAAGCTGTGCTGAGCACGAGTCTGTGCCTTCGTGAAGAAATCAGACAACTGAAGCTCGGAAGGCACATACTGAAGAGCAACAACCTGATCCTGAACCTGAGACCTCATATAAGAAGCATCCACACCAATATGCTTGGTGAGCTCGTGCTTCACTGGGTCTCTAGCAATACTGATAGCACCAGTACTGTCAGACAACAGAGGGGTCGGTGTAGTGATAGAAACACCAAAATCCTCAAGTAACCACCGTAACCAAGTAACCTCTGCTGTCAAAAAGGCCATAGCACGCAACTCAGCCTCGGCACTCGAACGGGAAACTGCAGTCTGTTTCTTCGTCTTCCAAGCAATAAGAGAACTACCAAGGAAAACACAGTAAGCAGAAAGAGAGCGACGATCAGAGGGATCGCTAGCCCAAGTAGCATCCGAATATGCCTGAAGCTGTAAGGAAGTGGAGCGCAGAAAGAAAAGGCGACGGGAGATAGTTCCACGAAGATAACGTAGAACCCGAAGAAGGTGACTGTAGTGAACCTGAGTAGGAGAAGAGACGAACTGACTCAGAATGTGAACTGGATAGGATATATCCGGATGAGTGACAGCAAGATACACAAGACTCCCTACAAGGTGACGATAGCGAGTCGGATCAGAAAGAGGCTCACCATCAGAGGCACGAAGATGAACATTGAGCTCCATCGGAGTCTCAATGGTACGCTGATCAGTAAGGGAAGCCCTATCAAGAAGATCGTGAATATATTTCTCTTGGGATATATAGAAACCATCAGAAGTAGAGGTAACCTCAATCCCAAGGAAATAGCGAAGAGGACCAAGATCAGACATAAGAAACTGATCACTAAGACGAGCCTTGACAAAGGCAATATACTCAGAATCATCTCCGGTGATGACCATATCATCCACATACAAAAGAAGAAGAGTCCGACCACGGGACGAAGTGTGGACAAAAAGCGCAGGATCATGAGCACTAGCTGAAAAACCAGCAGCAGTGACCACAGAGGTGAAGCGCTCAAACCAAGCACGAGGGGCTTGCTTAAGGCCATAAAGAGAGCGACGAAGGCGACAAATCATGCCATCGGGAACAGAATACCCAGACGGGGGGTGCATATAGACCTCCTCACGCAACTCACCATTAAGAAAGGCATTCTTGACATCAAGCTGAGAGATAGACCAGTGGCGAGCAGAGGCCACGGCAAGAAGAGTGCGA
Organism: Stipa capillata; assembly: GCA_019208055.1. NCBI lineage: Eukaryota > Viridiplantae > Streptophyta > Magnoliopsida > Poales > Poaceae > Stipa > Stipa capillata. The sequence continues at coordinate 131,265 of JAGXJF010003186.1, read as the reverse complement.
ACAGTGGTCATATGCGCGACAGGAGCAAATGTCTCATCATAGTCACGGCCATGCTCCTGCTGAAAGCCACGCGCCACAAGACGAGCCTTGTAGCGCTCAAAAGAACCATCGGAGCTGGTCTTAACTTTATAGATCCACTTACAGGTGATGGGGCGAACACGTGGAGGAAGAGAGACAAGATCCCACGTGCCTGTTCGCTCAAGAGCAGCAAGCTCCTCGGCTATCGCATGCTGCCATTCGGGATGAATAACAGCATCGCGATAAGAAGTAGGATCAGCAAGAGTAGCACCAACAAATCCAAAGCGATCTGGAGGCGGAAGCGGACGAGCGCAGAGGCCATACCTAGGAGGGGGTGGCGAATCCGGAGAAGATGAGGCCCCCAGAGAAGGTGACTCATCAGACGGAGATGGCTCAGAAGAAGGAGAAGGCACATCAGAAGGAGGCTCAACACGAGGTCGACGTGTGTAGACGAAAAGATAGGACGAAAGAGGAGAAGATGCAGGTGGAGCTGTAGGAGATGATAGTGGAGAAGAGTCGACAACAGGAGTAGGTGGAGACTCAGGGGAGGTGGAGACTCGATAGGACGAGTGGAAGAGGGCACAACAGTGATCGGTGTATCAGGAAAGGTCAGAAAAGACAGGGGCTCAACAGGGGAAGGCGAAGGAGAAGCTGGACGCGGAAAGAAAGGACGGGACTCATCAAAGGTCACATCCCGAGAAACCCGCATACGGCGAGCAGTGGGATCCCAACAGCGATAGCTCTTATGCTCCGGACTATAGCCTAGAAAGATACACTCAACAGACTGAGCAGTCAGTTTGGTGCGTTCACGGGGAGCTAAAAGAATATAGCAAACGCAGCCAAACAGACGAAGAGTAGAGTAGTCAGGAAGAGAACCAGAAAGGCGCTCAACAGGAATCCCACCCTGAAGGACAGAGGAGGGCTGAATATTAACAAGATAGGTGGCAGTAGAGACAGCCTCAACCCAAAAGTGAGGTGGAATAGAAGCGGCGATCATGAGCGCACGAGCAGTCTCAAGAAGGTGACGATATTTACGCTCAGCAACACCATTCTGAGCATGAGCACCCGGACAAGAGAACTGAGCAAGAGTGCCCTGCTCAGCAAGAAAACCACGAAGATGACGAGAAAGATACTCGCCAGCAGAATCAGCACGAAAGACACGAATGGGAGTGGAGAACTGGGTACGAACCATGGTGGCAAACTGTCTATAGATGGAGAGAACCTCACTACGAGCAGACATAAAGTATATCCAAGTGTGGCGAGAAAAATCATCTATAAAAATAATATAGTATCGATGACCCCCTTTCGAAACGAAGGGGGCCGGACCCCACACATCCGAGTGAACAAGATCAAAAGGACGCTGAGACACAGACTCACTATAAGGATAAGGTAGCTGAATTTGCTTACCCAGTTTACAACCCTGACAATCTAAAGACACGTCTCCTGAGACAGACCCCAAAAGACCACGACGAACTAACGATGATAGACGAGATCCACACAGATGACCAAGACGGTGATGCCACTGCTGGAAGGAGCCGGTGGACGAGCTGACAGAAGCGGAGAGACTGGCAGCGGCGGCAGCGGAGGGAAGGTGAAGCCAGTCAAGCTCCCAGAGACGCTGAGAATCAAGGCGGCGAGGGTCAGAACCAACCAGAGTGCCCGTCTGACTGTCCTGAACACAACAAGAGTCAGAGTCGAGAATAACCCGACAACCAAGATCAGTAATCTGTCCAGCAGAAAGAACCTGCATGGTAAGGCGAGGCACATGAGCAACAGAAGGAACATGAAACAAAGAAGTGTTAAGAGTGCCTCGACTAGCAACAGGAAGAGGAGTACCATTAGCAGTGAGAACATGAACAGGAGAATCTAGAGGTCTAAGAGAGGATAGAGCGGAAGAATTAGAAGTCATGTGGAAAGATGCTCCAGAATCAAGAATCCATGGGGAAGTACCTGACTGTGTAGAGGGTGGTTTCTCATTGCTGAAAGAGGGAGTAGCAGAACCGGCAGAACCTGTCGCAGCGAGTAGACGTCGAAGGCGTGCGATCTCCTGCTCAGTGAACGAGGTGGCGGAAGTAGTCGAAGCAGCTGATGGAGTCGAGAAAGTAGTCGAGGAAGAAGCTCCAGTGCCCGGTGAAGAGCGACGTGCAAGGTGACGCTTCTTCCGAAAGCAAGTAGACTCAATGTGGCCATCCTTATCATAGTAGGTGCAATGAGGACGGCCACCACCCGACGAGGAACGACCACCACCACCTGTGGAGGCCGCTGAGGGAAACGAGCTGCTGAGGCGTGGAGCAGGCGGTGTAGCCGGTGGACGAACAGCAAGCACGAAGGGAAGTGGCAGAAGACCAGAGCCACGCAGACGAGTCTCCTCCGCACGTACCTCCGTAAGCGCCTCCAGAAGCGAGACACGAGGCTGACGGGCAAGAAGCTGAGCACGACGAGACTCAAACTCAGGACGAAGCCGCGTCAAGAACTCATATACGCGCTGGAACTCCCGATCAGCACGAGTATCCTGACAGCACTAACAAGAGCCACAACCAGAACGACGAAGGGAATCCAGCTGGCGCCAGACAGCAGAACTCTGAGCATAGAACTCATCAACCGTGGCATCACCCTGCTGGAGAGAGTGCTCCTGGCGAACCACGGACAGGAACAGAGCGTCGCCAGAGGGCTCATAGCGCTGACGAAGATAAGTCCACATCTGGAATGCCGTGGAGAATCCCACCACCTCAGAAGAAAACTGAGGCTGAAGACTGGCGATAAGAACAGCAGCAGCACGAGCATCATCATCAAACCACTGAGTGAACTCCGTCAGCAGAGCACCGTAGGAATCCAGAGCCTCCTGATAAGCGGTGACAGCCGCATCATAGGTAGCGCGGTCAGCATCAGTAGGTTGAGCACCAAGCGTAGGCTCAACCGACGCCACAGGACAGGTCGGACACGGAACATCGCCGGAGAGGACGCCCCAGAGACGAAGACCACGCATGTGGATGCGCATATGAGAGACGAAGTCGGTGAAATTGACCCCATCAAAAATCACCGGGCAACGAGGGAGAGAAACGGTGCCCAACGACGAAGACATCGAACTTTTTTTTTGCCTTTTTTTAATACTATCTATATACGGGCTAATGGCCCGTGCACCTCAGAACAGACCCGCGCACCTCAGAACAGAGGAGGCCGGCCGGACGGGCGGGAGAGGCGGCGGACGGGGGAGGCGTCGGCGGCCTGGACGGCGGCGGCGCCGGCGGACGGGAGACCGGCGACGGGAGGCCGGCGGACCGGAGCGGCGGCGGCGGCCCAAGCAGAGCGGCTCGAGGGAGGCGAGCCGGCGGCGCGGGAGGGCCGGCGAGGCGGGCCGGCGGAGCGGCGCGGGCGGGCGAGTGGGCTGGGAGGCCGGTGGAGCGGCGGCGGCTCGGGAGGCCGACCGGGCGGGGGCGGCGGCGGCTCGGGAGGGCGGGGGAGGCCGGCGGCGCAGGAGAAGAGGCCGGCGGCCGAGGGATGGGGAGGCCGGCGGCTTGGGCCGGGATCCGGCACAGGAAGGGGCGGGCGGGATGAGGGGTGGAGAGAGGCGGCGCGAGTTGCGGCGCGCCGGTGGAGATCGAAGGTTGGAAAAAAAAATTCCAAACCCTAATTGGCTCTGATACCATGTGAGGAAATATGCAACTTGAATCTATTGCACAGCCCAATAGGCATATATATAGTACACGGTGACTTGAAGTACAAGGAAAGTGTAGAGTCCTATACCAATACGAACACATCTATACTATATCTCTAACAGTCACTAGCTCAGGTCGCATCAGAATATGCCTGGAGCTGAAAAGAGTTGGAGCGTCGAAAGAAAAGACGGCGAGTGATAGCACCACGAAGATAGCTCAAGACACAAAGGTGACTATCAGTGGGAGTAGAGACGAACTAACTCAGGATATGCACCGGATATGAAATGTCAGGACGAGTAACACTGAGGTAAACAAGACTCTCAACAAGATGATGATAACAAGTAGGATCCTCAAGAGGCTCACCATTAATGGGCAAAGGTGAACACTGAGCTCCATGGGAGTCTCAGCAGTGCGTTGATCAGTAAGAAAAGCAGATCAAGAAGATCATGTATATATTTCTCTTACCACAGGAAGAAGCCATCAGGCGTAGAAGAAACCTTGATCCCAAGAAAGTAACGAAGAGGACCCAAATCAGACATGAGAAACTGCTCACTGAGTCGTGCCTTCACAAAGGTAATATACTCAGAAACATCTGCAGTAATAATCATGTCATCAACATACAGAAGAAGAATAGTCCGACCACGAGAAGTGTGGACAAAGAGCAGAGGAACATAATCGCTGACAAAAAAACAGCTAAAGTAACCATGGAAGAAAAACACTCAATTCAGGCACGAGGGGCTTGCTTAAGCCCATAAAGAGAGCGACGAAGATGACACCCTCAAGAACAGAATACGCCGGTGGTGGCAGCATGTACACCTCCTCATGCAGCTCACCATTAAGAAAGCATCCTTGACATCAAGCTGAGAAATGGACCTAGCACGAACAAAGGCCACGGCAAGAAGAGTGCGGGCAGTGGTCATATGAGCCCCAGGAGCAAAAGTCTCATCATAGTCGCAACCATGCTCCTGCTGAAAGCCACACGCCACAACATGAGCCTTGTAGCGCTCAAGAGTACCATCCGAGCAGATCTCATCGCATGCTGCCATTCCGAATGAACAATAGCATCACGATAAGACGTGGGCTCGATAAGAGCGGCGCCAACAAAACCAAGGCGGTCAATATTTGGACGTGGACAAGCGCGACGGGCATAGCGAAGAGAAGGTAGAGGTGCTACCAAAGAATAAGATGGCTCACAAAGAGAAGACGGTGCATCCGAATAAGATGGCACATAAATAGAAAATTGCTCATCAGGAGAAGCTGAAGAAGGGATAGCTGAAGAATCAACTCGAGAACAATCGAGTATATTAGAGAGGAAAAAAAGGAACAGTGCCAGGAGGGGCCTCAGGAGGAGATGCTGGTGGTAGAGACACGACGGGAGGGGCCTTAGGAGAGGGCACCACTCAAGAAGGAGGCGTCGACAGTTGAAGACGGTGATGGTGGTGAAGATGGTGGAGGCACCACTGGAGATGGCACCGATGGTGAAGACAGTAGAGGCGCCACTGGAGAAGGCACCAAAAAAGAAAGCGTCACGAGAGAAGACACTAGCCGTGGTGGTGACACAGAGGTGATGGAAGTAGCAGGAAAAGTCAGGAAAGAAAGTGGCTCAACAGAAGAGGCTGAAGAGGAACCAGGAGAAAGATGAGGGTAGAAGGGACGAGATTCATCAAAAGTGACATCTCGCGAAACCCGCATCCGTTGGCCAACAGGATCCCAAGAACGATATCCCTTATGCTCAACACCATAGCCTAAAAGAACACACTCAACAAATTGAGGGGTCAGCTTAGTGCGCTCACATGGTGCAAGAAGCACATAACACACAGCCAAAGAGGCGAAGCCTAGAATAATCGAGCGTCTGGCCATAAAGACACTCAACTAGGATGGCCGTCGGACATGAGCTGCATGGTTAATTTGGGAACATGATACAATAGGAACATGAAACAAGGGAGTCAAAAGAGTGCCTACCATCTGCGGTTTGAACAGCTAGGGGACTAAAGGATGTAAGACTAGTGGAATCGCCAGTCATATGAAAAGTAGCACCGGAGTCAAGAATCCAAGGCGATGTACCTAACGAAGATGTGTAAGGTGGCCTTTCATTACCAGAAGACTGAGCAGTAGAACTAGTAGAACCCAATGGTGCAAAAGCTGGAGAAGCAATCAGACGACACATAATGTAAGAATCTCCTTGATGGTAGAAGTAGTAGAATCCCTTGGACAAGAGTCAGTAGGTCCCAAGCCTCCAGTACTAGTGGGAAGGCGACCACGTCAACAAGCAAAATCTCCATGAGAGACACTAGCCTCACCACTCACAGAAGAAAGTGCCACGGGCTAAGACATCACTGGTAGAGGGGCAACAACACCAATAGAAGCCAACACACGAATAGTAGAAGATGAGCATAGCAGAAGACCCGTACCACGAAGGTGAGTAACAGCGATGGTATCCGACGAATAAGAAGAAGACATCATCCTTTTTTCTACAAACCGATTTGTAACTAGGCCCGATGGGAACAGAGCAGACAAGAAAACAGAGCATTGCTCGGGTCGTTCGACAGTCGGGCAGTGTAGGAAGCATGGTCGACGGACGGCGGCATAGGTCCGGTGGAAGACGGCCCGACGGACGACGGCGCAGATCCAGCGGAGCAAGTCTAGAGGAAGGCGATCCGGTAGACAGACAGCGACACAAGTCCAGCGGAAGGCGACTTGGCTGAAGGCGGCGAAGCAGACCGCAGCCTGGAGAAGTGTGGCCCAACGAAAGGCGTCCTGGCGGACAACGGCCCAATAGGCAAGCCATCGACGGATTGCGGGAACACCGGGCAATGCTGGACGAGCTACGGATAGCCAATGAGAAGATGGTGGCAACCTAGCAACGGAGAACGATGGCTGGAACCAGAACGGCAGAGTCGAAGGCTAGACGGAGAGCAGCAATAGCGCAGCAGGTGCGACATCCAGTGGCGTCGACGGCTGCGAGAAGAGGAGTGGCAACAGTAGCAACAGACGTAGATTGGCGGCGGGTGGATCGGCAGGGGAAAGGGACAAGCGGCCAACGGCGAACTGCGGAAGATGAGCGGGAGCAGCCGTGGTGGGCGGAGAAGCGTGAATTGCAGCACACAGAGAGGTCGATCAGAAAAATTGCTCGGGGGAGAGAGAGAGCAACCTAAACCTTAAACCTAGGCTCGGATACCATGTCAGGAATAGAAACTTGTATTCCCATGAGGCCATAGGCCAGTATATATACATGTACAGGTGTGGTAAATATGCAGGAAACCCCTTATACAAAAAGGATATTACGCAACTAATATATGGAAACTATATACATGTCTAACATATTCATCATCCAAACATAAAGAAGAAGCATATTTCTCCTTTGTTACAAAATAGATGCTGTTTTCAGATTCTCGAGGTAAAATGCTTAATTGTTTATGCATGTTTCCAACTTGCCCATGTATTAATATTTAATCATGCTATTTCTTGTGGTTCGGAACAGGGTTTGGACACCTAACATCTTCGAAAGCATTTGAGCAAGGGTAGAGAATAGAAACGTTGCAACTATTACACTCTTGATTCCCACAATGGATAAATATTTTGAAGCATAGATTCCCAACACAATGGTCAGACATAGAAAAAGGGAGGAGCACATCCAAACATCAAATCTGAAAAGCGGAAAATTTCAAATTTATCTTCACAAATTTAAAAGGCCAACAACTGGCAGAACCTGAAACAGCCAACCTCCAGTTTGGGGCTGGTTCTGGTTTCAAATGACTATGATTGAGAATGGATTATGAGAGAGGAAAATTGTTGTGAGTTAATTGAGGACAGACTGGTAATAGTTTCTGATTCCATAATACGTGTGTAACTTGCTAAAAACCTAAAACATCACTTATTTTGTATTTGAAGGGGTAAACATCTAGAAGATAATTTAAAGGTCACCTAACAGAGGAAGAGCAAAATTTCCAACTAAAAACGATGGACAGAATGCAACAATGAGCATTTGTCCTATTTGTGAAGTAATTTTCTGGTTATATGCAATGCTAAAATTAACTTCTTGAGGGAAATGTTCAGTTATTCACTTCCCAGCCTCGACTACTCTAAACAATGTAGTACCTTACCTGACTCTACATCAAACTTTCTAAATGCTGAATCCTGTCTCCAAGCATCAATAACTCCTCAGCACTCTCATTAGTACTCCTCTGTGCTTGGCTGGTTGCATTTGCCATGAAGCAAAAAGGGATGCATAAAGTTACTTCACGAAAACAAGCCATTGTCCCATGAGCAGCAACACGACCAAATCCAACAATCTTACCGGCATCTTTCACAGACAAGAAAGTGGTTCTCATTCGTTCCACTAATTCCAACCACCCATACCCAAAACCCCACAACATCCACACCCACACCCACACACAATGGCATCACCTTACTTCTCTTCTGCACTCTGGTCAGCATTCATGGGCAAAATAGCATCACAAAACGGATCTGTTTCATTTAGACAATTCTTTCTGAAAATATGCCATCATCCTGTGACCAGCGACACCACCAAATTGAACTATTTCTACCACAACTATTCACAGATCACAGATATGAGAAAAAACTCACCCTCTTTTCTCTGCACGGTCCAGATCACAAAACATTCACCCTCCCTTCTATTTTACTGACGCAGCACCACGCCCTTGGGCAAAAATCACATCACAACATCCCCTGGCGACAGAACAACACCAATTCCACTCACGCTTGCAAATTTGGTTCCAAAGTCTCGCCTTCCAGACCTCAAATCTACCACCATATCCCCGGCCGGGGAATCACCGAGCATCCTACGGTCACCAAAGGGCTAACAGAGCATCGCACACAGATCGGACGGACGGAGACGGCACGAAACATCACGAATAGCGTCACGGAAGGCTCAGCTAGCGGGAACAGGCGTCTCACGATAACGAATCTAACGACGCGACCAGCGCCAGCGCGCACGCGTGCGTCAGGCAGATGGGAAGCGGCGGCGGCGGTGGTGGTGCGGGGGATAGTACCTTGAGGTCGATGTTGGAGCGGGAGGAGAGGACGGGGCTGAACTCGGGATCCTTCTGGATAGTGCGCCACTTGCCGGCACCGTGCTTGAGCACGCCGCGCCGCAGCGCCTCCTCCTCCTCCGACGTCCACTTCTGCTTCGGCGCGCCCATCCCCCAAGCTGCTCCGCGCCTCCCCTCCCGGACTAGCCGAGCAGAAACCCTAATCTAACAGATTGCCCTTTTCTGGGTTTTTCTCTTTATTATTTGTTGAAATGCACCCAGAATTGTACTAGTACTAAATTACAAAAGATATTTCGAGATCACGAATTTTATGATGTATATCCAGTTTACCCTCTCCTCGAGATTCGTGCAAACAGAAAAGCAAAAGATTTTCCAAAGTTCACTATGTGCTTTCACAAAGAAAAAAGTCACATCAAATTCTTCCACCATGGCACTAAGTATTTATAATATATATATGAATACACACATGTTCGATGTATTACATGACATATATTTGTACAATACACATATACTCGATATTCGCTATTCATTACTGCACAATTCACCGAGCATCCTGACGGTGATAGAAAAGACAGTTTACCGAGAGGATGATCCCATGACCTGCTCATGGTGACAGTGGTGATTCATCCACATCTCTCATCTTTTTTTTTCATCTCTCTAAAAATCTCTAACAAAGAATGACAAACTAACTAACTAACTAATTGAGATATAATGAAACTCTTCCACGATAAACTAACTTGACCATCTCCGAGAAATCTCTAATACAATCAGTTCTATATTTTCTTAAACGCAGTGAAGGACGAGTATTTGCTGGTGGTGGACGATGTAGCACTCCTTGCTAGCTAATAAAGCTGTTTTACGGTAAAGAAAAAAAAGATTGAGCGGGAGTATCTACCGTTGCATTCTATTTCACTGTGCAAAATCGTTTGTAAATTAATTAAATGAACTTTAACATGTATAGGCTGAGAAGGCCCAACAATAAATACGGCCCACACGTCATATGCTGGACATTGCATATGGACTTCGTGCCTCTACCCCTTTTACACTTGCTTTCCTTTAATTAATTAAAGAGTACTCAAAATGAAACGTGGATAAACTGCAGAAAAATAATAGAGACAACTTTAGTAATGGATTAAACACCCATTTTATAGAAACATAAATATCCGTGCTAAAAACAGAAAATGTTGTCCTTTCAAGTTCGTTCCAAGTAACCCTGGCAAGCCAGTTTTGCGTTGTTCGATCTACACCAATCAAATATCCGAGGGTTTACATTCGGGATACCCTCACCTTATTATATCACCTACTCTATTTCTACATTTCTCCTTGGCCATATGTCCACTTAGATAACCATAAGTGGTTGATACACTAGTTAATGTTTTGGAAGATGTTAAATAGTTGTAACATGTCTTTTATTAAGGTCCTTTCTTATTAATTATCTTTTAGATTAAGTGTTTATTGGTCTATGCTCATGGCTGAGTACAGATATGACGAAACAGGTGAAGTAGTCACTAGAGGAAAAAAACATAAACTTTTTGAATTAATTTTCAACCTTTGAACTCGAGAGATTCCTTGAAGTTGAATTAAATTATTGGAAACAACAAAGTCACGAAGGAGAAAAATATAGAACTTCACTTTTAGCCGCCGAAGACAGAAGAAAGTGGCGAGGGCCAATGGCGGTAGACTGACACGCAGGGACGGGGGCAGGATGAGAAGGGATTCACAGGCGAGGCAGCACCGGGCAGTGTTGGTACTGAAGTCGACAGGATGAACATGAATTATTTGCGGATTGAAGAATGAGGACGATGATATGCGTCCATGTTGTGCCATGCGTCGACCATCCAGGCCGGGAAGTCCTATGGGACGCTCTTAGAACAATTGTTTCCGACGAATTATCTTTACTCCTATAAATATTTGAGATAGTGGTGATGGTGCTTTTGTCATTTCACCTCTTCTCTATTAAAGTAACTTCATGACTAGTGGGATCACATTATTATTTTTACAGTTTTGCTATTTGTAGATTTTTTTTTCTAGCTCAAAGCATATTTTTCTGTGGTAATGAATTTATATAGATACTGATGTGCCACATAATATTAAATTCATTTTTATTATTTTCGTAGTAACACGTGAGCATTTAGTTAGTCATACATGAGATTCCTCTATCTATAGGGTTGCCGTGCCAAGGAACTGCAGAAACCCCAAAGAACAAGGAGAGGAGACTAGCTAGCAGGTAGGCTCCGCTGTCTGGAACGCTGCTTATTCCAGTTCGTGTACTTAATTGGCTCGCTATTACCAACAGCAACCACGATACTACAGTGTACTACTAGTATACTATATACACTACTCAGTCGAAAAAGGAGAAGATTTAAGAATGCACGAGCAGCAGCAGCCAAGAACAACAACTATGTCCATATACAGTCCATGCTGACTTCCAACTCGATCGCAAATTAATCGTATAGCAGTACGACAGTGCACCCGTGCTTCCAAACAGTATTCATCAGCAACTAGATCTGCGTCAATGCACGAGCGACACGCCGCTTCGCGCGCGTATACGTACGTACGCTACGCGCGCACCCGGCGCAAATCAAACTGTGTGTGCGCGCGCGACCCCATCGAATCATCCACGGATCACGCAAATAAACTGTCGTCGCTGCCATCGGGAAGTCAGGACCACCCCCGGCGTCCCACCGAAGATTCCGGGAGCGCGCGGTGGGTCGCTTAATTCAGCGAGACGCGATGCTTAAACGGCGCGCACAGTGGCGCGGCGGCGCTGACTGTTGCGCGAGCTGGATCGGCAACTAAACATCCGCCCGGGAAAACCGCGGCGGCGCGGCTAGCTCCATGCACGCGCGCGCGGATATGTCGATCTGCGCATATGCGTCGGTGACAGCGGCCGGCAGCCCCTCGCGCGCGCCGAGCGGAGGCCACCGGCCTGTTCGACCGATCCGTATCGTCAGTCAGGGGAGCGCGCGTGAGACGATCATGGTGGTCGATATCTCACCCTGCACGCTAATCTACTTGGTGCGGTACTGACAGTCAGCTTTAGCAGCTCGGGTGGCTATTCCATGATGCGACCGTTACTACTAATTCGTCCGGTCGCTTGGAGGACCACCGGGCTAATTGTAGCCCGTTAGTTGGGTAGATACCATTATTGATCGTCACATTGCTAATTAACGCCACTACTGTTAACGCGAACTGAAAAAACCAAACGTTTCTGTGACTCGGCAGAGCCGGAAAAGGCAAATTCTGTTTTTTTTGTGGTGGGGGCGTGTGTGTGTGGGGGGGAGGGGGGGGGCGTGGGGGTGTGGGGGGAGTGTGTGTTTCAAGCCATCTCTCAAGTCCAAGCTGTAAGATATTATGCCCGAGGCTGCAAGTAAAGGCATGTCCTTGTAAAATGCATATGACACATGCGCTGCGATGCGGATCCCCTGGCTAGGGCCTTAGCATCCAACTTTAGACTTTTTGTCAGAGATGTATGTTACGTTATGTCTCTGTTGTGCCCGCGTCAGTCTTTGTTGCACCTGTCCTCAAAATACAATGATCCTGCTCGCCGGAAGAGAAATACCTTACCCTGAGATACGCGTGGATTTCTCGCTCCCTCAGCACTCTGCTTGTTCTCCCTCCTATTCTAGTCTACTGGTCACACGCTTCCAAGCCTCGGGTCGGTTTTAGCAGGCCACCAAAGCCTCACACGAATCCTTAAAAACTCGTTTTTAAACTCTACGAGGTCCTTTTTTTTTCTCTCTCCTCACGGCTGGTCCCTCCCAATGGGTGCCGAGGCCAACCAGTTGCCCTATTCTTGATCGGGGCATCCCGGTCCGTGAGGAGGCCGCGCATGACGCCCTTCTCCGCTCCTTGTTGTTGCCGCCACTAGCACCAGCCGCTGTGTGGATCTTTCGACCCAACGCCCATGAACCGGCGGTGCCTTGCGGTCAAGTCGAGGTCGGCGCGCCACCCCTGCCACGAGGCTCATCCGCTTGGCCCCACCCCTCGAGCACCACCTCGCCCCACGTGCGCCTCTTTGGCCTCCTCCGCCGTCCCCACAACTGCTTTTGCCTCTGTCTTTGTGTCGTTGTTGTCGTTTGAAATTCTGTCTTCCTAGGACATGGATTTCTATTACTATAAAATTCATAAATGAAAACGAAGTAGTTAATGGGAGGGTTACCGTTATCTTTTTTCTTGTATGTGTTTCTAAGTGAAGGAATTTGTCCATTTCATGTTTCTAGATCTAAAAAAAGGGCGTGGAAACGCAGAGTCGGCTGTGGACACACAAGAGCTCAACACTGATGACTATTGGAATAGTCAGAACTTTTAGGTTTATTTTAATCCAAAAGTATACATGACATAAATCGTGGCAATAATGATCAACAAACATTGCACGTACAAACTGGGCACGCGAATGAATATCGAGTAGAGATATCGCATATCTATTTTACAAGTACGTGCTAGCATAGAAACTATCAACATGAAAAGGATCATCATGACTATGTAGACATACCATTTATTGGAAGAAGATGGCTTTGTGGTGGTGATGATGCAGCCACGTCGTGAACGAAGACGTTGAAGGAGTTCCGGGCCTCATAGAGGAGGTCCTGGATGATGCGAGGAGGTCTTAGACAAACGAGCAGTCTCGTGGTGTGCTTCCCAGAAATCTTATTTATCCCCACTCGGTGCAAGCTCGCAAGAGATGATGATTTTGGAGGCCTGCTCTACCTGTCCATCGATGCAAGTCGATCTGACGAGACGGAATAGCTTGGAAGCAACGCAGAACAAAGGAACAAATCAATGTGTAGACAATGGAGAGTGTTGTGTATATTCTGCTAGGGGAACGGATGTTTTTATATATCCCACGGCTAGGTAAGACAAATGTCACTGAAGGAGTTATGTATAACAACAGTCACAATAACTCGTCAGTTATGTGTTTCTAATTAAACTAGAAATGCTTGACTGTTTGTCTCATATTAACTCCCATGGTAACACTTGACTATTCATTTATCTACAGTGGTAAAACAAAACTCCAAAGTCTCTGTTACGTGCACCCCAGCCAAGCCCAAACTAGTCCACGTCCACTTCACGACACGCGTGCGCGGGTGGGCGGGCGTGGCGAGGCGAGCGAACGAGCGTGCATGTGCAATCCTTTCTTCTCATGCTACAAAGAGGTGTCACACACACCTTATATGTTGGTGGCCTTCCACCTCCACTAATAGTATGTTACAAAGCACCTTACACATGTCTTGCAATTTGATGGGTCTTTGGGATCTGTATAGGAATTATCAATTATATGGGCTCACAGCCCTCCTCCTCCTACACTGCTATAACAGCCCCAGCCACGCACCTGAGTCAGTGCCATGACACGAGGAAGTTGGCACCGTGCACCTTGGTGTCGCAAGACAATGGTTGGTCTCTCCACGACGGCGGTGCATTCGTCCTCCTCTTCCTCGTCTCTACGAAGTACCATCGCCCACACCCATCTGATTGCATCGCCCACTACCGTGCATCATGGAGGATGGAGCTCGAGAGTGTGCAGAGGAGCAGAATGAGGAAGCAAACAAGCATGTGGCCGAGTAGCACGGGGCGACAGCAGGGATGTCGAGCTCGTTACGGAGGTCGATGCAGCGTTAGGGCACCCTCCATGTCCGCGCTCGAGATCGAGTTGCGGCGCGGGATCGAGGTCATCCTTCATCTCCAATGACCGCTGCAAAGGGTGAATCGGGCGGCAAGACGGCCACGCCGTGTCGGTGCAGGTTCAGGGCAGTCAGAGTGTAGGAGGATGGCGGTATGGTTGAGGACGTCATGTACCAGCAGCACCAGCCGGATCGAACGGCGAGGTGGCAGCAATTTTTGGAGATGGAAAGGGGATGGGGCGTGGCATGGGGTGTAGGATGGTGTAAGGAAGAGAGGGAGGTGGGAGAGAGAAGGGGGCCGGCTAGGGTTAGGTTTAACCCTAGCTGGCTGGGTTGACTGGGCTGGTTTAACTGATTAGGCCTATAAGATTTTGATATAAATGCATTTTTTTTCTAACAAAAGAAAAATGATATAAGAGCATTTAAATGTTTGGCTGAATACAAATTTCCATAGACACCCCAAATCTAATTCAAACCAACGTTCAAAACTCAATGGAGGAAATTTTTGTATTGTTCCTTTTATGCGACATCATTTCAATAAATTATAAATATTTTTATGATGCAAAGTTTGTTCGATCGATATTCTAAATCTCAGAAACAATTAGCCTTGTACGAGTATATCACGTAAAATCATGAATAAAATTTTGAATTCAAGATCCACTGTGTGGGGAGGATTTTTTTGTCCCTTTGCTCGACATATTAAATCGTAGCAATCGTAGCATACAATTAGAATATATTAAAAATGTGATTAGTGTGCGTTGTCGTATGCATATGTGCCAATTTACATAGATATTTTCTCTTAAATTATTATCAATAATAATTATCATTTAAATACGCACTAGAGGTACTACCGATGATACGAAGATAAATCTTTAGGTGCTTAAAGTTTAAATGATCTATAACAAAATAAACTTATAAGAAGTTAACAAATTTGCACGTGCCCACCTTACGCTAACCAACATACACTCATCCACGAGGACCATTGGATCCGCATCCAATAGAAGTTGAGCCATCAAATCATCATCCCACTCCATACATGGGTCTGCGACTCGCCGGACCTTTGCTCTCGTGATGCGAAATGAGAGAGCAGATATGCCACCTCTAACCATACCTCACCAATATTTTCCTCTATTCGTGCTACCGTCACCATTCTCCACCACCTTCTACACCGACGAGAGCAATTTTTCCCACCACACGAGCAATCCTCAAAATCCTAACCATAGCCCCATTTATCACCATTGCATGCGCCGGCATGTGATTTGTCTGCTACCTTTTCAGCAGCATGCTCTGATACAAAACGAATCCGCGGCCTCTCACCTCGCTTGCCTACCAACTTGCACCTTGAAACAATGGCTTCCCTAGGTGAAAACTTTGAATCTAGAATAGAAGTTCGAACTAAAAGTACGTATTTTTTTAGTTGAACGTTGAAATCTTGTATCGAAAGTTTGAATCTATATTTAAAATGTTCAAATATGAAATTAAAGTTTGGAGTCATATTTTAAAATTTTCAATGGGATAGGATGTTCACTACGAAGTATGAAGGTTTCTAGCAGGACGACTACCTATTACCAGTAATATATCCCTTATGCTGTAAAGTCCTTGAGACATTTACAATACTTAGAGGTTGTGTTGCCTCTAAGGTGGGAACTATAGCTAGCCTCTAACCTTAGCATAGTTATCTGTAGCATGTCGGTCTCTAAGGTACGTAGGACCCAAGAATAAGATAAAAGCAAAAGTATTTTCTCTCCTCTCTTAGAGGGTGTTTGGTTGTAGAGATGTAGCTAAGACTCTTAATAATCCGAGGGTAATGTTAGTTAGGGATATAAATTACTGATGCAACTAGGTTCCAGTAATTTGTGGGTTTAAGATTTACTTTGAAATACATGTTTATCTCAGATTACTCTCTTAAGGAAATCTTATCCAAATTCTTGTCGCTCAAAATCTTCTTTTAACTTCCGGAGCGGATTTTCAGTACGTGATTAGTTATGGGTACTACGCACATTTGTTTGTTGGACTTTTTCCTTCCAAGCTCTTTAATCCGAAGTTCCCGGCAAAGATAACAAATAATATTACTACATTAGTTTTCTACGGTTAAGATTTCCGGGAATCTCAAGATTATCACTTATCTTATTTTCTAGAAATCAAACGCCTTCTTATAGGTGGACCTAACAAGCTTACAGGAGGCGACCTCTTAGCTTGGAGGCTGCTTCCGCTCCCCTTCAAGAACAGGGAGAGGACCTGGAGGTTACCCTAGAGGCTGGAAAACCCCAGTACCCCACACCGTGGATGCTTTGAGAAGGTTTGACCCATTGCCAACCTGCAGCGACAATAGCAACTTAGTCTCCTCTTGGACCACCGGTCTCACACGGAAACAATGTACCGCAAACAACAAATTAACTCTTCTGTTTAATTACTCATTAAGAGTGTTGACTACACATTACATTACCCATTAATTCATGTATACCAATTCAACGCCGCATACATCACTCCGTAGTGGAGGGGTGGACTACGAGATCGATCGATCTCCCCGGCACACAACGTGTGGAGTAAGTACCACGGCCGGCGCCAGCGAGTACAGATCGAGCCGGTCCAACCAACACTCTCAGTCCATGCACGCATGTGTCACCACCTAGCCGAACCAGGTAGCCAATGGTAACAGCAGATATCACACACTCCATTATTCCTGGCTTCCTATCAGATTCTAAGTGCATTGATCAGTACACACATGGCAGTGGCATGGGTGGCCAGAATGGCACGGAAAGAAGAGGAATCGCACGCTCCCTGCGCAGGCACTGCACCTGTACGTGGGCGCTCTCGGCATCGACTGAGCTATCGGCTAGCTAGGTGGATGTTGGTGCATCAATTCGCGGATCTTGCAGGCACGGATACATCTCGACGCCGATGCATACCTCGATCTGATCCCCTCAAAAACAAGACCGCCATCCGTCTCCGTATACACCCATCCATCCATCCGCCTCCGAGCGCGCGCAAAACTGGTGGCGCAGAAGCCCTCTGAAAAGCCGCGCGGGATTCTCGCGACGGCGACGGCAGCGGGCCGGACAAGGCGAGAGCATTAAGCCAGCCGGGGGCAGCGTGCATGTGACAGGGACCTGTTTTGGATTCTAGGATTGAGCTGGCCGGGCGCTGTGGTGGGCTGTGGCCGGGTGAGCTGAACTGACCGGATTGGGAGGGAGGGAGCGGGCGCGGCCGCCATAATTGGGGTCTGACCTGCAGCCGGGGTGGTCCGCGCGGGGAAAGGGACGTGTCCCTGCTGCTGTGCGTAGCGCGACCCGGCCGGCCTGCGCGGTGAGTGTGCGTGTCCGCCCCATCTCCTGTAGCTCTCCCCGCGCGCGACCGGGGCGCGGCAGAGCAGAGCGCGCGCGCGAGAGGGATCCGGGGGAGCCAGCGGCCATACCGATTAAATGGGGGGAGGGAGGCAGAGTGGTCGACCTTCTCACTTCACTCAGCTCCAGCTGCAACACGTATCGAACGGGATAAGATCTGCTCGGGGACACTGCCAAAATGATGTTACAGGTATAATTGGGTTATGGAGTAGGAGATCTTGCTAGAGATCATGTAGAAACTATGTGGTAGTACTGAACTAGTTCTGTGTGAAATTATTGCATTACAAGCGGAGTGAGCAGACTCATCTCTAGCTAGAAGTGGTAACGAGCGAGGAACATCTCAACCAAACCTATGTGCATCGCCAAAATGGTCCATGCGTAGGATACCTGAGGCTGAGAGGGTTGCTAGCTTTACAAGTACTAGCGTGTAACATGGTGGGATCAATGAAGCTTAACTGTCAGATGGCTGGTACTCCGGTACTCCGGTGGTCCAAGGGCTGGTATAAATGTGCCTTGTTGAATGACGAGAGGTGGCAACAATCGAGCAATGTCTCGATCAGACTAGCTAGGTGAATTATCGAACATGCCCACATGCAAGGTGCTTTGGGGTGTACTACTGACGAGTAACCATCCTACGTAGGATCAACGAGCTTAAATGACGGAGATTTGGAGCTTGGTACAATGGACCATGCATGCACCATTGAACCTCTTTCATTTTCTATAGCTCGGACCGCTCATTTGGTTGGAGAAACAGGCTCAATGATTTGTAGATTTGTTAGGCCAAACTCCTTGGAGAGTTGACAAAAACAATTCGTGCAGGTAGGTGATCGATGGCGAGTACACCAGAGAACAATACAATTTCCCTTCTATTCCGCCCATGCAGGTCGCATCCTTGTATCGGCGACGTACGCGAATCAAGTGGTTTCAGAAAACTGCAAATAACAAATTCCAGAGGGGATCTCCAGCTCGGTCAGCATGAAGACCCTTCTTAACATCATTTTCCTCCCAAAACAATTCCATGTTGCAAGACATTGTACACAGAAATGACAAGCTCCTGTAAGTAACAGCCTTAATTTGCCATGAAGCGAACAAGAAAATTAAGCTCCCTAATTTTTCACAAGCCGATCTCACCTAACAACCACCCCCCTCTGCAACGGTGCAGCACGAGCTAGGTTGTCACAGTACGCAAGACATCAGAATGCGAAATTAAGCGGTACATAATGTTAATGCAACTCAAGTACTAGCTAGCTTCATTGTATCGTGGTGAAGTTGGAACTGCTATATCATGATAGATGGCAAGGTGGCAACGATGACTCACGATTGGTGGCTTAGATGGACGGCACTCTCTAAAGGTTGCGGTTGACCCAACAATTGCAAGTCTGGCTTGTTTCTCATCGAGGCTCATCATCAAAGGAGTTGTCTTGCCGTCGGCGTGGTGGCTAACCTTTGTGGCTTAGGCTGCGTGGGCTTCATACGGCGTTGTCATGATCGGTGCTTCAATGGTTGCTCATGATAAAGTCGCAGTTGCAGGTTCGCGGGGTGACTGGACGATGACGATGACGTTTGGAGTAGCTTCGGTGATTGAGCTTCTCAGTGTTGTGTATTGAGTTTGTGCAGTCTTGACTTTTTGGCCGGTAGTGCTCTGGACCTAGTTTGGCTAGTGTTGGACGAGTTTGTATCTTAATTTTTATCTGATTTGTTTCTTATAAACTAGACAATTCTCTTCGGTTTAATTAATAGATTGAGGCAACTTTTTTCCGGGTTTGAAATTTTTTTTACTAGCTAGCTTTAGGTGAGTTAATGATGTGCGTGCATGTATGTCCACTTGTTCGTTTGCACACAGTAACTTCCAGTACTGTCTCTCGCAATTAATCGCGACAAATCGCTACCAAGATGCGAGCTACTATAATATCGTGCCCGAAACACATATATATTTCGCAAGTGTCATCGGTTGATCGGCGCCCGAGCTAAAGCAAAGCCCGGCATATGCACACACTCAGCGTTGGTTTGGTTCGTGTCAGTACAGTTTCTGCAAGATTTATCTTCAGGTTCAGCGTGAAGTACGTACTGGCCTAAGGGCGACTCCAATCATGGACTGAATCCAGCACGCACGCACGAACGTGCCGTCCTTGTCGAGACGTCGCCGGTCGCACCGATGGAACGATCAGTCGATCGATCGGCGCGCGTACGTGTAGGTTGTACAGGCACTGCTCTGTTGCGATCGGCCGTGTCCGATCGATTAGGGCGAGCTGGTCGAGTGCTTGGCGAATCGAGTGAGTTTATGAGCGTTTGTGTCAGGCACCGACCGACGGGGCGGCGGAGGAGGCGATGAATCTGGGCGAGATCACAGGAAGCTTAGCTGCAGTTACCGGGAATTGAAAACTGGGGTGCATCGATCGGAGTTGTTCGGGCATGGCAATAAATGGTGGACAATGAAAGTTGCGGTTGAGTTAATTGCGCCATGTTAATCATACCACGCAGGAGTGATGCATGTGTGGGCTATCCTTTTCTTTCGATCGGGATTTAGTTTTGAGTTTTGAGTTTTACTTTGATACATTATTTTATGAAAATTTACGACTTTCCATACAAATCAATGATTTAGAAATCTATTGCGCGTGGATTCATTCCCTCACATAATTTTTCAGGGTTTGTTAGTTTGTTGTCACGCTTTGTAATTATTCCATTGACATGCATTGATGTACACATCTATATATTGCAATATCGATCGCTCATTCATGTATTGTCTTGCGTTCGTCAGAACGCGCACACGGTGGTTTTATCAGTTGGAGAGGAAACTCAGAAAGCACTCGACGAACAACAGAGTTTTGCCATCTTGACAACTTTAGTTTTTGACAATTTGAGAAGTTAACAACTTTTGCGTCTTTTTGGTGTTTTTATGTTATTCAACTCAACTAAATGCGAGTCACATTAGAATAGAGAGAGAGAGAGAGAGACAGTTGCATGCAGTAGAGATAAGATCATGCAAAACAAGGTATAGGGACGGATCATCTCCGTGAGGATTGTGTTGCATGGACTACATCCGTTGCACTCACCATGAAGACTCGACACACCCAAATAATAGGGCTTCTATAATTTGTGTAGAGTCTAATATAGCATATATGAGACGAAAGTACTCTTTTAAAAGTTTTTAAGGGAGGGTATACCGAAGCAAATCTCTTTAGTTCTATTTTTAGTAAGCTAATCTTGTTTTTGTTGTGGAAAGCTGGAAAGAATTGGCAGATCAACTTAGAAATACTAATTTGGTTGTACAATTGGATTTGGTACGATGCTAATATTTCAGAATCAGGTTATCTTTTTCAGACTAGCTTGTGTGTTCGAATTAAGTTACCTTTTTTCATATATTTTTGTTAATGAACTTGTTTGCATCTGCTGAATACAGAGGCGGAGAAGTAAAATCTCTATAATGAAAAAACAAGAATCTAAGAGAAATATTCCGGAAAAAAGATTGATCATCTCCCGCAAAGAATAAATAAATAAAATCAGGTAGTAGAACTATGTGACTTCATAGCCGCAACAACAAGTGACCGAAGAAGATTAATCATCAAACAGAGACGAAGCAGTCAACAGAATAATATATTTGGCAGTGACAAAAATCTTCCTCTTCAAAAAAAAAGTTCAAGTTATAGGAACTAAAAGGTAAAACCGAACAAACGAAATGGGGGTTCGTGATGAAAGAGATGCTCTATAGTAGTAGAGATCTTGCAGACTTGGCTAAATATAGCTACATTTCTGAGTATGTGACTGACCAACGTTTGGATTGGATTTCTTGGCGCTTCTTGAGACTGGCAAAAATTCCTTCACAACAGCCGCCTTGGATCACCTATGTGGTGGGCAAGACTTTGTGTGGCATTGCCTTCCTCCTAGAGGTCGCTTTGGGGAGATGCTTCTTGGGGTGAATCAATCGGTAGCTGAAATCCGTGCCATATCTGATGGGGAATATCATGTGAAATTCCATCTTCGGAACAAGGCAGACAATTTTCTCTGGAACCTTGTGGCAGTCTATGGTACGGCACAAGATGATTTTAAGCCAGCTTTCCGAGCTGAGATGGTGCGTATTTGCTGTTGTGACCCAAATTCTTTGCTGATAGGAGATGATTTTAACATTCTCCGTCATCGTAAAGACAAAAATAATGATCATTTCGACAACCAGTGGTCGTTCCTGTTCAATACAATCATTGACAACTTGGACTTACAGGAGATCGACCTATCAAGGCATCAATTCACTTGGGCAAGCTCTCATAAAGTTCTAGCATATGAAAAGCTTGATCCCGTGTTTATGACTGCATACTAGGAAAACAAATTTCCTTTGGTCTCGATAACGGTGCTGGACTGGTCACTGTCGGATCACAGTCCGCTATTATTGGACACTAGTTCGGCAGCCTATTGAGGAATGTATAAACCTTTCAATTTTGAGCTTGGATGGCTAACTAAAGATGGTTTCGTGGATATGGTGTCAACTATTTGGCAGGGTGAATCTCGCTGGGATTCTCCTATGCAATGCTGGCAAAATAAAATCCGCTCCCTGGGCCGTTACCTTAGAGTGTGGGTGATTAACTTGGCCGGACATTATAAAAAGGAGAAACAATGATTCATCACCATAATAGATACCATTGATAAAAGGCAGAGTAACTATACTAACCGCTTATGAAATCAAATTGAAGCAACGATCAAATGAGCATCTAGCTAGGTTACTACAGGAAGAAGAGCTCAAATGGTTGTAGCAGCGGGCTAAGGTAAAGTACCTAGTTGAAGGTGATAATAACACAAGTTACTTCCATAAAGTTGTGAACAGCAAGCGCCATAAGCAACAGATATTTCACCTAGAGGATGCCAATGGCTTGATAGTGGGGGAGACACAATTAAAATCGCATATTACCTCAAACTATGGAAGCTTGTTTGGTCCTTCAGATCTGAATCCTTGCTCTATGATCAAATCCCAGCGTGAGAGGATGTCCCTCAAGTCTTGGATGTGGAGAATGTGGAATTAATTGCCCCGTTTACCGAACAAGAGGTATGGGATGCAATTATCCAAATGGAACATAACCAAGCATCGGGTCTAGATGGGTTCCCAATGGAATTCTATCAGGCTCTCTGGGATGTCCTTAAGGAGGATTTGATGGCATTGTTTAGCCAATTTCACCAGGGTAATTTACTGCTCTTTAGATTGAATTTTGGGTTTTAACTTTCCTGCCGAAATGCAAAGAGGGCTATGTGGATCCAGCCTATATAGAGGGCTATGTGGATCCAGCAATATAGGCGTATATGCTTACTAAATGTGAGCTTTAAAATCTTTACGACAGTGATAACTAACCGGCTCAGTGGAGTGGTGGACTGTATAGTACGCCCTACTCAAACAGCCTTCATGCGTGGCCGACACATCTTGGATGGGGTACCGTTGCATGAGACTGTCCACTAGCTTCACTAGAAAAATTTAGGCGGTGTGATTTTCAAAGTCGATTTTGAGAGAGCATATACAAGGTTAAATGGCCTTTTCTTTTACAAACCCTCAGAATGAAGTGGGTTGAGAATATCATCTCTGGTGGCAGTGTGGCTATTAAGATTAATGAAGGCATTGGTTCATATTTCCAAACTAGAAAAGGAGAACATCAAGGGCACCCTCTTTCTCCCCTCCTATTTAACCTAGTAGCTGATATGCTAGCTATTCTAATAGATCATGCCAAGGCCGATGGCCAACTTAGTGGAGTGGTGCCTCATCGTATTAATGATGGTTTATCGATTCTACAGTATGTCGATGACACGATACTATTTATGGAACATGAACTTGAGAGAGAAAAAAAATCTAAAACTTCTCCTAACCACTTTTGAGTAGCTATCGAGGCTGAAAATAAATTGCCATAAGAGTGAGATCTTTTATTTCAATGCTACAAATAGGCTATATCCTAGTACACTTCTTTGGTTGGTTGTGAGCTGGGCTCCCTGCTGTTCTGATAACTTGGTATTTTCATTCAATTGAAAGCTCCAGAATTCGGACTGAAAGGGTGTGGAGGAGCGATTTGAAAAACTCTTAAGAAATTGGCAAGGTAAGCATCTGTCCACAGGTGGCAGGCTTGTCCTAATCAATTCAGTGTTCAATAGTTTGCCGTTATACATGCTCTCGTTCTTCGAAGTCTCTCGATGCGTTATGGCAAGACTGGATTACTTCCAATCCAGATTTTACTAGCAAAGTGATGAACACAAAAAAATATATCGCTCGGCCAAGTGGAGCATCTTGTGCTAAGGATCAAGGTGGGTTAGGCATACAAGATGTACGACTCAAAAATAAAAGTTTACTTTCCAAGTGGCTTTATAGATTCTTTAGTACTACTGAGATGTGACAGTACATGATCCGTAATAAGTACTTGGGATCCAAATCCCTTTCTGTGATTCAATGGAAGCCAGGGGATGCCCATTTTTGGGCCGGACTTATGCGGGCTAAACGATATTTCTTTTGTTTTGGTTCCTTTGTGGTCAATGATGGGACTTAAGTACGGTTTTGGGAGTATAAGTGGATGGGTTCGACTCCACTTAAAGAACAATACCTGGTTTCTTTTTAACACTATGAGGAATAAACATAGCTCGTTGTCTGATGTTATGAGGTCTGCATCTCCGGACATTTCTTTCCGTCGTGCCCTCGTGGGGTCAAAACTGGTAGCTTGGGACAACTCACAGGCACGCCTAGCGTCAGTCCAATTGTCTGATGAACCAGATTCTTTTAGATGGGACTTACATTAGAACAGACGATTTTTCGTTGAGTCAAAGGTACAATGCACCAGTGCGTACTGATGTTCCCATACAAAAACAACATCTATGTAAATTAAAAATTTCTCTTAAAGTCCGTATTTTCTTTGGTATATGCGCCGAGAGGTTATATTAACTACAGATAACCTTATTAAAAAATTGGGTTGGTAGTTCTAAATGTTGTTTTTGCCAGCACATTGAAACCATTAAACATTCGTTTTTGAATTTCATGTTGCTCAAACTACGTGGTGTTAATTCAGGTGGCTTCTAACTTGTCTCCTCCCGTAGTGTTGCTAACATGTTTAGGAATTGGCTGCAGGGTGTGAGCAAATGGTTAAGAGCTTTAATTCTGGTAGGGGCGGTGGCCTTGTGTCGCCATTATGGCTTTACAGAAATGATGTTGTTTTTGATAGATAGAACATGAACTCGCATTTGCAGGTTATGTACTCATATACACACTGGCTTCGTATTTAGTCTATGCTTTAACGGCTGGAGGACCATGAGGTGGTAACAGAAACATGTCCATAGCCGGAGAGGGTCATCAGGAATATATTTTACCATCATGGGCGGTGGAATTCAGCATCTTGAGTTTGGCCTAGTTACTTCATTGATTCCTGGATGTTTTGAGTTATTAGCAGGTTTGTTCCTGTTGATGCCGATTATTTTGTAACAATTATAGTTGTGTGCTTCGATGATGCAGAGACCGGAAATATTGAACTCTTTTGCAATTGTATTTGCTTGATGCCATCCAACGAATCAACTAAAACTTTCGTTATGAGAAAAAGAAAGCAACGCGTAATGAAATTATCATCTATAACAATCGATAATCTTAAATGCCAGCCGCATTATTTATCCATCAGACTAAAAAAGATAGGACAACATCTTGCAAGCAAGTTATGTACAGTGCACGTACGGCCGCTCGAGATATCAGATAAAATAGTGCTGACTCGTGCTAAACTAGATTAAGCATACAACACACACAGTTGTCTGAACTGATCTCTCAAAGAAAAAGGAATATTCAGTCGTAACATGCTAATAACAAGAAAACAAAATTTTGTTATGGCAGTAGCTGTTCATCATTTTAAATCTTCAATTAGCTTAACATCACCAAAAGATATATAGCACGCGATACTACCGATAACCAATCAGTTAATGCTCCACAACGTACGCTCTACCAGGAAAGAACAAGATGTAACTAAACAAAATGGACGGGAATAAATCTATGTGAATGCTTGGAACGGGAATAAACAAAAAATGCACGTCACGTGAAATGTCTGAAAGAAGAGAAACCGTCACGTCTTCAACACATGTAGACCTATATTTTGGGAGGCAACATCAATCGCTCTTGACGACAGCTGTTTACGAACTATGAGTTACTATAGCTTTTAGGAGTAGTCAATGCGCGGTCCTTTGGGGCTCCTCGAGATGTATGAACTATAATTAAAACTCTATTTCTTCTTAACTGAAAGGCAGTGCTCCTGTCAGTTTAAAAAAAAATCTATGTAAATAGACGTACTGCATGCCATGATTGCTTTCCACAAACAAATAATTTTAATATTTAGCAAATAATCTATCTACGTGATCGTTTTTTGTGTGCATAAATTAGCATAATTTCCCTAGATATGAGTATATATTGTTTTTTATATAAAGCGTACTTTAATTGATAAGGTAAGACTTTGACCAACAGTTACTCTATTAATATGTGGGGTTACTCTATTAATATGTGGTTTATGTGATATAAAATCATAATCGTAAGTGAGTACTTCTAAATATGAATCTAATGGTATCTATTTTATGTCACATACATTACATACTAATAGAGTAATTGTTTATTAAAATCTTGTCTTAACAAATGAAAATACATCTTATATATCTGAACGGAGGGAGTACTAGTACAATTGAGATGTATCCTTATGAAAAAAGTAAAATTCTCATACAGTGACTAATTATTAGAAATTTCTCTATGAAAAAGGTAAAATTCGTATACAATGACTAATTACTAGAAATTTCTCTATGATATTGTGTTAGACAAAATATGCATCCATGCGTTTTTGACATATATGCTTGCTCACCCCATCCAAACTTAAATCACAAAGATAAAGAAAAAAATAGCAGATATCTTGCTGGATATTCATCGATGGATGGGCAAATTCAGTTTCAAGATACGTAGTTGGAACCATATGAATTTCTTCATTAATTATTTCTCCACACTCCTCAATTTAATATGGACTGTTTGGTGAAAATGGTTATTTCTCCACACTCCTTAATTTAATATGGACTGTTTGCTGAAAATGAGTATGAGACTAATAAATGCTATCAGTTTAAAAATATTCTTTATTTTATATGGCAGTCGATCTACCGTTTCAATCTTAAATTTCTTATACCACGTTGTCATTGAATTTAGCACATCAAAGCTAAGACCCGAACTAGACGTGTCTCCTTTTTTTGCGAAAATACAAAACAGACGAATACATCGCGATACACATCACATTTGCACCATCATAGATACACGTGCATGTCTCCAAAACATGCTAGGATAATTTTCTAGGATCCATTGGCCTGACTTAATTACCATGGGCATATGTTATCCTGTTAACTCGGATATGTACGTGTAATCTGAATAAATACCTCACACCGTGTTACTTCTAGGGAAGTGCCAATAACATGTAGTTTTTAACTGACGCGGATTAGTATAATGGGAGATTGTATATTATTTCCAACCGCGTTATTTTGCCCGATTGGAAAAAGCATTTTTGTGAGAGGGGTCAGTTGTAGAGCTGTCAGGAAAATGATTCGGCCGACATGGATATTCACGTTTGTGGTAATGATCATATCTAGCCAGCATGTGCTTCTAAAACATATGAGATGCCTGGAAAGCCTATGAATTAAAAAGCAGCGCGGCTGCATATAACCGGCCAACCAGAATCATACCCAAGTGTTTAGAGAGTTTTAAGCTAGCTCATGACTTTTCTTGAACTCAAATCGAATTTGCCATTTAGTTTGAAACATAACTATGAGTTTGACCATTAATTCCTGTATGGCCCACATACGAATGTCAACTAGGTCATATATAGCATGCCATAAGGTGACGCAGCTGCCGACATCCATTGGATGGTTTGTTTTGGGGAACTTATTGTCCTTTAGATCGATGCACGTAATTCTGGAAACGAACACATAAATACAACTTTCAGTTACGCACATCATTGTACTTGCGTCCGTTGCTTTTTATAACCTAGCTACGTGCATATATAACATGGTTACAGATTTACTATACACATCATTGTACTTGCGTGTGTTTGTTTTCTAACTTACGCACATATATAACACGGTTACATATTTACTTCACTTGGCTCCTGACCTCAGTAGTTTTTTTCCTGGTTCTCGGCGATGACGCCGGCGAAACCGGTCGCCGTGGAGAGGCGAAGAAGGCCGCTCGGCGGCATTGCCAGCCGGCTCCTCCGCATGGTCGTCATCTGATCAGTGTCGTGCGGTTCAACGCCCTCACGTATACATACGCGTACTCCTCGAAACTATGGATTTATACAACCAATGCGAGTGACGAAATCTCAAAACCGGGTGGCCACCTGCGTGGTCTTGGCCGTTTCCAGGGGACTATATATTTTACGCGTCAGGTAGAGTAGTTTGATGCGTTCTAGCAGCCTGAGAGACGTACCGGAGCCGTGATGGAGTATGCAATGATGCAACTTCGACGTAGAGATATGCATGCAACTTGCAGAAAAGGATACATAAAAATCAAGTGGTTGGACCTACATTTAGTTAGTTCCGACCATTTTTCTACGGAAAACTGCGGGCAAGTACGATATGCCTACGTTGTTCAGCAAGAAATATTTAGCCAAACTCATCGCTCACTGTTAATTAAGATGCATGCATGCTATGCAAATTTGTCGAGATTAGTAGCGCTTCAATGCAAGAAAATGCTCTTGCATGCAAAAATACAAAATGGCTTGAAATATCAACAATGGAATAACAATTGTGTGTGGAGAGTCACCTAAAGTTTTTTTAAATTTTACTCACTACTCGTAAATAGCTATCATTTTAAACATTGATACGGTTATCAATGTACATTTTTGACTATTATTATATATATGTGTTAACAACAAATTATGAAAAATTATTTTTTGAAAATATTTCTTATGAAAAGTCTAATGATGCTATTTTCACCTCACCAATATAAATAATTTTAACTTATTAGTAGTCAAATTTAGAAAATTTTGACTGTATGCTTTCTAAATGTCACCTATTTTCAAACATATGTAGTAGTTGATTTTGCAAATCAACACCCCACCTCAATGCTTCCTCACCAAATGCCTTCCTTTCTTTTCCTTATTTAGTGTGACGTGCCGAAGGCAACACATCCATGGCCGGAGGTGATGGCGATACACCGAACAAGAGGAAGAAAGGTTACGGTGTGTGTAGATCCATGGAAAAAAGGAAGAAGGACAACGACAAGGAAAAAGGGAGAAGGGCGATTGACATAATCTAGATTAGGGAGAAGGGCGATTGACATAATCTAGATCCAATGGCTAGAAAATGTGAATGAGATTTACATCTTGTTTGGTTCCCATGAATTGAGCATAGAATTGAAGAATTAATATTGGTATAAATAGGGGTATTCAGCTGCCACAAGAATTGGAGTCATAAATTTCAACCCAACTGTAAAAGGTGAGAACATAACTAAACCAACTCTTTACTATGAGTAAAGAAGACTACCTCCACAAGACTGTGGGTCCCACCTACTCACTTGGCGCCATCAGTATGCACGGAGTTACTCTCTATGAACCAAGTCACCCTAAAAATTTCAAATGACCTCGTGAAATTTTTATGGTGTGAGCACGAAGTTGAAGTTCAAAATACCGAAGTTTACTTAGAGCCATCTCTACAAGTCCGTGGGACCAAACTACACACTTTAGTCTATCAATATGCACAAAGTAGCTTCTCTGCACATGAACAATGCCATCATATTTCAGTTGATTTTGAGAAAATTATATGGCTTGAATGCGAGGAAAATTCTAAATGTCGAACTCTTCAAATGAAGAACTTCTATTTCTATGTGACATCCAAACATGAAAATTGGAACTGGAATCTTCTAAAGTCAAATCCAAGTTGTATTTGAAAAGGATTTGAAACCTGATTGAATGAATTGAATTCAATTCTTGGGATGAATCTTCTAGAACCATATTCAAATTGTATTAAAATAGGATTAATCTGGAATCGGAGTGAATGAATCTAATTCAATTTTTAGGAGCCAAACGAGTTGTTTTTGGAATTTTGAGGAGACAGATGCATCCATCCAAATATGTTTTATGCAAGTACATGGAAGATTTGACAATCTTTCATAGTCATAACTCTTGGATACACCGCTTATGATTAGATCTAACATGCGACGATGTGACTCTAAAGAAAGCTGTCGAATACAAATACTAAATCAGTCCATGGAAGAATACTGCTCAGCAGGTTGTATATATACACTGTTTTGGAGTTGTTTATATCAAGGCAATTGATTGATAGATCGTTAATTAAATGAATAAATGTTAACCAAAGGAAACAGCAATATAAACATCATATATAGAGATGCGATGAAATGTCTAATCAAAATATTTTATCTATTACACGTTAATGAACAGTAGGATGTTTATGAAGAATTCTGTAGCTAGGGTGCACATGATTACCTACTTGTGTGTGCTCTCCTCGGTTTTGCCTTCAAAATTAATTAGCAAAAGTAACCGGAAGTGGTTTGCATGCTAAGTTAGCAAGTATAACCACCCACAAATACACGTATCGTTAGCAATATTATGTGCTATTACATCGCGTCACAATGTAGTGATGCATGGATAGTTCTAGTTTGTATTGTGACTACTCCACCCACAAACGCATGCATGGACCTTGGTGGCTACTGCCTCTCCCCCACTCCATCACTGCAGCAAAATAGGTTGGCTGCTTCCAAAAATAGAATAAGCTTGTCAAGTAGCTGAATCTAAATTTAAATTTATAGTAGGTGTACATTATGGTAAGCATGTGAAGACATGGTCATGTGCCTCCCAACCAAATGCGACAGTACATGACAAATATGCTGGGAGATAAGTTGAATTTCATGTCACTAATTAAACACTGCTACTTTCTTAGGATACTTGAACTATCATTACTGTAGCTCTCCAATGTCCCTAGAAAACAAGATTCAGATCTTCTAGCTCAACTCATATTTTACTTCTACAAGTGTACTTTTCCTCGCACAATTGTATTTTAGAGCAAGTTAAAGCCTACCATGTGCACAATGACTCAAGACTAGTGTACTTTTCCTCACTTATGTATGCTTACTGTTGGCTGACGGGTTTAACCAACATGTTGTCACAGCTAAGTGGCAGGCTCCAAACTACCAAACGTACGTATCAATTTGGTGGGAAATTAAAACAACATGTAAACAAGCCCTAAACGCCAAACTTGTAAAATCGGTTGCCTATCATCATCAACGTGGTCCTCTACATCACCCTATCATATACAGATTTGATGGGGTCCCTTGTCTTGTTTTATATCAAAGGAACAAAAATGTAAACATAAAATTTCACTCTGATTTTTTGGGGTCTTTGTTTTCCCCTGCTTGCTTTGTTGTCATATTTTGTCTTTTTATCCCCCAATTTGCATCTACTCCAGCAACCTGCTGTACGTCCGTTGTCATCTTACTCTGCAAAAGGATTACTAAGTATTCATATATGTATTACTGTAGTGACTAAGATTTATTCATTTCAGTGAAAAATTGCTGAATTACTCATAGTAGTATCTTAAACTGGTTGCAGTGAATCATTCTATTATAGGCAAGGGAATCCTCATCCATATCCAAAAAAAAAGCTATAAATTGTACCTGGTACCAACCAGATGCAAACAAGTGAACTAAACAAAATATGGATTGCTTCTGGTTCCTCATCTCACAGATTGGCAAAAAGAAAGTTACTAAAAGTTACTGCTGAAACGGACAGGAGAGTGTGGCAGTCAACAATCTCTTCTCCCCCTTCTGATTCTTCATCAGTCTGCAGCCAAAGGCAAAAAAGCTAGCAGAGCCCCAGAAACAGGCAGGAGCCTTAGATCAGAGACCAAAGTAAGTGGAAACCTTTTCTAGGAGTATTCTAACTTTGAGAGTATTTTGAGTGCCTACATAATGTGTTTCTTCCGGAAAAAAATTCATCCTAGGTACTACATGTAGATTAATTGTAGAGACACTGAGATCCCTGATTACAAAACAAAATGAAGCATTGTTCATAACAGAATCATACTAGTAAGCTATTCAAGATATATACAAAAAGATTACAGATTTGGACAAGTATTTATGAGAGCGCGTCAGCTGTGCAAGTTCATGTGCTGCCCACTCATCACCATCCTTTCCCAACTGAACAGCCCCACAGGAACAGAGAAAGCTAGAGAGGGAAATTAAGAAAGAGAAACCATGTACTCCTACCTATCCTGCTGCAGCTTTCATTTTCTCAAAGAGGAGAGGGAGAGTGAGTTCATTAGTTGGATTGCTACAGCAGGAGCTCTCACATAGACATAGCTAGCCTGCTTAGACATCTATAAAAGAAGCCCATATACTGCCATCAACAGGAGGACCGTATACCAGAACCCCCCACACGCATGATCTGTACTGTCTCCTCTCCTCTCTTCCTTGCTCAAAGCTAAGATCAAGACCTTCCCGGAAGCAAGCTAGCTAGGCCGACCGGCCGGACACCAGTACCACCACAGCTGATTGATTGATTGATCAATCATCTGCTCTGCTGCCTCTAGAGCCTCAGCAAGGCACAGGTGCGTAGCTGATCTACAGCTAGCTAGCCAGTGTATATTCAGTTATACACTACTAGTCGTCTACTACTACTAGCACTCCAAAACCTCCAATATATGTTCATTGCAGCTTAGTTTGGTTCTTGAAGAAAAGTTTGTAGTAGTGAAAACTTGCTTCTTGCTCAGGCCTGTCTTGGCTGACTTCCTCGTCGGCGGACCGTGTCTCGGTGTGGGTCGTCGGCCGTTGTTGAAGGTGTGCTAGCTCCCTGAGGAGCTTCCCGGCTGATCCCTCGGCGAAGCTACCTCGGGCGTTTCACTCCTTTCCGTCAATCATCTATCCGACTCGATCTCACAGGTATGAACAGAACAGAACCTGTGTGCCTAACTGCGTATTAATCACGACTCTATAATAATCAGCTGATGTGATTTCATGCATACAACCTTACTAAGTTACTTAGCATGTCAGTAACATATTAGTGAGTGTTATTCACCTCCTTTCCATAGAGAGAGATGCATGCCTGCGCGCGCATGAGTTGTATTTCTTTTTTTACATGTCTTCGCATCGGCGTCAGGCACACACACGCGTGATTTTTATAGGTGATTTACATGAACTAGCTTAGGCTCCTGGTAATTAAGTATGGCGTAGGATACAGATGACGGCGTGTGATTTTGAGGTTCGAGACATCTCTGGTTTCACCCTCGCGCGCGCTGTCCTTGTCCGCCCATCAATGCCTCACCCCGCGTGGCACTGTCCCTGATGTTTCCACCTTGTGCTCGATCCACAGCTCGATTTTGATTCCCTAGTGTCAGCCTCCGATCGCTCTCGTATGATTCGTGTGGCGGATATACAATTTGCTAACACTTTCGCTCCCTTTTACGTGCAGCCGTCCCAGAATCCTTGCGCCAGTCGTTGATCCGTTTCTTCAACTAATTAATTAACTCTCCCGGAGGCGGCGGCGGCGTGGCGATGGACGCCGCCTTCGGCTGGGCCGGCGCCGGCCAGCACGACGATGTCTTCCTGCCGCGTTCGGTGGGTGAGCTGAGCTGCGGCCGGTTCGAGCTGGACGACGCTTTCCTGGGCGCGTGCTTCGGCCAGCAGCTCCAGTGCGATGGCGGCGACGTCGGTGGTGGTGGTGCCGGGGGTGGGGCGTGTCAGGTGATCAGCTCGAGTTACGATGCCGTGGGAGGCGCGGCGGGCGTTGCGAGCGACCCGATGGGGTTCTTGACCTCGGGGGTCGACGCGTTCGCGTCGGTCGTCGACAGCGCCGGTGGGCACAACGGCCTGCTCGACACGGCGCTCGCCTTCTCCAGGGAGCTCGCCTGCGGCGAGGGCGACAGCGGGGCCGTCTCGAACGGCGCCATGTTCTCCGGCTACAGCGGCAACATCTCCTCCGGGGAGTCAAACAACTACAGCGGCAGCGGCGGCGGCCACGACGCCGAGGTGGGGTCGCCGACGTCCACTATATCGCCCACCACCACGCCGTGGCTTCCCCGGACGACGTCGGCCCACCAGGCGGCGCTCCATCCCAAGCGGACGCTGGCCGACGACTACCCCACCATAGCAACCGCGCCACCTGCGCCGCCGCTCCCTCTCCTCGGCGCAAAGCGGAAGGCGACAACCACAACGGCGACAAGCATCACCTTCGGCCAGGGCGCCCACGACACAGCCACGGGAGCTGCCGGCGGGTACGAGCCGGACATGGAGGCGATAGCGCAGGTGAAGGAGATGATCTACCGCGCGGCGGCCATGCGCCCGGTGAGCCTCGCCACGGAGGCCCCTGCGGCGGACAGCAAGCCCCGGCGCAAGAACGTGCGCATCTCGAGTGACCCGCAGACCGTCGCGGCGCGGCTCCGGCGGGAGCGCGTCAGCGACCGCCTCCGCGTGCTGCAGAAGCTGGTCCCCGGCGGCAGCAAGATGGACACAGCGTCCATGCTGGACGAGGCCGCCAGCTACCTCAAGTTCCTCAAGTCCCAGGTCCAGGCGCTGGAAACCCTAGGCACCACCACCACCACCACCACGGCCACCAGGAGCAGCAGCAGCACGGCCAGGTTACAGCAGCATTATTACAGCAACAACCCTGGGTTTCTTGGATTTTCGAGAAATAACAACAGCATTTCAGTCTTTGGAGATCCTAATGGAAATGCTACGAAACTGTTATAGTACTGTTTAATTAGTATGAGTTGTCGTCTATATATACGTACATCGGTACATGTTGATGTTTTGTACTGTTTCAGGTCTTGGTGTTAAGAGTACGTACGTTCTTACGGTCGGAGTATACTACGTACATATTAAGGTTGCAGTAGTAGTAGTCATGTACTTGCGCAGAATTAATTTGGATCCGCTGCATCGTCGGGGCAATTCAACTGCAGTGAGAGACCGGGGCCTGCCATCTGACTGGAAAAAAAAGAGATTCAATTGTACTCTAGAACATAAGTGTCTGGATGAACGGCGTGCATGAGAAATTGTAGCCAGAGTTTCATCTAAAAAAGTTTTTAGGCAGAGTTTTCTTACATGAATTGATTTCTAATTCATGAGAAAGCTAACCGATCTAGAGCGTACATGCATGTTGCTTTTCTTCTTCTCATCATCGATCTGGTTGCTGCACAGTCATGCATACCGTCACTCGCACAATCACCGAGCTACCGTAGCTGATTCGATCATTCCAAATGTGTGCCAATCCTGATTAGACACTTTTCCTTCTCCTTTTGTCCAAACGCAAGAAATCTCGATTCGAAGTGCAAAAGGGAGCTGAGGGATCGAGATTGGCAGATATATAGATATCTGATAAAGGCTCAACCTTTTTTTTATCAAAGATGATCTAGATGCTATATCTATCTCCCTTCTAATCTAGCTATGAATATATCTCGTCTTTTTATCTTATCTCTATATATCATGCATGCTGGCAGCTGGTCCAGGCTTTTTGCATGCTGATGATAAAAAGTGTGTGGGAATTGGGATTAAGTTAAGAACGGAAAGGCCCTTTTGCTGCTGGCCTAGCCTGCCCGCGCGCTAACCGATTACCTACCTTTCCTCTCCATGCATGCATCGATCAACGCATGCTCCAAAGCAGGCAGGGTAAAACCCTAGACGCACTGCCACTGCATGCACCATTCGATCACGGAAAAGTGTTGCGGTCGGGCGTCCGGGGCGATGTTTCGCTCGGACGCACGCCGCAGACTTCACGTGCCCCCTCGTTTGGCACACTCACGTGTTCTCAGCAGCAATATCAGCCTCTCATCTCTCGTCTCTCTCTCATGCAATACTGCAGCTCTTCAATGTCTCTGTCTCTCTCCTCAAGTTCGTTTGGATTTGGTCACCTGGAGGCGCCCAACCTCCTCCCATGCGCTGCCCTTCCAGATCCGGCCTCCTCTGAGTGCGCAACCACCGGATCCGTACTCAGCAGAGTTCCAGTGCGATGGGATGTGGAGGGAGCACAACCGGAGCCCACGGTGCCAATAAGCGACCACAAAGCCGAGGTTGGTGACGGCGGCGAGGAAGGATCCCAACGCCAATGTTTGCGGCTCCCTCCACTCGGGCCGGTGCTGACACAGGCTTGAGGACGAAGGCTCCGGTGCAGAGAGGATTTGGATAGGGCCAAGCATCCCCAACCTCCGTGGTAGTCCAACGTCCCGTGCCGCCACCCTTGTACTCCGCCAGATCAGGCCGCCGTGGGTACAAGAGTACACACCACCGTCGTCTTCATCTACAACGGCGGTTGGCCTTCCCGTATGTTGACGTCGTGGATCCGGCCATCCCAAGGCCCTCGTATAGCTCCGTCGACGTCTCACGCCACCTACTACTCCATCAGATCTGGCCAGTGCAGATCTAGCTAGCCCTAACAGCTTGTTTGGTTGGAGGGAATTAGAGCTAGGGAATGGGAGTTAAGGGTACTTGGGACTAAATGTCATCTGTTTGGTTGGGGGGAATGGGAGTTAAGTGTACTTGGGACTAAATGTTATCTATTTGGTTGGGGGGAATGGGAGTTTAAAAGGGAAGGGGAAAGGGAATTGGTAAATGAAATTCCCATCAATCTCTTCCTTGGTTAGAACCTGGTAATTCATGGGAGGAAGAGGTAATTGATACTAATCTCTACTCACTGCCAAACGGGGGATTGGGAGTAAATAGCTATTTCTCTTGCCTCATCCCTACGTCTACTCCCACCTCTAAATTCCTATTCCCCATCCATCCGGTTGCCAAACATGCTGTAAGGTCCACATCAGAAGTCTAGATGTAGAAGAAGGCAAGGGAAGAGTGGTGATTTTTGGTGGATTTTTTGTTCATCTCGCAACAACACAGTCCCTATGTTACGATGTATGCAAGTCAATAATTGATGTTCAAGTGAATTTGTTCAGTGTTGCAACACACATTTTTGTTTTTGCAATTAGTTTATTTCATGTGTTGCACGAACATACCTGAATTTTATATGAATTTTCTAAAATTCCCATGGAACATGTCTGAAATTTGTCCCAAACTTGATTAATCTTCATTTAAACATGTGCGTTTTTTTAAACATCATTGAATTCTTTTCTTAAACAGGTTCATAATATGATAATAACATGGCTCAAAATTTAGTGAAATTCATGTGAAACATGCTTGAAATTTGTCCAAAACATGTTTGAAACTGATACAAGTGTGGTAAAATATTTGTGAAACTCTAGTGAAACAGGCTTGAAAGTTTTCTAAAAATTGTATGAAAACATTTTCTAAATTTTTTTTGAAACCTTTGACAGTTATCTGAAACATGTACAAAAACTAGAACAAATTTGAATAAAAAAATTATGAAATTTTGGTGACACAGGCTTGAAAATAGTCTAAAACTATTTTGTGAAATTATGTTGAAACCATTTGATTTTTAAAACATGTATACAACCATATACCAAATTTCAATGAAACCAATAATTATTTGAAAACACCCATATAAGTATGTGACCAAGTCGAGGCAGGGAGGGAGAGAGGCATTAACGCTGTAGGAGGAGGCTTCACGTGAGAAAAAGTACCCTTGCATGTAAGGTGAGGACCACAAGGTGCATGTGGTTTGTGGAATGGCAACCTGACTTTAAGATTTGTTTCAATCCAATGGCTAGGTAGGCCTCCGATGCCTAGCTGCTCCATTCGCTCACAGGCCTCATCATAGTGGTGGTATAGGTAGTACTGCAGTACTAGTTAGAATGGAATCATGGCGCACATGATTAAGTGCTTGTCGAGGGCATACTAATTAGGGCACATCCTTTTCCTATCGCACACTAGCTTGGTCTCATCTTTGCTCTTATCAACGAATCATCTCCAAGGTAAGTTTTTTGGTCACGTGAAGGCGAGAGGGTGTGGTTTTTATTTGTGAACGAAACAACCTTGACTTTTGTACCAAGACACTTTTAATAATTTAGTAACAAGTAAATATCTGTTAGAGAGACCTCATCCTCTTAAATTGATATATAATATTTTGTTATTACTGTGAGTTGATGTATTATCTTCATTTAATAATGAGTTTAGTACGAACTGTGGAGATGATGTGAAGGGGGGAGGGGAGGAGTGCAGTGCAGTTCGCACCATGCACTTTTGCAGGAGGCTTTTGGGCTGGGAGATGCAGTGCCAGAGCTGCAGGGAACGGTATCGGTACCACATCCACAGGCACTGCGCGCTTTGATTGGGCCGCCTGCAGAGATGCCAAAAGACATTCTCCCTTTGGGGCTAGCTGCTGACCCCGCCATGTCATGTGTGCCACTGCCACGGCAGGCGCCTGCCCCCTGCCGCGCGCTGCCACCCCTTGAATTCGTGTCGAAACGGAAGCGTGCGCCTGGAGAAGACCACCACCCTACCCTCGGAAAGGTGTATTTCCTGCGACGTCGACTCATTGCTCATCACATGCAGTACACCCACACCCTTCTCTCCCTCTCTATCTCTCTCCGTTTTCTGCATGATTTCGGGAAGCACTTGCGCGCTTGCAAGTCAGCTCGAGAATTTTCTTGTTTCTTTCTCCGTGTCGATCTGCGTGTAACAGGAGAGACCTGATCGGTGGTGGTATAGTTTGCTACGTCATTCGATCGATGATCGATCGACGGTGTGACCGTGCATGTGACTATGAGTGGGAAGGGAATAATATTAGGAGTACGTACGACCGAGAGTTCTTGATTGCAAAAACTGACTCTGACTAGCCGTACCGCTTGATGATGCATCTAGAGAACGGCTGGTAATTCACTAAAGGGCGCAAACTAAAGCACGTCCACTTTCTAGCTAGAAGTTCGTTCGTTTGGTTGGTTACACGCATCACCGGCGCAAAGGATACGTGTGGGAATTGACCTTGTTTCTAGCGCGGAGCGACTCAAGATCGACTAAAGCCGAGTTTGGCCGATCTCCGCGCGCTCGGTTACAAAACGAGCGTGGCTAGCTCGCCCGATTTTGGCTCGGTGCAGCGTAATTTTAGGGTTGTTTAGTTGATAGCCTAATACTCAATTTATGGCTACTGAAGTGTGCTATACAAAAAAATGATAAAATAATTGATAGAATACGCAAAAGCTAGTTACATAAATGAGATTATCATAATCTATGCAATGTCAAATATAATCTAAGTTTGACACGTTTAAGCTTATGTGTGTCAACAAATTTTGAACAGTGTTCGGTTGGTCGATATGCCATACTTTATTATTTATATAGCACATGCATCATAGATTTAGTTTAGTGACAACATTTTTCACAAGTATGACAATAATTTTTTTGACAATATTATTGTGGCAAGCCACACTTACAGAGCTAGCTTTAAACAAACATGGTCTTACTTCCTGATCATCCAGGTGTTGAGATTCAATTTTGTGTACAATATAGTTAGATGGTATAGTTGATATGCATACGTCCAGAAATAAGCTTCTACATTTATTAGTATGTAATTTATGTGATATATAATCCACAAATAATTACTTTTAGATATAAATTTGATGACATTAATTTTTTATCACATATATTATACATTAGTAAAATAAAAATCGATAAAAATATTATCTTATAATCAATAAAAATAACAGAACGAGTAGTGCGATAGGACTCGATGGCCCGATCCTCCTCACCTCAGGACCGGCGTAGGGTGCCTCCCTAGCCTAGCCCTGGCTAGTGATACCCTCGTCAGTGATTGGCAAGAGGCGTTCGTTCGTTCGCTTGCTGATCACGTACCTGACCTGAGCTCTCTCGGGATTCTGAATACTCGGGACTTGGGAGTCGGGCTACCTCTTTTGTTCACGAATAGGCACCGTGCCACAGCACCGCCTTTGGGGCTCGGCGCGCGGGCCGTGCGTCTACGACGTCATGGCGGCTGATTTGACCATAGACCGTCCATGACTCGACGCATATACGTACGTTTGCGCGCAGGGCATGCATTCACTCTGTTCAGTTCAGCACCCGGGTTGGGCGTTGTTCGCAGTCGTCATTACGAATTAATACCGCGCATCGCAGAAAACGGATCCTTCTGGTGTACAATATCCTCCAGTGGAAATTTTTGATCGATGCAGCAGAGAGCCAACACGTGTGAGCAGACGCAAACGCTTCATGCTCACGCATTGCCGAAGGGAAATTAGTACGGAATAGTTTGCGCTCACGCTTTCCTATTTCAGGATTCGCAAACCACGCTAAGATGCTATTCGTTTCAGAAGAGTTCTCCGGTGTTCCTTCCGTTAAAGGAAACCCAACGCATCAGCAAGAGATTCCCTAGTCTTCAAGCTTGGACATATCGCAATCAACCCCTGATGCTGGTCTTACCCTTCTCCCCACCCATTCCACAAAAGGGCAGCAAATCAAGTATGAGATACGGCCGTATCGCACACGACCCACTTGCCAACCTAGCTCAGCAACTTCTACGCTAGCGTCTAAATCAGCATGCACACCAGCAGAACTGCCCCACATACTACACAATAATTCAGAAAGTGTCTTTCGCAACCCAAACTCAGCCAAAGTCGACAACGATAACAAGTTGGCCATGGAGCCGTCTCATCAAAATAATTAGACGGTAGACAATGACAACAGTTAAGAATTCCGGGATACACATTCTCTATGGTGTAATAAAACAGGATGCATGACCAAAAGAAATAAGTACTTCAGACATCTTAAGAAAAAGAGAAATCAACACAAGTCATCTTTTTTACCCCTTTTTTCTGGATAGTTTACATGAGAGAAGTGTCACTATACATTACATGACATGAGCCACTCGAATGTTTGGGGAAACAAATGAAATTGGAGAGACAACCTGCGTTGTCCAATGTACAGCGTTCAGACAAGCGTATCACACAATTGCTGAGCACAAATAATTTGGAGGACCTACCTGGAAGTAGGCCTAATGAGCGAGCTTAAAGTAGAGTATGATTAGGATGGCCAGAACAAGAGCTGCAATGATTCCCACAATGACCCACTTGTTCCTGTCCATCCTCTTTGACATTGCCGCCAGGATCTTTTTACTCTTGCCAACGTTATCATCAACCCCATGCAACTATGAGCAAGACCAGAAGGATCTCATTAACATAGGTATAAATTTAAAAAAGAGCAAAGCATGGTACTGTTGACATTTGCGTGCAAGTAACGATGTTAGCAGACTAACATACTAAGGATGTGGATCGTGCTGCAAAGTATTTAAGACAACACACTTTTTCACAGGATTTTTAAATAATGTACTGAACCGATGAAATTGTGCAGAAATAAAAAAAATCTCATATTCAAATTCAATAAATGAATCAGCGATCACATCATGCATGTTGTACTAAAAGTGAGGTCGCAATTTGCTCTTTATGTCCACTGGAGCAAGGCGATGAGATTTGTTGTTTTAACTTCCAAAAGAATTAGTGAGTGCCCCAAGCCCTTGCACCGTGGAGACCGAATAAAGGATATTTTACTCCTTTTATGCTATCACAGTATCACCAAATAGGGTAGGAAAATCTCATCGTCATTCATATATAAATAGAACAATAGCAAGTGATGCAGAACAGAATAGAAGTTCATCCCCACATAATAGAGTAACAGGCATGAATGACAACTCTACACATCTAAAAGAGTACGATTTAATTTCCAAAAGAAGTTACAGAAGCATTACAGAAACAGTGCGCTTTCACCAAAGTGCAAATTATTCATGTAATAGAATATCTTAGGTCGTGGGCAATCCGATCCAACTCCAGAGACTAATAAAATAATGAATTGTTCAAGTTGGAGACATTTTCAGAGCTGCTACACCTGATACAATGTTAATCAACTAGAATCACTACCTTTTAATTTTGATAATATATCCTGCATAAGCAAAAGCCAAACTTAACTTACTATAAATGTAGCACACAAATCTAGAACCTAAATGCAGCACTCTATGTTTTGCTAGTTAGTTAGAGTTATTGCAGCTGATCTACCTGTAAAGCTAGAAAATAACAACCAGGTTGGCTGGAGCGATGAACAGAAGAGATATGTAGACATGTAGTAGATACAACGATGGATCGCATAACATTACGAGGAAAGTAAATCCAAATAGTAGGTAAAGCAGTTATGACAGGCTACGTACGGTAGTGTGAGCATGCAGTAGTGACTGCCGTTGTTGATGAAGGTCTTGAAGAATTGACACACCAAGGTCTTCTGTTTCCAACATAGTTCTTTGGCTCTCTTTAATTCTGTCAGTGGACTGATTCAGTCGTTCCGTTGTCATCATCAACCTTCCCCTCTGATCAGTAGACACCTGAGATCAGAAATAATTCCCCAAGTACAACATAAGTACTACAAAAGAGCAACCAACAAGAACTTTGAGGGAATGCTTAAGAACTCTGAATGAACATAGTAATGTAGCATTATCATATACAGTAGAAAAACATGTCAGACCGAGAACAATAATTCCAGAATACAAAAAGGCAACATTCCAAGAAGATATGGCGACATCCAGGAATAATAAGGTAGATAAGGCAGTCCTTTCCAAAAATATTAAGCAGCCTTCTATAAGAAGATTGAAATTAGAGTTGCCTAGGAATAGCTGGTATGATATTCCTGACATCAGCAAACATTTTTTATGTACAGAATAGATATTGACTCGATATTTCATAATGCAGTAAGAACAAGTACAACTCTTAAGCACGCACAGATATGATCCTGCACTCTGCAGTTTACTTGTTTCCATCAGTGTTTCCTCTGTCACTTTGCTTCCATACGAACATAATCATGGTTGAGATGAAAACAGTGTCTTTCCTCAATAAAGATAACGAAATGCAACCCAAATTTTGAAAAAAATCATAGTTAGTGAGGGGACACATGGAGATAAAGGCTGGGTCCTTGGATTTCAAATCAGTGGTGTAGTGGAAGACAATGGCCATTAAGAATCCAAATCTATAAGTAAATTAACATAGGAAATAATTTGATATATGCTTTTAAATTCCGACATTAGCATGTGGTTACCCATAGAACATAAAAAAGGAATATTGGATAAAGGCCACTGCAATGATCATCATTTGAGAAATGTTATTCTTTCTTAATTTTGGCAAGTAGAAAGACATCACGAGAAATGTCATCGCAATCATCAACATTTTGTGACATCTCATTTCAGTCATATTCATT
The DNA here is from genome assembly GCA_019208055.1 of Stipa capillata. NCBI lineage: Eukaryota > Viridiplantae > Streptophyta > Magnoliopsida > Poales > Poaceae > Stipa > Stipa capillata. The sequence goes on along the minus strand of JAGXJF010003186.1, from coordinate 88,515 downwards.
TTGGGAAATCCCATTGCAACTGTCAGATTTGAAAAGTGCCACTGCAAATACGAGAAACTCTTTAAAAAGCTAGTACTCCCCATATTATGCTAAACTGGTAATAAAGGACCAAATGGCTTCATCTTCCTCTTGAGCCTTGACCAAGCCACACCTCCCTCTTGTGCCCTGTAGGGTCAGCGACGACATTGTTGTTGAGCCTGTACTTGCGGCTCAGCGAGAGCAGCATCTGATTGGCTGTATCGATAACATGCACGTCGAACCAAACTGACATCACAAGCTGCCGGTCCTACTTGACCACTCTCTAAACTTTTGATCCTGTTCCAAATGCTCCCAATTTCTCCCCACAAATATCCTCATTGTACCAGGTAGGTAAAATTTGCATAAACACCTGAGAATGTACTCAAGGAATAAGTGGACATGGACGGTGTCGTAGGTACACGCCTAGACAATGAGAGAAAGGCACCCCATTCGGTTATGAGGGCCTAGGGGGGCGCGCAGGGGACACAAGCGAGTGAAGAACAAGCGCGACTAGGTTCCAAGAGACAAATCGTTTATTTCTTTCGGGAATTAGGGTTACAAATGAGGAAGTGAGAAAAATGGATCCCCTTCCCCTTTGCCCTTGGGGCTGTATTTATAGAGAAGGAGGCGGGATGGAGGTAAGGAATTTACAAGTTTGCCCCTTGGGGATACAAAAAATTCATGAGGGTTTTTAGACTAACTACATAGCACTTAATTATACACCGTCGATTTAGATGTAGCGCACAGACATGCCTCCAACAGACGGCAAGTGGCGGATCTGTATGGTGTATAGGATGGACGCGGCAGACACGGAGCACATGCTAGAGAGCATGTGACATGTGCCGTGCATCATACTCACGGCCATGAGCACACACCAGAGTGATGACAGAGTATGGCATGCTCAAGGTCATCTATGCAAATGCAAGGAAAAAAAGGGAGGTGTGGCTTGGTCAAGAGGAAGGGAGGTGTGGCTTGGTCAAGAGGAAGACTTTTAGGGCATTTTAGTCCAACATTAGCATTATATGGAGGAATGATATTTCTCAAAGCATCGCAATTACAACTTGCTTCTCAAGTGATGACTATTGTAGTGGCTTTTGGAAACACCCCACCCCTCCCCTAAGGAGAGATGTCAGAGTCAATCTAACAGGCATGACTGGCATCAACATACGAAAACCCACAAACTCATTATGATGACACTTCTAAACCATTAATACTACTAATATTATACATTCAAATGTCCTAGCAATACAGAAAGCAACATACAAATATGCTAACATGGGACCTAACAAAATTGTAAATTGAATTACCCAATTGACAAGGCAATCAAACTATAAAGTAAAAAAAATGTTTATGTTCATAGTTCGCACACTGTCTGATGCTGTGTCACGAAATTATTAACCTTGTCACTGCACACAATCTAACCATAATTGAGAGTGAGCAACATTACAAAATATAACTTCAATGACACACTCAAAGACAGATTGAACTAATGGACAAAGACAGATTGAACTAATGGAGTACTATACCTAACTGAAGTTCATTACAAGAATAGTTATTTAATCATGGGTTGGTTCCACAATACTGTCAGTGACCTATATAGGGATCCTGCCACATTTGAACAAACACAACATGTGATACTCGATCATCATTTAAGCACCAACCAAATCAGATAACATCAAGTGTCACATTTAAAAGTATACATACAGTTAGTTATCAGCAAATTAAGAGCTCACAAACACCCTAATGTTCCCACGCAATATACAAAGAATACCGTAATTTGATATAGGTTACATACTACAACAGCAACATAATTAACAAAATCAGACACCTGTGGAGGCTTCAATGTCAACCCACATTTCATACACGTAATCTATGTGTCAATTGAACTAACAGGAATCAGAGAACTCACCGCAAGCGTGTCAGCCATGCCAGCCTCAAGGAGCTCATCCCGTGTAGCTTGCCTCGCGTTGGGCGCCGAGATCCTCTTTAGCTCACTCTTGAGGTTGTTGAGGTCAGATTTGTACTCCCTAAGCTTCGCTAGCAAACCTGCCTTCACGCTAGGCTGCAGGCTCCTTGCCTCCAGGTCCATCTTCCGAATCTATAAAGACGTAAAAAATAAATCATCAAGTACTGCCTCCTACCTCCCAAATGAAACAAGCGCACGTAGTCTCAGACACAATCTACAAAACTCCTCCCAAATCATAGTCACACCGTTAGGCACCCAAAACGATAGACTACACCTCCCAAAATCACCAGCACAGTTCTAATTGCTCCCCCCACAACAGAGTATAGATCATCGGAATCGTATAGCCATATAGACAAGGAAACTATAAAATCAAAGGGATAGTCCTTCCCACAATTAAAATCGGATATAATATTTTACCAGCGATTCAGCTTCCCCCACGCCGGACTGGATCTCGGAGAGCCTCTGCTTCTTCTTCTCTGCGGAGATCCCACCACGTTAGACGAAACCAACAACAACAACAGAAAAGGGGAGAGAAATCCCCCGACGGGATCGCGAAGCCATATCGGATTAGAAAAGGGGGCCGGGCTGGGCACGGTACCTCCATCGAGGGCGGAGGCGGCGGTGCACTTGCGGGAGAGGGAGGCGGAGATCTCGCAGTACTGCCGCTCGTAGCCCTCGAACACCTCGCTCATGGCTGATCGCCTCTATCTGCACGCCCCGAATCCCCCCTCCGAATCCCGGAAACCAGAATCGCTCCGCGGGCTCGATTCGAGCGGATAGTGAAGGTGAATTCGACGACGATTTGATCCGGGCGACTTGGCGAGGGGGATTTCGGTGGAAGCTTCGATTTTGGTCGGATTGGGATTGGGGGATTTGTGGTGGGAGAGTCGAATAAAATAGGTTGGTTAGCCGACGCTGCTTCGCGGGCGTGCGGGTGGGCGTATTAGCACGTTGTTACGGTTTGTGGCTGTCGCGTCGTCAAGCAAAGCGGACGGCGGCGGTGGGTGGCCGCGCGGCACCGGCACGGCGTTTGGTCATGAACAGGGAGTAACTAGCAACATGCATATGAAAATAAATTGGAAAATATATATCCATCATGAGCATGAGAAATTGAGCCCAGGTTCACAATTGAATGATTTATAAACGGACATCCAAAAATAGCACACAAAAGATTTGTCGATATAAATTTTGTTTGCGACATATCCCTGTATATTGTTCTCCATTAGAAGCTATAAGAAATTGGTCGTGTCGTACTGTCTTCAAACAAAAGAAAAAACTTGTGTGACATTTGGAGTGTTGCAGACTCGCGGTAAACCGTGAACCACCCGTATCGTGCCTTGAATAGTTGAATACGAGATGTCCCAGATAATACCAGTACTCAAATTTACCACAACATTTGAACTTCCACTAGATGTTTGACGTGTCTCTTGAACACGTACTTCTTTTTAACTATATATCAAATATTATAATATAATATTAAAATACTTGATACAACAACTTCAACTTTCTTATACACATGATCACTGAGGAACATTTTACAAAAGAATAACCGTTGTTTCACACTGCATCTTTGTTACCATCAACCATTATTTTCAAAGGTATTTTTTGACTTTTGCCTATATTAGGATCAATAAAGTGCTCTCCGGTTTGAACAATGGAACAATCGACTGTAAAACATGTCCACTTAGACCAAAAATACATTACGTCAGCACATAATAGTTATACGGATGTATTAGGGCATCTCTAATAGGCTGATGTCAGCCTTCCCTTAGAGGTGCCACATAGGATTTTTGTTGAGTTGGAGGAGAGAGAGAGAAGAAAGAGAAGGTTACCTTCTCTTGGTGAAGAGATGATCTCTTCACACCTAAGAGATCACTATTTTCTCCATTGTACAATATGTCTTCTCGTAAACCCATATTTTCTAGTTTAATTTTGATCCTATATTCATGCATGCATTAATTGCTAGAGATAGCATCAAGAGATAACCCATTGTATAACATGTTTTTATTGTTATCTCTAGATGACGTGGAAGACATAAGAGAATGCTACATTTTCTACTATTGGAGATGCCCTTAATAGAGTACTCTTTTTACGGATCTAAAATAGCATGAGCTCGTGTACACTAATTAAAAAACAGGGGCATATGAGAGAAAGCCACGAACTAAATATCAATCAATGAAAATATGAAAACTAGATTGAGATAAATACATTACATTAAACTAGTGAATTTTGATATTTCAACTGGGTTCATATCAATGTCCACAGTACACGTGTTGTCATGTTGTCACATGTACATGGCCGGGGGAAAAGAGCATGCAAAAAGTTCAAATCAATCTCGCACTTGTGATTGCTGGAACTGGCAATACAATAATAAGAAGAGAAACTATGATAAGTCTAGAATAAATCTAGTTTAGAGCAAACTTGATTAAGAGAAGAACATGCTCTGATATAAAAATTACTGTGAGACCTGGCTCGATCCTCCAATCACACTTTTCAATAGCCCATCATACAGAAAAACAAGAAGCAAACAGTTAGTGAAAATTTCCATCATGATCAAGGACTAAAAAGAATATCACAATGAACATCAAGACATGCATAAACATAATAGCTGTAGTACGAGGAACAGGTCCTTTCAACATGACAAACAACTTCAATGCATCTGCACTTTATGTCAGTCACATTGTTCTCATGAATTTTTTTTTCTCGAGAACTAAAACACATGCATCAAAGCAAGAACAAAGAGATGAAGGGAGGGAGGGAGAGAGAATTATTCTTTATGTGTGTTGAGGGGAGGAGGATGTACCGCAGACCAGAGTATAATTACATCCATGTGTACGTATGGGTTTACTTCTTTAACTAATACATATGAAAAGCATATAAATACATGTATACATTTCATATATATCATACATTCCATTATGATTATGAAATTAACTCTAGCTGATCCAAGCATAAAGATTATAACATCACACTGCTAAAAACGTAATAAATATGTAAGAAAATATCATCAGCTGGGGCAATCTAATATGGGAGTTGAAATCCCTTACTAGTTCTTAATGCTCCAGAAGATCAAAGAAATAGGAAACTGAGCACATGAGAATCTAGACAAGTAGAGAAGAAGGAAAAATCATACATTCACAAGATCACCGAGGGCAATCTAATATGGGAGTTGAAATCCCTTACTAGTTCTTAATGCTCCAGAAGATCAAAGAAATAGGAAACTGAGCACATGAGTGACGATGGCATAGCACCCGGGTATCGTCAAGGAGGACAAAGCCGGCCCTTCGGACAGGATGGGTCGGGCCGACTGCTCGGAGTCCGACTTCTACACGAGGGCGCCTCATCGACTTGGAGTACAAGACAGGGATGAGTACTTGCCCGGCAACCCCAGATTCAGTTGTAACTAATTAGGAAATCAATCTATAAACCGATTCGGACTCTTATAACCCTATCCCGGTCGCCTATATAAGGCTGGGTAGGGACCCTCCAATCGGTAGGTTCTCATATACGCTCTTACGTAGACTCATAAGCTCTCATATTCTCATACACATAAAGCCCTAGCAATCTAGAGATCTATTCTCGAGGTCTTGCGGCACTCGGGATACAAGCAATACCAGCCACCAAACACAGGATGTAGGGTACTACCTCCTGTAGGGTACTACCTCTTCTTGAGGGCCTGAACCTGCCTAAACTTTGTCTCCCGTGTGCACTGTCACACCCCGATTTTTCAAAACCTGAAAATTAGGACCTTCAAACACTTTTTACTAATAACGCTAACTAAATTACACCTGATTAAAACTTTATTTCAAATCGTGCTTCTGCCAAACCCTAACGTGCGACAAGCCGAAATCTTCCACCGCTGTTCTTACCCCCTTAATCTCCGCTTTGTCAAAGTGTTGTCCGGCAAGGTATGTAAACTTTACTTTACACCTTGCCTCCATACATGGCGGCTCATCCTTGTACTCCCTGCCCCGAACACACCTTCGGCAACCTTCCCTTTTTTCCTAGTCGGTGCAATCTAGACCAACATCTGCAACTAAGCACTCACACGGTATTTCTGTGAAATTGAAACATATATATGCCATGAACCTCTTCCGAATGAAGTGATCTTCTGCCACTTATTTCGCCATGTCCTATCGTAAGTGTGTGCACGTATATACTGCTTTTGTATATATGCATATATGCAAAACCCTAACCCTTTCTTCCCGAGCTACGGAGCAAAACCCTAACACATTATTGGCTCTGCCACAATCCTATGCATATATACGAGCATACCGGCAAAACTTTCCCAAGTCCTAACTCCCATGACTTCCTACCATTATCCTAGCCCCGTCGCCACCCTATATACTCTTAATTTTTAGGTATATGTGGGTATATACACTTGAAACTCTAACTCACTTCTTTCGAGCTAAGGAAAGGTCCAAAGCCCTAGTTCCTTTGTCCTTGTTTTTCGAGACTTCCGAAGGCTCGACATTTCTGTCCTTGTTTGATCTACCTGACCCTGGTGACGTTATCCCAATCAAGATGTCCGAGGAAAAACGTTCCTCTAATATTAAGGCTGAGTTCTCGCCTGATCCTCGCTATTTAGAGTTTTTGAAAACATCACGTGTCCCATATGACCCCATCCTAAATTTTTTTTATTTATTAAATCAAAGACAAGACTAATCTATGAAAATCGTCAGCATCATACCATTCTCCGAGTGTGAATAATTTATAACATAATGACTTTACACTTGGACATAGCTTCTTTTGTGTCTTATTAGCTGTAATAGCAGGTCTCCTTATGCAAATCTTTTCATCTGATAAAACCAGCACGTCATATATGTGCATGCTCGTAGACATGTATGTGGCACTGACTCCGTCACCTGCACAACTGGAACCAGCTCGGGATAAAATGAAGACTAACAGCTCATGCACTATTGATCCCTCTCCCTTCTGCCACCAGCTTTTCCTATACAAAGTGCCACCTCTTCATCCATGTTAGCATTTGGTGCCAAACTCTTGCTCCGCATCAATAGCCATGCACCAGCACATTTCCCATACTCGTCTCATTATCTCTGTGACCAATACTATTGTCCAGATAAGTTTTTCTTTCTTTCTCCTGCCAGCACCCTGTTGCACACTACCACCCTCCCCACCTTTCTCTGCTCACTCTTGAATGCGCGTGCCACGCCACTCCTCTGGCAATGTTCAGTGCCCAACTCCACTGCTCGGCTACAGCGCATTGCTCCGCTGCAGCACCGGCCACTTTTCCCCATTAACACCCAAACCTCCCCTCTGACTCCTCATTATCTCCAGCTCTTCTTCTTCTCTCTAAACCAGAACAAGTCGAGCTCCCTCCTTCCCCAAGCTGAGCTCCTCGCTTTCTTGATCTTCTCCGGTCCCCAGTATTTCTCTACCCGAGCTAGCATGCTGGGCTGCTCCTCCTCCCTCTCCACCCATGTGAAGATCTTCTCCCTATTCTTCTTCTCAGGCGGAGCTCACGAGCTGTCCGAGCATTCCTCCGCCCCTCCGGCAGTTCACCCATCCTCTTCCTCATGCTCCCATAGCTTCTCCTCAAGCTGCTACGAGGCATCTCCTTCAGTCCCGACCACAAATCGCTGTGCTAACCTCGGAAGACTCCGCCATCAGAAACCAACAAGCCGAGAGACCCCGCCGCTGGTCCTCGCCAACCAATCACCGTTGGTCCTCGCCCATCAATCACCGCCGGTCCTCGCCAGTCGACCACCAGTGACGAGACCTCAAGCTATCAAGCCACCGGATCTACCACCTTTACTCCCAGGTTCGCCGCCGCTCCGTTCACCACCGTTGGCCGTGGGGCCTTTTGTTTTCATCTCCGGGCCCAAGTTGCCATTTCTTCTTCGCCAGCTACCCTGCCTCCCTCTAACTCTCCCCGTGCAGCTAAAGGTCATCGAAATTTCTCAAGCTGTAGCTCCTCGGCTGCTCCTATACCGAGCCTTTCTTCTTTTTCTTCTCATCGTGCGACGCCCCGGCCACCGCCGGCCATCGAGCCTGCTTTCTCCGCGCAATCGAGCCACGCGACCAGGTCCAAGCCGCCGGCCACTCGGGCCCATCTCCTCAGCTCTCCCTCATCTTCCCCAAACAGAGCGGCACCTCCCCTCCCTCCTTACTCCCCGAGGTGCTCGCCACCGCAGGCCACGGGGCCCCTCGCTTCCACCTCCAAGCAGTCGCCGCCGGCCCCAGCGCCTCTCGTCGCCCGCCCGGTCGCCCCAGCACCACGCTGCCATCTTTCCCCAGCAGACGCTGCTGCCACTGGTCTGTTTGACGCTGTCTATCCCCGGGCACTCATTCCCCTTGGCAAGAATAGCTCTAAACCTAATTAGGATTAGCTCTAAACCTAATTAGGGTACTAACTACTGGTTCAAACCGTAAAGGCTCACCGTCGGCCGGCCCCGCCAGGCAGGTTAAGTAAAGCGGCATCTGAAAGTACTTCTTCTCCCTTCGATCTCATACATCTCCATTACACCTCTCAGATTACATGTTGCTTTAACCGAAAGCGCAATCCCTGTTCCGAATACGTATTTTATCTAAGGCCTCTGAAGAATACGCTTCACCCTTGGGGAAGCGTATATCATGGCCACGTCCTCCACCCGAAGGCGTGTTCCAAGTTTACGCCTTCGACATCACCTCCTAAACCACCTCCCTGCTAAGTATTGAATAACCCCTAGATAACAAACCTTCGGACGCTGATTTCTCCAAATCCACTTATCGGAGTTACACGATTCTTTTCCTAACTTCCTAAAATTTCAAAATCTACCTACCAGTACTGATTTCATAAATTTTGAAATTACTTAAATTCTAATTTTGAATATTCAAATACGAATGTCTTATATATTTTTTCTCTGAATCAGCCCTAACTAAATTAATTCTTTTTTTTACAAAACCTCTGAAATTCAATTCAACATTTTGAATCCAGTAGCACTTTGCAATTTAAAGCTTTAACTCCATAAAAGGATGTAAACCTCTAAATATTTCCTATCTCTCAACTGATTTTGTCTTAGCAAATTACTCCCAAAAAAAGAACTTGATAATAAAATTTCTAGAATATTTCGATATTCATACCTACCCACTGGACCCAACTAAAATATGAAAACCAAGAACATCTAAGTCCTAGAACGATGTTAATCAAATAAACTAGGGTTCTCAATTGTACGCAGAATCCTTATTTCATGTGAAGGGTATTTCTTTCTGCCCTTAAGAACCCTAATGAACAATTAGGTCTAGCGCTCATCAATAGTGATTTCACAAGTGTATGTTGGTTCTTATCTGGTTCTTCCTCGCCTCGTTGTTTATCCGATGTTTTTCAACATGTAGATACAGACGTTACGAAATCTCACGCGAAGGATTCCGCACCATTATCGTATCAAGCTCAAGCTCGAGATCCGGCCACTTTTGCCAGGCAAGCATTTCCCACTTTGATCATGTTGAAACCCATATGTTTAAAAATTAATTATCTTGTTTGCAACCATGCATGCTATGTGAGTATCAACGTTATTTTATGCTAGTCCTAGTTACACCTAATAGATGCATATACCTCAGGCCCGATGACTCCATCCTTGAAACCCTAGTATTAGTTGCTGTTCATCGTACATTCAGCAAAGTAATTAGGAGTATAGGCGATAGCCCTGCTTAGACCTGCTTAGAGGAAAACCTTTTTCGATCAGTGTATACCAACTCCTTCAGACATGGGATAAAAACCCCTGGATCGGCAAGTGCCTTCCGGGGCGAGTGTTTGAAAAGTATGATGTTTTCAAAACCCCAAACAAAAGTGGAGAGTGATTTTGATTCGGGTGAGAATGCTAAGGGTAGCTTGGGGGTGGTAGAGTAGCCAGTAGCAATGTGGTAGTCTGTGTGACTATGGAGTCTTGCTCGAATCAACCAAGGACCGAACCTAAAGTGCCGTCAGACCAGATTCCTTACCGTACATCCACATGTCCTTTATGCGAAGGACTTGGCCTATTATCCCGGTAAGTATTAGGGTCTGGACCCGTGGGCAGAAGGAAGGGTATGCTAGGTAGATTGGCATCCCTAGAGGATCTCCACGGGATTACGTGGGTAGAGTCTCTTAGTGAGCTCCACGTAATACGTGGGTAGAGGTTCGACACAGAGATGAGTCCACTTCTTCGGGTTGTGGTGTCGGGTTGCCCGGGCACAAGCGAAGGAATGGGTAGATCTTATCTAGCGGGTCCAACTCTAGTGCGGAAGCGGGTGAAAAGCCTCGTTGTAATAACCCCGCCGATACACCTCGTGAAGTGTATTCGATGCGCACGGCAACAAGGGGGACTTACATCTTGTGGGTAAAGCCGTACAACCTCTACAGACTGTCAAAAACTATTCGAATAGCCGCGTCCTCGGTCATGGACAAGAACTGGTTAGGCCACACACTGGTTAGACTAGGTTTTGTTTGCAAAAACTTAGGCAAGGGATTAAGGACGTGGGCATGACGTGTCCACAAGAGAGCAATTTAGGCCACGCTGCGGGTGGCAAGGAATTGCAGAAGAAAGAGGCTAGCCGTACTACCCGCGGTAGTGAGGGCTGGGGCCATGAGATAAGCAGTGATAGAGGAGCTATCACTCTGAGACGAGAAAAGGAGGTAGCGGAGTCTACCTCGAGTGAAGTTTTGTTACTTTGAATTGTTATAGTTTTTAAAACTGCTTTGGAATCTACTATTCTCGTATTCAGATTGAAAACTTACATTTCCGCACAACCGGTAACTTAGGATAGAGCTGTTCTTTTGACTCACACCCTGCATGCTACATTGCCGTATATTCCTCCTGTGGGAATTACTTGCGAGTACATTCAATGTACTCACCTGGCTTGTTGATTTGGCCAGACGAAGGACACATCAATTCTGAAGATACAATTACGATCGCGACCGCTAGGGCGTTACCCAGTCAGTTGCCTGTCAGGTATGGCATATTGATGGGCTTCATCACCGCTTGATTTCCGCTGCAAGTTTATAGCCGTTGGGCTACAGGTATCAGACAATCAACCTTGACGGTCTACTTACATAGCGTATGCTAATATTTGTATGTATGACAATGATATACAGGTTAACTTGTGTGTACCAGCTACTGATCCAGGGACCGGTGCAATAATCACAAGGGAGTATCTGGCCTTAAAACCGGGTACACCACATGCGCCATCTAGATCTGCTGTGCTCACGCTACCCTATATTCAATATTGCCGGATCTAAACACCAACAGTTGGCGCGTCAGGTAGGGGACACCCTACCTCAGAAGCTAGTCTACTACTTTCAGGGACACCCGGTTATAGTGGTCAGTTCCTTTCCGATCACCAACGTCATCAACAATCGCGATGCTACAGGAAGGATTGCTAAATGGGCAATGGAATTAATGGCATTCAGCATAATCTACGCCCCCGCACGGCTATTAAGTCTCAGGCTTGTACCGACTTCATGGCTGAGTGGACAGAAGTCAAATCCCCGCCCTCTGTCGTTGACCTAGAGCATTGGACTCTCTACTTCAATAGCTCACTGATGCTTCATGGCGCGGGGGCTGGCGTTGTGCTATTTTCTCCGAGAGGAGAATGCTTCAAGTACGTGCTACAGATCCACTTCCCGGCGTCCAACAATGTCGCCGAATATGAAACCTTACTACACAGCTTACGCATTGTGACCTCACTCGGGATCCGCCGGCTTCTCGCCCACGGAGACTCCGAACTGGTGGTCAGGCAGATGATGAAGGACTGGTCATACAGAGACCCAGTCATGGAAGCCTACTGCCAAGAGGTGCGTAAGCTGGAAGCCAAGTTCGATGGCCTCAAAATCACGCATGTCCTCCGCCGAGACAACGAAGCCGCAGACGCGCTCGCCAAGCTGGGGTCCAGTCGGGATGTTGTCCCAGCTGGAGTTTTCCTCCAGGAGTTGCATGCCTCTTCTATCAAAGCGGAGACGGCACCCGAGACCACCAAACCATACCCCGAAGAATCTGATAGCACTCAGCAGATGTCCCACGAGGCTCTAGTTATTGTTCCCGACTGGACAACGCCCTTCATCGACTACCTCCTGCTGGATACACTCCCGCGTATCCCGCAGGATCAGACCGAGGCACGGCACCTTGCAAGGCGTGCCAAGGCCTACGTCGTAATCGAAGGCGCCTTGTACAAGAAGAGCATATCCGGAATCCTCCAGCGATGCATACCTCAAGAACAAGGGAAGCAACTACTGCATGATATTCACTCGGGAGTTTGCGGGCATCACGCGGCACCGAAGTTATTAGTTGGTAAAACCTTCCGACAAGGATTCTACTGGCCGACTGCCGTCTCCGATGCTGAGCACATTGTGCGCACCTGCGAGGGATGCCAGTACTTCGCCCGACAGACACACTTGCCGGCTCAGGCACTCCAGCCTATCCCGATCACCTGGCCTTTTGCCGTTTGGGGTCTGGACATGGTTGGTCCCCTCAAGAAGGCGCCCGGGGGCTACACACATCTCTTCGTCGTTGTCGACAAGTTCACCAAGCGGATTGAAGCCTAGCCAGTTGCTACAATTACTACTGAAAAGGCCATCGAATTGTTCCGAGACATAGTATACCGTTTCGGCGTTCCCAATAGCATCATCACGGACAATGGCACTCAGTTCACCGGCGGTGCCTTCCTTCGATTCTGTGATAACTACAACATTGGCCTCAACTTCGCCGCCGTGGCACACCCACGCACAAATGGGCAGGTTGAGCGGTCCAATGGCCTGATTATGCAGGGCATCAAACCTCGGATCTTTCAGCGTCTGAAGAAATTCACGAGAAAATAGGCAGCCGAGTTGCCCTCGGTACTCTGGAGCCTGCGAACTACCCCCAATCGGTCAACCGGTTACACACCTTTCTTCATGATCTATGTGTTGGGGAACGTGCTACGCAAAACAAAAATTTACCGCGCACAATCCACCCCAAGATCACTATCGAGGTGCAGGCAACGAGATCATACCTTTGACGATCACGTCAATGCAGCGGAGAAGTTGACCGATGTCGATGAGTCCGCAGACTCCCGCAGCTAGGTTATACCTCCCAGCCGCGAGAGCGATCTCCTCGCGAATAGTTCGCCCGATCGAACGCCGAAGTATACGACGTCTCCGAGGTATCCACGCGTACCGGATCAGCGACACCGCGGTAATGTGTGGACCAGCACACAAGAACAGCGGGGATCTACGAGAAGGAGAAGTAGCAGCGTGCCGGCAGCTGTACTAGATCCAATCTAGAAGAGAGAGAAAAAGAAGGCTATGGCCAATCTAGAGATGGCCGGCCTAGGGTTTAGGGCTGCTTCTGGGGCTGCCTCTGGGGCTGCTCGGGATGCCCTTTGAGGTGCCCTGCCCCTCTTATAGGGGTTGGGGCAGCTCTCCTTAGGCAGGTGGAGTCCTACTCCAGCAGGGACACCCTGTTGGAGTTGGAGTCCAACTCCAACAGAACCTTCTAGAACTTCTGGAACCTTCTAGAACTTCTGGAACCTTCTAGTACCTTCTAGAACCTTCTAGAACCTTCCAGAACCTTCTAGAACCTTCCGATACTTTCCGGAACACTTCCGGACATCACCGGAACCATCCGGGACCTCCCGGAACACTTTCGAGATCATCCGAAACATTTTCGGAACCCTTCTCTCTCGTTCCCCATAAATAGTAGCATTCCTAAATGTCGCTAAAACGTTAAGCGTGTGACCCTACAGGTTCGAATATATGTGGACATGTCCGGAACACTTTCCGGTCAATAATCGTCAGCGGGATCTGGACACCCATAACGACTCCCACATATCATCGAAGATCTTTATCGAGCGAACCTCGTATTACCACATATCGTCCTTTTGCCTCACGATACGTTACACAACCCAAGGCGAGACTTTGACGGTATCCCTGTGATCAACTCCTTGACCACCATACCTAGTTATCCTCGTTACCGGTTTGTACTCTTTTCTCGTTTCTGTATTCCGGTATCCCCATGACTAACCTTTTAGTCACAATACCTGGCCAGGCGATGCTGGACACTGTAATACCGAGTGGGCCCAGAGTGTATCTCTCCATCGCCGGATGGGCAAATCCCAGTCTTGAGATATCTAGAACCACGATATACTTTCTGGTGTACCTGAAAGTCACCTTTATAATTACCCAGTTTACGGAGTAACGTTTGATGACCCCAAAGCAACCATCCGGTATCCGGGTCTACGATATTCTCATGGTCTAAGGACGCAAGTAAACGTTAACACATAATGAGAAGATACTGACAACATATTGACGAAGTGATCTCGCAGTATCGCATAAGGGGGTCTATCCAACACCATTGTTACCCTAACAATGTGTTCCCATTATTGTCGGCATCCTTGTTACATTAACAATGCCTATGATCAGGAAAACAAGACCATCAACAATACATGAGCTAGTCTAGAGGCCTGACTAGGGATCTGAATGGTGTTTATTATTCCACACATGCAATTAGGTTTTCCTCTGAATCTCATATTCAAGAACCAATGCAATTCTAGCATAGAACATAAACTTAATCATGAACATGAAAATAGAATAATAACAACTTTATTATTGCCTCTAGGGCATATTTCCAACGCTATGGAGCCGAGGCCGTGTTGCCGACTGACCTGGACCACGGATCTCCACGCATCCGCGCCTACACCGAGGCCGACTCGGAGGAAGCAAGACAAGATGCTATTGACCAGCTCGAAGAAGCACGCGAAGTCGCTTTCCTGCGGTCGGCAAAGTATCAGCAGGGCCTCTGACGCTATCACAGCCGGCACATACGCGGCCGCTCCTTTAACGTTGGCGACTTGGTTCTACGCCGAGTCCAATCCAACAAAGACAAGAACAAGCTCTCCCCACCATGGGAGGGTCCGTACGTGGTTTCTGAAGTACTACGCCCAGGGGCTTACCGATTGAAGGACAACGACGGCAACATCATCACCAAAGTATGGAACATTGAACAGCTACGTCGTTTCTATACTTAAATTTTATATTTTGATATTACAGACAAATGAATAAATATTTTTTTCGCTCCATTTGAAACAATCCTCGGAGTTCCCGACTGGCCTGCGATGCACGCTCACGGCCACGCATAACAGACACTCGGGGGCTCCACCACCCTGGGTGCACCCAACCGCACTCGGGCTTTCTTCATTCGAATAAATTATTTTAATACTATGTATACAATTCGATGTTAACTCTTTGCTCTCAATTGCCGGTTTACGCCACAACCCTATGCTACACGAGAAACAGCCCACGGCTAATCTCTACGCAAAGGGGGCTACGACGGGTCGGCAAGAGTACACACAACGGATTAGCCCACACACGAACGAATCTTTTGCGAAGGAAGAAAGTTAACAGACTGTAAACCAAGTTTGCTACAAAACATGCATAAACAAGTATTCACTCGGACTTCCCGAGCAGTTGACATACACGTTCCAAATATCTATCCCTACAGATCGGCACGGTCGATGAGGGAGTTCGCTGTGACTTCGACCGCCTTCATCAGCTTCGGGACTTCTTCATCAGGAACGTCGGCATCATACCCTTCCCCGATTGCTTCCATGTCAAGCAACGAGTAGTGGGACTTAGCCACCGCAAGCGACAACACAGCTCTGGACCACGTGGCCTCCCTCTGTAGCCACCTCGCCTGGTCTGGCACCCATCGAAGGCGCTCCGCGATCACCTCCGTGTGGTCCGGAACTGGGTTGTCTTCCCACAAAGTGTCACAGGCTATCTGACCCGTCGCTTTCAAATCTTCAGCCGTCTCGCTGACCTTTTTGATGCGTATTTGGAATGCTATGGAGACAAAACAAAAGCATTAGCAGGGCGTTCAGCAGACCCCGACTGAACAAGACCCGAGTCAAAAACTTACCGGTGGCGGAATTTACGGCCCTCTTGTTCGCCGACTCGACGGCTTCCAAAGCCCTCCTCAGGCTTCCGTCGATGACGACTGCCTCCTTCTCTAGCTGCTCAGTGCGAGCCTTCTTGCTCCAAGCTCCTCCTGAAGCTTGGAGGCCCTGTCTTCAGCGGAGGCAAGTTGCCCAACGCGGGCCTTCATCGCCTCAAGCTCCTCCTTAAGCTTGGAGGCCTCATTTTCTGTAGCTGCAGGAAACGGGTCAGCACGGCGAAAGCAAAAAGCAAAAAACAAAAAGAACTCGGCTTCCTTACCTTGAGCCCAGGCGGCCTACTAGGAGATGCCCCTCCTCAGGGCTGCAATCTTGACCCCTCGCGCGCGGGCTGTTTCCTGCGTCGCCTGGAGGGTCCCCTTCAAGTTGTCCCACTCGGCCTTGTGCTGGTTGAGTCGGTCAAAGGGGGGAGTTGCTCCTGAAGGAACTCGGTCTTGTCCCTAGACCGTTTGGTTAAGTTCTGCATGAAATAACAGAGGAGGTTAAGCCACCCGGATGAACAGGGAAGGCGTCAGGGAGCCTTTGCCCGACTATTCTAGTCAGCCGAAGGCTCTGGGGCTACACCCTCTGGGTGCACTGATCGTGCCCCCAGAGTGAAATCTACAGAATAAATGAAGATACTCCGCCCAACTATTCTAGTCAGCCGAAGGCTCGGGGGCTACACCCTCTGGGTGCACTGATCGTGCCCCCAGAGTGAAATCTACAGAATAAATGAAGACCCTGCGCTCGACTATTCTAGTCAGCCGAAGGCTCGGGGGCTACACCCTCTGGGTGCACTGATCGTGCCCCCAGAGTGAAATCTACAGAACAAATGATGAACCTTCGCCAGACTACTCCAGTCAGTTGAAGGCTCGGGGGCTATACCCCAGTGGGCACGCTATCCGCGCGTTCACAGCAAGAGAAGAAAAAAATAAACAACGGCAAGATACGTACCTGCATCAACGACAGGATCTTCCCGTTGACCAGGTTGGTCCTCTCCTGGGCAGCCTTCAGCAGCGTCGGAAGCTGCTCTCCAAGCTGGGTGGCGACGTTCAACACCTCCTCCCACTCTCCCGCCTCCTGGACGTCGTCGATCTCCCGGAGGACCGCGCTCGGCCTCGAGGGGTCCGTTTGCCGGACCCGTAGAGGTTGGAGGGCCAGGTGGAAGCTCGACGGCGGAGGTGGCACGTCCAATATCCACCTCCTCCACTGGCAGTACCAAGTTCCCTCGTCGGTCAGGCGGGGTGGTCGATGCCTGGCTCGGATCTGCCCACTATGCCACAGGAGGAGCCTGCGCTTCGGCGTCGAGCTCCTCTAGCCGAGGAACAGGCAGCGGGGTCAGCGGTGCACCGCTTCGCTGCGGGGAAGACGGTGGCGAAGAAGGTCCCAGAGGAGACGAGAGCCTGGCATCTGATCCTGACTGGCTCCCCCCTTGATCGGACCCCGGGGCACTCGACGAGTCCTTTGGAATATCCCACGTTCTCCTTGACCTACAGAAACATCCAGTTCATTAGTTTTCTCCGTTATGAAGGCAAAATAGGCAGGAGATGTTCACTCGGTGGCTTACTTGGTGGACCGGGGAATGGGGACACGCTTCTTGGGCCCCGGGGCCTGCCGCCTCGGTGTGGCGGCCGGTGGAGTCGGTGATGTCGGAGAACCGCTCTGCCCCCCGAAGGCGGCATCGGTAGTCCTCTTCTCCCTCCGATTGGGGGGGGACTTCATCCTCAGCCGCCTGAGGAGCCTCCTCGGCGGCGGCTGGCACCGTCGGGATAGGTTGGGTGCAGCAACCGTCCTGTCCCCCCGGGGCGACGTCGGTGGCTGTCCTCCTTCTCCTGTGTACATGAAGGGGGACATCGTCTTCATCTTCCAGGGCTTCCTCCTCAGGAGCCACTGTTATAACCGGCGGAGGAGCGCTGGGCTTCTTCTTCACAAATGCACCTCCCCTTGACGACTCGACACCAGCGGACGACGGTCGGGCGCTTCCCTGCGGTGGCTGCCCACTGCTGGGGATGTCGGCGTATTGGGGCTAGTTCTAGATCTCCTTCTCCGGAAGGGGGGCTGAAGAACTGAACCCGAATAGATCCTGCGCGGTCGGGGTGCATAGACAAGACCGAGTATGACTCGCTTGAAGGATAGACTACAAATGACGAAATCAGAGGATGGGCTAGTGAAAGATCATCTAGGCCCCTAATTGGTTTTGATGGTTAATGGCAACTCAAACTGGAATCTAATGTTTACAACGAGTGTAAGCAGGTTTAAGAGGTTCCAAAAAGAAGGGTCATCAAGAAAAGGATGAGCACCCAAAAGTACAAAGGTGGTTTCCAGGACAAGAGAATGACTGTGCTAGGCAGCTGTGTCAAAGCTGTGAGGAAGCCGGTGTTGTGCAAAGAGTTGTAAGCAAGGTGATGGTGGCTTGATGCGTCAAGGACTGTGACTGCAGTTGGTTGTAGGTAAAGTCTAGATTTGCTAGTTTCCTTGAGTCCATAGGAAACACCCGTACTATCAAGAGGGATGAAATAGTAATGATCTATGGAGATTCTTTTGCTCAATGCTCAGGGTGTTGGACAGTGGCACTGATGCTTTGAGGTCAGTGGCCCTGTATCAACAGTTTTGCACAAGTGTGAAACTAGCTTGTGCTAGCACTCTGCAGTGCTAGCAATGGAAAAACCCTAGAGGTTAGAGTCACCGGTGTGACACAGCTGTGTCACAGGTGGTCTAGCGCTCTATGACTCAGGTACATCTCTGTACCAGGGGAGAGCTTGTAAATGCTAAGGGACCTGCACTACGATAGTTTGTCTGCTGAGTCAGAAGACTGTCGGAGGTTCTCTCCTTATTAGGGATCAGAGTTAGTTGTGTGCTGAGGGCATGTGATGTGCCATGATTGGGCTGAGTAGTCAGGCTACGTCAGTTAAGAGTTCACCTGTGTGTGCCTCGGGTGACACAGGTGTCGATCTGCCTGAGCCGGTTACGTTGTGCATTGTGACTGGCTGTGTCACCGGTGTCTGTCTCCGGTGACTCACTCAATCCTACGTGGCAACAGTGTAACGGTCAGCTGCCTGTGAACCCTATAAATAGGGGACCAGGGGAGATCTTCGACCTCAATCTTGCTCAATCCAGTGAATCATATTCGACCGTTGCAAGCCTCTCACCCTCTGAACAAAAGCCAAACTTCCTATGAGAGTTAGAGCCTTTGAGCAAAGAGTATTGGTTCCTCCAAGAGTCGTTGCTGCTGAATCTATTACTCTTGGAGTGTCTACTCCTAGATAGGCGTAGGAGTTGCTGGTATCACCCAAGCTTGTGTGGGCTGAACCAGTAGGAGTCTACCTGCTGCAAGGCTAAAGGACTTCCACAAGCAAAGTAAGAGGCCTGATCACTCAGGTACTCGGAGAACAAGCACGATTCAGTACTGGCGATCTCTTCGGAGTAGCCTCTCCAACGGAGACGTACCTCTCTGTAAAGAGTAGGGAACTTCGGTGAAAAATACCTTGTCTCTCTGAGTACTCATTGTGTTGCTCCTATTTACTTGCTCTATCTGCATGCTTGTGTGTTCTTAGATATATTCTGTTTATCTGTGATAGATCACCTTTCACCTGTCTTAGCTTAGCTGTGTCATAATTGCTGTAGATCATATCTCTTACCTGTGTCAGCTACCTGTTACACAGCTGTTCAGTTTTCTCTTCTGTATCTAAGTTTTTAGCTTATCTATGTTAGCTACCTGTGTGACAGCTACGTGTTAATTTATACATCATATATTGCCTGTGCTATTCACCTATCACACAGCTAGCTTATCCTTGCAACTAGCTAAGTCTTAATTTGATAATCTAAGCTAAAAGAAGTAAATTTAATTAGTCTCCTATTCACCCCTCTCTAGTCGACACCTTCGATCCTTTCAGCTGGTCACCTGATTCGGAGATTTGGCGAGGCTATAAGGCACCGGGTGCTTGGAAGTGTCCAGGTCTGCTCCCTGGGCCATTAACCTCCCGACCCGGCGCTTGACTTCCTCCTCCGTGAGTTCGTTGGTTGACTCCCAGGTCACATCTTGATGGTTGGTGTACTCATACATTGGATGGACCCTAAGCTTCGCGGGCTGGACTCGGCGCCTGATGAAGGTTGCTATAACGTCGATCCCAGTGACTCCCGACTGAAGCACTTGGGAGAGATGAGCCATGAGAACCTCGATCGCAGGCTGCTCCCATTCTTGCGGAAGCTCCGTCCAACTCGGGCTGATCTCGGGAGGCTGACCCATAAACTTCGGGAGTGAGGGCTCAGGGCTGCTGCAGTAAAACCAGTCTGAGTGCCATTCTTTGTTGGAAGTCTGAAATGGTAGCTCGAGGTAATACTTGACGGCCCCGGCCTTAGCTGAAATACAGCGGCCCCGACAATAGCCGGACTATTCTTGCTCGGCTGAGGCTTGACGATGAACAGCTGCCTCTAGAGCGCAAACCTCGATCCCGAGGAAGCACTCACAGAGCGTGATGAAGCACACCACATGCAGCATTCCGTTGGGGTTGAGATTGTGCAGCTCCAACCCGTAGAAGTATAGGAGTCCACGCAAAAAGGGGTGCACCGGGACAGAAAAGCCACGGTGGAAGAAGAAGGTGTAGACGACGAGTTCGCCGGTAGTCGGAGTGGGGACTTTCTCTCCGACGGCGGGACGCCATTCGATCAGCTCCCTCGGCGGAAGCACTCTCGCCTCCACCAAGGTGCGCAGCCGGGCCTTCGTCACGGTGGATTTGGACCAGGGCGCCATTGAGCCAGCGGGGGAGATGCTCTCGCTGAGTGATGCCCACACCACCGCGTCCTCCTCCTCTTCAAGCAAATCCACTTCCCCGATGGAGGTGGGCATTCAACGGCAGTGGATCGAATCTAGGGTTTCTGTAGATCCCTGATTTGGGTTCAGCTAGCTACGATGGGGAGGCAGATGCGCAGGACGACGACGAGACAGAATCTAAATGGTGGCGAGATGGATGAGAGGTTGACGGCGATTTGGGTCTGCTGTCCGGCGGCGCTCTCAGCTCAGTATAGCGGGAAGACGAAAGATTTTGGGCGCAGAGGAGACAAAGCGTGAAAGGGGAACTGGTGTGAACGGACCGGGTTTTAAAGGAGAGACAGCCTGGCGGGTGCGAATTTTCCGCCCCCGCGGGATAAGTCCCCCCGTTTCTACAGCATAACTCCTCCGCATTCACCGCGCGACTCAGCCGCTTCAACGACGTGAAGTTTCCAT
Source organism: Stipa capillata (assembly GCA_019208055.1). Classification (NCBI taxonomy): domain Eukaryota; kingdom Viridiplantae; phylum Streptophyta; class Magnoliopsida; order Poales; family Poaceae; genus Stipa; species Stipa capillata. Next base: position 67,426 of record JAGXJF010003186.1, on the reverse strand, counting down.
TTCCAGATTCCGCGTGATCGGGGTTTCAACAATTAGCCTTCCGGGCATAATGACCGTTTGAATACACGCCACATAAAGAGCGACTGTAACGTACCTTTAACGGGTCACTAGTCGGTTGCCGAGTAACTCGGAACTGAACGTTACGGTTTCGACGGGTTTCAGTGGTTGGCCCCCAAGGGAACGCAATCACTTGAATACACCCGAGTGAAGGGCAGTTGTGGTGCGCTTTCAGCAGGCCACTAGTCGGATACCGAGCAACTCGAAGCTACCGGTTTTCTCCACCCGGACATTCTGGGGACTTTACCATGGAATCTTCGGGATCCGGAATTTCCGGATTCAGTGGAACGTCCGGGCCTTAGGCTCCGCCACTCGGGACCAAAGCGCTACAGCTTGTGTTCTGGTTCTGACACAAATTTCGAGGGCATTCCCCCATAGGGACACTAGCTGGACCCGGGCCACTTGGGAAACCAGATGCCACTCGGGAATTCAGTCGGGATTCATGGTATGTCCCCGGCTGGGCTATCAGCTGGTCTCCACCCGCTAGAAATGACCGGATACCACTAGAACTTACCCGTTATTAGCTCACCTGCCATGATATTCCTGTCCTACGGGTGAATGTTACTCAGCTTATTGTCTCTACTCTGTAGGAGTTCTATGAACCCCTCACAATCTTCCCGCAGGTAACAAAAAGGCGCGCCCAAGCAAATTCTACTCGGAAAAAAGGAAGAAGGCAAAGGTACTCGGCTTGGGTGTTACCATGACAAACTGTAGCTAGATCGTGAAGGACTCGGGGGCTACTGACGATGGCATAGCACTCGGGTATCGTCAAGGAGGACAAAGCCGGCCCTCCAGACACAGGATGGATCGGGCCGACTGCTCGGAGTCCGACTTCTACACGGAGGCACCTCATCGACTTGGAGTACAAGACAGGGATGAGTACTTACCCGGCAACCCCGGATTCAGTTGTAACTAATTAGGAAATCAATCTATAAACTGATTCGGACTCTTGTAACCCTACCCCGGTCGCCTATATAAGGCTGGGTAGGGGCCCTCCGATCGGTAGGTTCTCATATACGCTCTCACGTAGACTCATAAGCTCTCATATTCTCATTCACATAAAGCCCTAGCAACCTAGAGATCTATTCTCGAGGTCTTGCGGCACTCGGGATACAAGCAATACCCACCACCAAACATAGGACGTAGGGTACTACCTCTTCTTGAGGGCCTGAACCTGCTTAAACTTTGTCTCCCGTGTGCACCCATCTAGATCTGTTGTGCTCACGCTGCCCTATATTCAATATTGCCGGATCTAAACACCGACAATGAGAATCTAGACAAGTAGAGAAGAAGGAAAAATCATGCATTCACAAGATCACCCACAAGGCCCACTTTGATAGCAGCACAAATATTTTTTGGAACATTTTTTCTCATATCCAAATTTAGTTATTAGAACATGGTATAGTTTGTTGTCTCGAGAACATGTCTGTAGAACCTAGATAGAGTTGTACTGCTTCTCTAGGTTTCAGATGATGAATACTTTGCCACAAAGTTTGTTATTGGAGTTGAATGTTAGGTTGTAAGAATTCAACTTTCATGTTTCAAATGTATATATCGGATGTTCCGGTATTCTGATTGGAACTTTCGATGTATTTCGGAAGATCCGATCTCGACTATGTTTTTAGCGCTCTGAAAAACCGGAGGCTCCGGTTTAATGATCGGTAATTCCGATGTGTTTCGGATGTTCCGAGGTTGAATTCAGAGGTTTGGACCTTCATCTCCGGAAGCTCTGAGTTTTTTTCGAAAGCTCCGAGGTTTGTGCGAACCGGATGGTCTAAGGTGTTTTGGAAGTTCCATTGTTGAAGTCAGAATTTCTGAACTTGAAGTCGGAGGCTCCGACTTCTATTTTTGGAAGCTCTGAGTATAGGTTATGGACTCAGCATTTGTGAGTGCCTGGCGGATTTTAGATTGTATGTAAGGAGTTGGAATTGAAGTCGGAGGCTCCGACTTACAATTTTGGAAGGACCGAGTTTGGAGTTTGGACTCGGCTCTCAGATAGCGTATGGGAGAACCGGAAGTTCTGATCCAGGAAGTGAAAACATTTTATCCACGTGCTTTCTGATGATTTAGAGTTTGGTCAATTTGTCTTCTCGACTAACTTGGGTCAAGTAGAAAACTTGTGCTCGCAACCGGTTTGCTTGTCTACTACTGTGCAGGGTTAATAAGTGCGACGGTGGTTCGGTCATGAGGATCGCCATGACACCTGGAGGGCGGAGATGCGATCAAGTTGGTGGCGACGACATCAGGAGGCTCAAGACGGAGTCTTAGCTGACAAGGCAAAGGTGGAGACAAGACGTGAGGACCAAGTTGGTGTGAGGGCACTTTTGTAAAAGTGCAGACACCACCGAAGCAAAATCAAAGAAATTGTGGTGGAGGCCAATGATGCGGTTTAGGATTAGGCTTGCGGTGGAAAGGAGGTTTGAGGGTGGATAGGTGAAAGGTCATCTAGGCCCCAATATGGTTTTGATGGTTAATGGCAACCTAAACTGGAATCTAATGTTTACATTTAGTGTAAGCAGAATCTACAGGTTCCATAAAGAAAGGTTATCCAGAGAAGGATGGCCACCAAAAAGGGTACAAGGTGGTTTCAAGGACAAAGAGATGGCTGTGCTAGGTAGTTGTGCCACAGCTGAGAAGAAGCCGGTGCTGTGCAGGGAGCTGCAAGCAAGGTGATGGTGGCTTGATGCGTCAAGGGCCGTGACTTCAGTTGGTGGCAGGTGAAGCCTAGATTTGCTAGTTTCTTTGAGTCCATAGGAATCACCCGTACTATCAAGAGGGATGAGACAGTAGCAGTTGTCTAAGAGAACTTTGCTCATTGCTCAGAGTGTTGGTCAAGGGGATTGGTGCTTTGAGGCCAATTGCCATGTGTCAATAGCTTTGCACAAAAGTATGTTGCTGTGTGAAAACCCTAGAGCTTTAGGCACCTGTGTGACACAGCTGTGTCACAGGTGGTCTTCCGCTCTATGACTCAGGTACATCTCTGTACCAGGGGAGAGCTTGTAAATGCTAAGGTACCTGCACTGCGATAGGCGGTCTGATGAGTCAGAAGTCTGTCGGAGGTTTTCTCCTTATAAGTATTAGAGTTTGAAGTATGCTGAGGGCATGTCATGTGCCAGGACCGGGCTGAGTAGTGCGGCTATCAGCTAAGGGTTCACCTGTGTGCACCACCGGTGACACAGGTGTCGGTCTGCCTGAGCCGGGTACAGTTGGGCGTAGGGTACAGCTGTGTCACCGGTGGTTGACACCGGTGGCTCACTTAATCCTACGTGGCAACAGGGTAACGGTCAGGTGCCTGTGGACCCTATATATAGGGGACCAGGGGAGGACTCTGTCCTCAACCTTGCTCAAATCAGTGATTCACATACGACCGTTGCAAAGCCTCCAACCACTCCACAAGACCCGAGAGCCTAAGGGTTAGTTCGAGTGGGTTTGTGAGCTAGAGCACGAGCAAAGGTTCCTCCAAGAGATTGCTGCTGCATCATCTGTTACTCTTGGAGTTTGTCTGCTCCTAGACGGGTGTAGGAGTTGCTGGTATCACCCAAGCTTGTGTGGGCTGAACCAGTAGTTTGTGAAGGTGTTCTGAGGTCTACCTGCTGCAAGGCAAAAGGATCTCCACAAGCAAAAAGAAGAGTCCTGAAGGATCAGGTACTCGGAGAAGAAGCACGGTTTAGTGCTGGCCAGCTCTTAGGAGTGGTCTCTCCAACGGAGACGTACCTTCTCTGCAAAAAGTTGGGAACTTCGGTGAAAAACCCTGAGTCTCCTTTACTTTCCTGTATTGCATGCTTATCTGCTTATACTTGCTTGCTTGTGTTTCTTAGACTTGATCTGCTAAGTTTACCTTTTCACCTGTGCTAGATTTACTTTATACCTGTGTGTGATCACCTGTTACTCAGTTGCTTCATTCACTTGTATTCACCTGTTTCAGCACCTGTGTCACTAGCAGTCTAAGTAGAGCACCTGTGTTAGGTTAACTCTTCACCTGTGCCTTCCACCTGTGTGACAGCTGTGTGTTAACTTACACATAGTTTCTACCTGTGTCACCTACCTGTGTCACAGCTGTCCACTATTAACTTGTGAAGTTAATCTGACAACTCAAACAAAAGATTAAAAGAGGGAAATTTTATAAGCCAACTATTCACCCCCCCTCTAGTCGGCATCTCAGTCCTTTCAATAGGTGGCTTAGACGCTTTGGTATGCGTGCTAAGAGCCATATGCCCTAAGGTGGGCTTTGAGGCCCAAGTGGAGAGGGGTATGCCCCTTCCATTATAAATAGGAGATGGTGGGTTTGTAAAACCTGAACTCTTTTGGACAATCTCGTGGAAGAGCTACTCAAAAGAGCTTTGGCCAAAATTGAGAGGTTTTTAAACATCAAGAAAATCAATACAAGAAGAGTTCCAAGAAGAGAGTACGTGTTCTTGAGTTTATCTCTTTCTCTCTCTTTGGATTTTCATTTTCTTGCATTTCCTTTTTGAGACCTCTTGGATATGACAAGTTAGTGATGAAAGATCATGTTCATATTAATTCTATCCTAGCATACCCCAAGAATCTCTCATTCCCATCTTGATTTCAGATCTATATTGGAGGAAAGACAAGTTCTTGGGGTTTTGAATTTTGATTCTCTTTGAGGTTTCAATCTTGTCTTTTGGGGCTTGAAATATGTTGCTAGGATATGTAAGATTATTTCGTGTTAGTTCCTTATCAACATACCTCACAAGGTCCTAGGAATCAAGAATTTGATTTTCGCTCATCTTATTAGATAGGGCTGATTTTTGAAGTTAGAAAACAGTAGATAGTAAATTGGCTTTTTCTATTAGCACAGACAAGCTCTTGACATGATTCCAACAGGAATAGCTTCGTAAGTCTCGTGTCTATCATTGTGTAAAATTTCGTTCAATTCCGTTGGGTAGATCAAAATCTGCGAACGTTTTTCCGAGCGATAGTCTGCTGGTTTTGCCAATATCGGAAGTTCCGATGTTTCCAGGGAGTTCAGAAATAGAGTCACTTCGTATCTTCCGGTAAGGTCGGAACCTCCGATATTTCTACTCAGGAACTTCTGATATGCCTGGTTTTGGCTCACTAATTTTGATTGTTTTTGTCGATGGTTTTCCGCTGCATTCTCTGATTTGAATACTTTGCATTATGTTCTTGTTTTCAGAAGAAAAAGTTGAAATCGACATTCACCCCCCTCTGTCGGAATCCACTAATCCAACAATGTCCTTATGTATTACTTAGTCTAAGAAAAACTAGAAATGACGCACAATAGTTCTATTTTCTCAACGCAACCAATTAATGGCATCAAATCCTTAGAGGAGTCAACTACATGAAACCTTAATTAGTATCACCTGCAAGATAGCAGTGCTAGGGATGCAAATTTCAATCACAATTATTGGTTTGTACTTGATAAAAAAGGATGCAATATAAACCATTAACTATTATATAACGGACGAGAAAAAGGAAAATTTTATAGACCCCAAGGGCACAAACTATCCAAATATACGTAACCAATTTTAAATTTTAGTTTTTTCTTCTATTTTGCAGAATAGACAAACGTACTTGTTTTTCAGTTTTCGATGCTTGGAGATGCGCTAAAAAAAGCCTTAATTCCTACTATCCAAAAGCCCAGCAGCTTAGGATAATAATTTCTAATGTTCCACATTTGATGTAGATGCAAAGGCCTAAGGCTTAATATCACCTAACAATAGTAAAAGTGTTGATAACAAACAAACCATAATATTAGATTTGTTCCATAGAATTTCTCTAGAGCACACATGTGAGAACTGTGCAATACACAATAGTCTTCTGGTGTCAGTTAAGAAAAACATGACGGACTACTATGTAACCAATGCAAAATTTTGAAATTTGATTGAAGATTTTGGATCGGCACCACTGACAGTGCCCAAAACTTTTTCCGTGAGGTCTGATGGTTGCCGTCGTGGTTGAACACAGCCATGCAGGGACTGAGAAATTAAAAGAAGTGACCGGAGAAAAAATCTTGGATGATTACAATAGAACTCATGGTTAATCAGACATAACTGCTACATAGCCCCCAACTAAAGTAATCCGTGGTTGAAAAGAATTCATCTTAAGTTCTTGAATGGAGATAAAGATGGCATTTAGTACTTGCAGCTTATGAAAAAGGACCTCTTCGTTGAGGACACATGGCATCATCACCAAACCATTAGCGGACACAATACCAAATTTGTGGCGTGTTAGCCAGCGTGGGTGCAAGGAGCTAGGCTGGCAACCTAAAGATGCCAAGGATCAAATGGACGTAGACCAGTCTGAGGACGGATGAGACAATGGTGCAATCCTCCTTGTCGACCAAAGCTTCTTGACGTGGATGTGCCTCGTCGACGCTGGCGCTGGCAGAGGTAGGTGGTGGCTTGTCACACCCTGATTTTCTGAAACATGAAAATTAGGGCTAACAAAAACTTTTTACGCTAATAATGCCAGTTAAAATACACTGGATTAAAACTTTTATTCAAATCATGTTTCTGTTAAACCCTGAAGCTAGGCAAGCCAAAAATCTTCCACCTCTGTTCCTATTCCCTTAATCTCTGCTTTGTCGAAACTCTGTCTGGTAAGGCATACAAACATTGTTTTACACCTTGTCTCCATACGTGACCACTCGCCCTCATATTCTCGCCACGAACACACCTTCGGCATCCCTTTCCCTTTTTCCTGGTCAATGTAACCTAGACCAACATCTGCAATTCAGTACCCACACGATACCTTTGTAAAATTGAAGCATATATATGTTGTGAACCTCTTCCGAATGAATTGAACTTCAGCCATCTACTTCGCCATGTCCTATCATAAGTGTGTGCACATATATACTACTTTTACATATACGCATATACGCAAAACCCTAAGCCCTTCTTCCCGAGCTACGGATCAAACCCTAACTCATCGTTCGGCTCTGCTTCAATCCTATGCATATATACGAGTATACCGGCAATACCTTCTCAAACCCTAGCCCACCATGATTTCCCATCATTATCCTAACCCCGTCGCCACCCTATATACGCTTAATTTTCAAGTGTATGTGGGTATATACTGGCTCACTTCTTTCGAGCTAAGGAGAGGTCCAAAGCCCTAGCTCCTTTGCCCTCCCTCGGCACTTCCCTTTTATCTTGACTATGTACCCATGCAAACCTCTTCCAAAAACGAGATGCTTAGGAAGACATTCCTAAAATGTTTAAATTATGAGCTCTCATCTATCTTGACCATTTAAAACTTTTAATAATAATAGTAATAATAATAATAAAACGTGATCCATTTTGGCTTGATGTATGGATTAGCCTTCCTTTACATTTTCTTGGTTCGGTGCATGCCATTTGAAACAAACTTTTCCTGTGCAATAGCTAGAACCATCAAAGTTGCATGTGTATAAAGAGAAGAACCTAATCCTCCTCAAGAAGCCATCCTTGGCACGTTCCACCACCTGCACCAAGCCTGAGACGAATTAAATTATGGCAGTACAAGCTCATTAGTAATATCTCTCTTCATACCAAGAGCCTGCAGTGTCTTCCTTGCCAACGCATCCATCGGTGCCCAATTCTCCCTATTCCTTTGTACGGCCATAGCATCAATGTCAGCTCCTGCTCTTCTTCAAAGCCAGGTTATGCTCACCCTCTCCTATGCTTTGCATCAATTACGAGACAACAAAGCAAGGCTGGTTGGTGTCCTCTATGCTGACCCTTCTCTCATTCTTGCTATAGCCACATGCAATGCCCCAACCAAATCCCCTTTAACTCTCTTGCATGTGGGCCTTGGTCCCACGTGGAAGCTTCCCCTTTACACTATTTCCTTCCTCACCTGCCCTCTCTTTTCTCTCTTCTTCCTGAGCACAACAGTTAGCACTATTCCCTCCTGGACACAGCAGCACAACCAGCAGAGAATCAGTGCCTAACTCCCCCAAATTTCCTGTACATCTACAACACCAGCACGAGCAGGTCTTGCTGCCATTAGTAATCCCCACTCCCAAGCTCTCACTGCACTTCTCCCTCCCTCAAGCTCACCATTTTCCTAGCTATTTCTCTACCCAAACTGTTGCTCTTCTTTCTCCTGGAACAACCAGCGAGCAACACCAGCCCCCATGCAGCTACAGCTCGCCAAACCGCCGCCATTAACCATCCTTCCCATGAGCTGAGTTTTCCTTAGATTTTCTTCCCAGTCTCTATTCCTTTCAAGCAACATCAGCATCAACTCCAGCTGCTGCTCTTCTTCTAGCTACCCTCTTTCCCAAGCCATGATCTGAGTTCTTCTCCTTCTCTCAACCCCTCACTCTTCATTCCTCGGAGCTACTCTCTAGCCCAGGTTCCCCTCTGGTCTAACCATTCCCTTGAAGCTGACTACAAGCTCCTGAACAATAGCCTGGTCCCAGCGGCCTTCTCCCATGCTCCTTCTCAAGCTCCTCCCCCACGCCATTACACCCGAACTCACCTTCACTTCTTTTTCTCGAGCTCCTCCTTCATCTAGCAGTTTTCGTGAGTTCCCCCACCATTCTTCTCCCCCTTAACAGCTGAGCTACTCCTCCCCTTCCTTCTTCAAGCCAGGCCAGGGCCCGAGCTCCTCTCCATCATTCTCTGATTTCCCCAAGTGCTCCCGAGCTACCTCACTACTCCCCTTGCATTTTCGTCCGAGTTGCTCCCAATTTCCAAGCCCTTTTCCTCACCTCGGCTTCATCTCCCCGAGCTCTATTTTTCCCTGTTGCTGTTTTTCTCCACTGCCCAAGCTCTCTCCTCTCCATTCTTTCTCTCTACATCCTTTTTCCCAATCTCCCAATGCCCTTCTCTAATCCTGATTTTCCTCACCAATCCGAGGAACGTCCTGAGCTACCCATTCTGTTTCCATCGCTGAACTCCTCCAAGCGCCGCCGCTGGCCTTCCCTCACCGGTGCCACTGTCTTCAGTAAAGCCTCCATTTTCTTCCCGCCAACGACGATGCTGGTGGAGCTGCAGCCCTCACCACCGATTCGAGTGCCACCCCTCGTCATCGATAGGCCATACTCGGGCACCTCTTCCCGCTGTTTAACCGGCCTTCGTTTCCACAACCATCTCTCTTTCCTGAGCGCCTAGCCGAGAAATTCCTAGCTGCCATGGTAGCGACCCCGGCATCGCTGCCGTCAAGCTCATCACAGTCCATCGCCGATAAGCACCGAGGTAAGCATGGAGTCTGACTAACCCCTTCCTAATTCCTTAGTCAGCCTCTAAAGCACGTGTTAATAGAGTCCTAACCACCCTAATCGGACAACTGCTTGCGTGCTAAGCAACCTGATCAGCCACGCCCAGTAGCCCGATCTAGAGAAGGAGCCTTTAACGCTTTACGCTTCCTCCGAAGCAAAGCGTACTCTGTGTTTCCTTTTCTCTCTGGTGCGGTTTCCCTCTAGGGAAGCGCATTCCCTTCAGGCTTGAAGCAGAACAGCCTTCAGTATGCCAGAAACGTATTCTTCAAATTTACCTACGGCATCAACCCATAATCCAAGCCCAGCTAAGTAGAGGACAACCCTAGTATAGCTAATCTTCGGACAGCCATATCTCCATATACCCTCACTCAAATCAATTGATTCTTTATCCTAAATTCATAAAATTTCATAAACTTTCTACTAATATCATTTTTGGAATTTTTGAACAAATTGATACTCTGGATTTAAATTGAAACTTAGGGAATCCAAAATATGAAGCATGTATATTTTGTGAAATAAGTCCGGAGCATTCCTCTACGTTAGACAATGTTTTCAAACTGTTTCGCATGCTCTGGTTCCAAGTGCATTTTGAAGTCCAAAACATTTTAATTTAAAAAAAATATGGAGCATTTGACGTGGGCGTATCTCCTAAAGACCTTGAAGTAAAATCCAACATATTCTTGTATATGTTACTAAAACATTCAACTAGGCTTACCAAATACTTATCACATTTTTGGTACTTGAGAACAGTCATAGATTCAGCTATACTCATGGAAACCTTGATCAAGATCTCAACATCTTTCAACGTAAACCATTAAAACCCTAGTGTACATTCACCCTAACACAGTAAAAGCTAAGGAAACCCTAGCTCGGCAGAAAGCCCAAAAATTTATATCTTCGTCATGTCAACCTAAAGCATCCCGTTCCTAGCTTTCCAGAGCTTCACAAATCAGTAGTTACCCAAAACATGTAAAGTAGCGTGGGTATGGTCCGTTGGTTTTGCATTTGGTGTTCCTTGGGTTTTATCTCGAATCGATGACTTATTCGACGGCCAACTTACTACGTGTAGTTTCGACATTACGACGGATCACGTAGAGGATCCCAGACAGTTGTCGTATCAAGTCCCAGAACAAGATACGGTTCGATATTGCCAGGCAAGCATTCCCACCTTGATCATGTTAAATCCCATATGTGTGAAAACTTAATTACTTTGTTTGCAACTCTGCATGCTATGTGAGTATGAATGATATTTTATGCTAGACCTAGCTACACCATGTAGTTGCATATGACTTAGGTCTGGCAAATCAATCCTTGTAACCCTAGCAATACTAGCCGGTCATCGTACGACCAGCAAAAGTATTAGGAATATAGGCAGTAGTCCTGCTTAGACCTGCTATAGGGTAATAATCTATTTTGACCGACTCACGCTAATCACCCCTTTGATTATGGGATTAAAACCCTCGGGAAGGCGTGTACCTCCCGAGGTGATTGTTTGAAAGCATTGTTTGCCAAAACCCCAAATAAAATGGAGGATGATTTTGATTCGGGTGAGAACAGTAAGTGGAGATTGGAAGAATGGTTTTAGCATGTAGTGACATGGCTAAGAGGTGATGATATGCAGTCTTGCTCGAATCAGTTAAGGACCGAGCCTAAGTGCCGCTCGACCAAGTTCACCCCGTACTTCCACATATCCTTTGTGGGAATGACTTGGCTAATTACCCCATCCATTGCTAGTGTCTAGACCCGTGGGCAGTAGGAAGAGAGTGCTAGGTAGATTGGCATCCCTAGGGGACCTCCACGTGATTACGTGGGGAGAGGTTCGACACAAAGATAAGTCCACTTCGGATTGTGGGATCAGGCATTACCGAGCACAAGCGGAGACTGGGTAGATCTTATCTAGCGGGTCCAACACTGGTATGAAAATGAGGGAAATGTCTCGTTGTAATAACCCTGCCAGCACACCTCGCGAAGTGTGTTTATTGAGCTCTAGCAACAAGGGGGACTTACATCTCATGGGTAAAGCCGTACAACCTTTCCAAAGTGTTAAAATCTATTCGAATAGATACGTCCTTGGTCATGGACACAACTTGAAAAAGCCACACACTAGTTAGATTAAGTTTTTGTTACGAAATATGGGAATAGGATTAAGGACGTGGCATGATGTGTCCACAATGTGCAGTTTGAGCTACGGGCTGGTAGCGAGGAACTGCAGAAGTGAAACCTAGCCCGTGTTGCGAGGTGGCAGCACGGGTAGGCTTTAAGGATGGCTTGAGGCAATACACGGGTTATCGACCTCTAGTTGACGAATGTCAAAAGGTAATCTTTGGCACCATATATTGACCCGTCAGAGACGAGCTTTTAGAAATGCTTTTGAATCTATTACCATCGTATTTCAAATCAAAACTTACTTTTCCGCTCAACCTTTGACTTAGGGTAGAGCCTTCTTATTGAACAAACCTTGCATGAATTATATATCCGTTATACTCTTCCTACGGGTTGCTTGCGAGTACATTCCATGTACTCACCTGGCTTGTTGATTTGGCCAGACGAAAGAGACGTTGACTCTGAAGATACGATTATGATCACAAAAGCTAGGGCGTAACCCCAGTCAGTTGCCTGTCGGGTATGGCATACTGATGGGCCACATCACCGCCTGATTTCCGCTGCAAATTTTTAGCCGTTGGGCTACAGGTAAAGGACCTCAACCTGAGGTTCTATTTATATCTCTGATATTGAAAAATGCGTGTATGACAATGATATACATGTTAACTTGTGTGTACCGGCTATTGATCATGGGACTAGTATAGTAAACAGAAGGGATTATCCAGCCTTAAAACCGGGTACGCCACATGGCTGCGAGTGCCGCCATATTTCTTGTGATGGAGTGAAGGAGCCGACATCCCAATGCCGCCAACGGAGCTTGACGGTGCCAGCAGGACTGCAGGACGAATGAGGGGAGAAGTGGCGGCTAGGGTTGTGGCTGCGTGGGAACATATGGGATAATTCGGGAGTAGTCATAGGATCTCATGGATGGGGAAGAGGGATCAGGGGAGGAAGGTGAAGATGGGGAATTTACTATTTGGGGAGGAGAATAGAGAGATATGGAAGAGCGGGGGCTCCCGGTGGCAGGGTGTGGGGCAGGTGCAGCAGCCGGTGGTAGAGCAGAGGTGGGTTGTGGCCAATAGAGCCAGCGGGGAGCCACGGCCAGCGGAGCCTGTTGCGCTACGCCACCACCTCCATGCTATCGCCTTCGCCTCCTGAGCCATCTCTGTCATGATGCGACGTGCAACAGGGCCCCTGTTGCGTGATGACGAGGGGCTTAGCTAGACACCTTCGCCAATAGCAGTGCCCCCTTCACCAACTACCGCACCTTCCTTCGCCCCGTACCTCTCCTGCGGCTCCAATCCTTAGTGTGAACCGCCGCCAACCCTCTCCCTCCTCTAGCGAAGCCACCCCATCTCCTCACCAACCATCACACCCCTGAGTCAACCACCACGGCCTTCTTCCACCTACGACTAGAGGCTGCACACCCCTTTCCATCGGTTGTCGTGGTGGCTCAATAGGTGATGAGGGTGGGGAGCAATGGGGGCAGTTGGGGAAGGAGGTAGCGTTGGCGAGGACGACTGGGTAGGAAGTAGGTGAGGGAGGCGACCGGGGATGTCACAATAAAGGAAGAGGGTGGAGGCGCAGTGGCCAACTATGGAGGCTCGACGTCCGGTGGACGAGGAGCTAGGAGGCAGAGGATTGGTGATGGAGAGATGAGGACGGCGATGGGTTGTGAGGAGGGAAGAGGAGACAAAGGCGGCAATGTGCCACATGGGTTATAGGGTTCCAAGTAAGTTTTTCAAGGTTCCAGGTAAGCTTTACAGGGTTTGTAGGGCCCGTCGGAACCAAGAGCAAAATTGAGAGGCTGAGATGTGGTCCCGTGAACAGTGCATGTGCAGCCTGCTGACGTGGAAGCTCTCCCTGGACGTCCTTTTTTGTACCCTTAATGGGATTAATTTGACCATGTTAATTTGTGGGAAGCGATTTGGATAGTCCATCCACTAGGATCTAGTTTTGTGAGGATGTATCTGGTGCACCGGGGCTTATGGTGCACTTTGATGCACCCAACTCCCATTGCCTTATCTAAGCGTTTTTAAAAATTTCTAAAAATGATTGAGGACATAAAAACAATAAGAATATACCATATCACAAAATTCTATATCTAAATTCTAAACACAGTTTGAGAAATAGAAAAGATAAATTCAGTGGTATATGGTAATAGGTCAAATTCTGAACCCAATTCGAGTTAGTTACTATTCACAAATGGATTTATCTTTTTTGTTTTTCAAATTGTGTTATATACTAAATTTTGTTATACAGTAAATACATGTTGTGTATATGTATTAGAATTTTAGAATTTTTCAAAAGTTTCAAAAAAGATTAGCGGGCTTAGAACCACAGGTTCCAATGGACCAGATTCCCAGTTCTGTTGTTGCCTGTTGGACACTTGGGAGCTCGGACTCCGGAGGCTCGGAGAAGGAAGACTGCCAGAAGGCAAGGCGGAGAGGCCCAAAACGCCAGAACTCCACGAAAGAAGAACGCATCACCCATATATAACAACCTGCAGTTCCCTTTCGGGAGAGGAATCGAAGGGCTAGAGCAAGAGTAAACTAATTCCAAAATCTTGTCACTCGTAGCGATCGGAAGAAAACCTCCTACCACCTCGACGACCTCGTACGCTTCTTTTTCCTCCTCGAATCATCTCTCTGTTCGTCCTGTTTCATCGAGTTCACGCCACTTTTTTTAATTCCGATTTTGCGGTTTTCCAATCGCTTCCTTCTCAATCATAGTTTCCGAAATTGCGTGCTGAATTCTGCTTCCGCTCCTTATTCGCGATTCTTCTTTCGTTTTCCTCGTCCGAGTGTCTCCTGCTTTCTGTATCCCTCCTCTACCTTCTTCTCATCTTCGTTTTGATGAGTCATAATCTGTACTTGATTTTTGTTACATTTCCCCTTCCTCTACTTGTAAGGCCAATTAGGATGTTTGGCCGATCTTCTCCTGTTGCAATTTCCTCTTATTCTTTATCTTTATCTTTCTTGCTTTGACGGGCATTAAGGATGCGAAATTGACGTGAAATCTGATGAGACTTTTACATTTTTTGAATCGGACTTGATTCACATATTTCCCCCCGAAATTCACTAAAGCTTGCTTCGCATCTACGTCTTCTCTATCCTAATCCCCTGGAAATTTATTCTTAATTTCTTCCCTGAAATCCCCCAAATAATTTTGACATAATTTATTCCTCTTTTAGTTTCGAAAATTTGAGGTCCTCCTCCTTGTTCTGCATTCGCCGAGTAATGGCTCTGGTTCTGCGTGATACGTGCAGGACCACCTCACCTGCTGCGCCGCCCATCGGACAATGGAGAGGGAGGCGAGGAACCACTACCGCACGCGCGGCTCCGCGCGCGGCAACGGCGGCACGGCGGCGGAGAGAGACCTGCTGCTGCGGTGGGGCAACCGGAAGCGGCTGCGCTGCGTCAAGGCGCATCGCCGCGCCGTTGAGGCGGCTGCCACGGCGGCAGCCATCCAGCGACGCGCCGCCGCCGCTGCAGTGCAGCACCACGTCCTCAGGTCTTTTACCACTGCTGCGTTCTTATCTCTTTCTTCCTGTAGCACTGCGTTTTGCACTTTATATTTTGGAGGAAAAAAAAGATAGATTGTTATACAAGTTTGGAATTTGTGCCAAGCTCTCCTGGTTGATTGTGAATTAAATCTGCTAGCTGGGCATGTCCTTTAGCTTGGTCTAGATTGAGGCTCAATTTATGAGCTCATGATTGAGGTTATGACTAAATGGGTGTGGGTTGTTTTAGAGCTTACCTAATACTCTCCCTGTCCTATAATGTAAGATATATTTTGATTGGTTAAGATAAGACTTTGACTATCAATTACTCTATTAATATATGGTTTATGTGATACATAATTAAGTACTTTTGAATACGGTCTAACAATATCAATTTTATGTCACATAAACCACGTATTAATGAAGTAATTGTTAGTTAAAACCTTGTCTTAACCGATCAAAATACGGACCGAGGGAGTATATTGCAACACTCCTTCCATTAAAAGTCCCAAATAAATTGAAGTCGATGACTACAACAGTATTTTTTCTGGATACCTTTTAGCATAGCCTAAAGGCTCCAATGAGCTAGCTTTTGAAGAAATCCTAGCCAGATCAGACATGGTCTAAGCCAAGTGACAATTGTTATTTGGGCTGTGGTAGCTGTTTGTTATCGTGTTTTGTTTGGGATAGCTGAGTTATTTAGGTTTCACCAAAAATAGGCTAATTATCGTATAATGTTGCTCGATTCAGTTGGGAGGTGTGGAGACCAGAGGTTGTTCTGTTTTTTTGTTTACCCTCTCTCTTTTTTGCCACATATATTATTGGAAATAATTATGAGTTCCTTCTTTAGGCGTTTTTGTAGTTTAGCCTTTTGGTTCATCTTCTTTTTTTTTCTCTTTTTTTTTGGGTAGCTGTTGTTTAGTTGTTGTTCTTCTTTTTTCTGTTTTTGTTTTGGTCATCGCCACCGAGGTGGTCTGTACACATCACGCTATTACAGCGCTCCTCGTCTAATACAAAATGACATGCATTTGGGTGTATGTTCAAGAAAAAAAACCGTAAATTCTGGTTATAGGGGACAAATTAGTCCCTCACCTTTCAAGGAGCAAAATAGCCTTCGTGCTTCAAGCGTGACTACAGATAGGGTCTCTTGTCCGACTCGACTTTTATTGAAAGAAATGGTGCAGAACCTGATTTGGACTAGGCCTAGAAGTAGTGTCTATTTTGCTCTTGGTGTTGCCTTTTTTCATAGTATCTTTTTGTCAGGTTGAACCTTCATGGTCGACTTAATTTAAGTCATGCATTGATCACGAGGTGATTTTTAGTAGATAAGAAAAATAGTCCTCACTAGTTGGGGAATACCCATCATCCATTTTTGGGCATTTGTTTACATAAAGACTATGTCATTGCTGCTGTTACTGATTTTCATTTGTCTACATCCGTGGTTTGCTTGAACTATTTGAGAATTGCATGGCTGATGTTGATAGCTGAGAATAACAACGGATGTGATAGGATGGTCCAGCGATCAGTGTCTCATGCTGTGTTCTAGAGTGTTACCATGTCTTTTTCTCTTCTTGTTTTTAATTGACAATTTTGGCTTCAGAGGGGAACACTTATCCACTTATCTTAAATCTTGCACCACCATTCATAGTGTGGACAGTCATACTTTCGTTGATTGATTTGGACTAGGCCTACAAGCTTCCTCCCTATTTGTCATTTTTATCTCCTATATAAACAAGAAGTACGGTGTATGCAATGATGAAAGATCTTGCTTCTGAAATTTTATTTTATCGTGGTGTTTTCAGTGCTCACACTCCAATAATTCTATTGGTGAAATCAGTCATCATGGTAAATGGTACTGTGCATAAATAAAAATAGCTTATACTGCAAATATGTGTTCTTTTCAATAAAATGTAGAGTAAATCTGCTTGCAGATAATAAAAATGTGGCATATACTGCAAATTGTTGGTTCCGTTCACTTACTCAATAAGGCGCTCCCCTACTGTTTTTCCCCAAAAGAAGTTCCACTCACTCTTTTCTTTGTTATGGATGCGCCCCTTCTTTTTTGTTCTCCATTTTTTTACCTTTGTTATCGAGTGTGAATTATTTGTATTTCTTGGGGAAATTGAATCTAGCCTGCCATTTTTCTATGGGCACACAGTGTTACTTTACATTTTATTATCCTTTAAAATGAACTTTGCAAGCTTATTTTGAGTGTTTTAACTATTATTTAGCCAAGAACTGCATAGCGTAAGTGTACCAAAACAATTCTCCGTGTTTAAATGATCACGTTTTTATCATCTTTTATTGGTAGCAAAGTTACCACTTACCACTTCTGTTCTTTTTACCTTTGGTGGTACAAAATTAGCAGGAATTCAGGGGACACTGAAACCATGAGATCATCAGCACAGCAGCAGCAGCAGCAGCAGAATAACGTGATCCACATGATAGCTTCACCACACACGGAACGTTCACTGAGGGATGGTAACAACAGCAACAATGGAAATTTACCAGCCTCTCTGGAGAACGAAAAGGTCTCATCCTCAGGGAGCGAGGGGTCTGTCTGGCCGAAGTTTTCAGTTGCACTGACGAACAAAGAGAAGGTGGAGGACTTCTTGATGTTCAAAGGTTCAAGACCGTCCCATAGGCCAAAGAAAAGGGCCAAGGTCATCCAGAAGACCATCAATGTATGCTTCCCACCTTCTACCCTCATAGGCATCTTCCTTAATTCTTTCAGTTTGGTAAATTGTTCAGCTATTGTAGACACTCATTTCACATGAATCATTGTTGCATCAAAGGTCCTACCTTTTGCTGTAACTACATTGTTTAGGCCGCGCGATTACGCTATATGGCCTAGCATACTACAGAACCTGTGCATTTGACACAGTAAACAGTAGTCGTGGGTTTAAAACTATGACTTAGTTAACATATCTGGAATATCATTAGGCTATTCTTTTTAAATAGAAATAGGCCATCTTTATTGTGTGCTCACTTCCTGTCTTGCTGCTTTACAAAAAGATCCGTGCACATAAACCGGTAAAATTCAGTCAAAATCCAATAATTTATGCTTCTTTGTCAAGTTTGCATACTCCATCAGCATCAGCCTGCATTTCTCAAGCTAAAACGTGCTCATGCCTGGCAGCTTGTATGCCCGGGTGCATGGCTCTGCGACTTGTCTCTTGAAAGGTACGAAGTTCGAGAGCAGCAGGTTTCAAAGTAGGTAAGTGAACTAGCTCACATTCCATATCTTCTCACCCTGGGCCTCTTTGGATTGAAGTATTTTCATAGGAACTCTAGAATTTCAATCCATAGGTATTTTTCAGCTAGTTGGGTCAAAAGAATGAAACCACCAAATTTCTTAAAGATTGCTTTCCTACACCCCATTCTATAAAAATTCTACCAATAGGTTAGACCTCATGAAATTTTTTTTTGTGTCTTGCATGCACATTCTCTTTCTTCAAATTCCCGTGTAGCATCCAAAGAGTCATTTTTGTGAATTCTTGTGTTTTGATTTACTGTAGAATTTAACATATCATGACATCCCAATCTTACGTTTTTCTTATTTCCGTGTCTTTAAAATCATGCATTCCAAAGAGGCCCTTAAAGCACGTTCAATTGTTCATGGGCGACCATATTCATTTGACAATTGGTGTTCTTTTATGATATCGCAGCGCCCAAGGGGATTGAGGCCCCCTTCTAGAGGGCTTATGGGGAGGGCATAAGCCCTCTAGAAGGGCTAGAAGCTTCGGAGCTGTGGGGATAAACTGACCCAATTCCATGTATATTGCTAGAAGCTGGGTAAAGGAGGCTTCCCGATCTTATCAGACCCCATATTATAGATTTGCCCTCCATGTTGACAGATATTTACCCGCAAATGTCACTTATATATAAACAAAATCTTTAAGTCTTTTTCCTCCACCGCGCTGCCTCCCTGCCTCCCCTCCCGCAGCCCCTCCCTCCTCCACGCACGCCTCCCCTCCCTCCGCCCCTACCGGCTCCGGCTGGCCCGCGTTCTCCGCCTCTCCCCTCCCTCCTCCCCTCCCTCCCCGGCTTGGATTCGGCAAGCCCGCATTCTCCACCACTCCCTCCCCGGCCGCTGGATCTGCCGTCACCGCCGCCAATCGAGGCACCGCCCAGATCTGCCGTTGCCGCTCCCTCCCTTCTTCCCTCTTGTCCCGTCCGCATCTGGCCATTCCCTCCCTCCCTTCCTCTGCCCCTTCCTCCTCCGGCTAGCCACCGTCCTTCGCCCCTCCCCTCCCACCGCTCCTGCCCCTCCTGCCCTCCACTCGTCTGCCGCTCTGCCCCTCCCGTCCCTCCCGCCGCTCCGCCCCTCCGCCTCCTCCCCGCCGACCCTGCGGCCCGCGGCTCCTCCACCCGTGGTCCCCTCCTCCCGGGCAGAGGTGAGTAGATCTGGGCCCCCGGAAGCTCTCATCGGCGGCCTCCCACTCCCTCTGCCCTTCCCGCCGCCCTGGTCCTCCGGCTGACTCCCCTCCCACCGACAGCTGAACCGGCGCCGCCCGGAGTGCCGCTCCCGCCGATGTCCTCCGGTCAGTGCCCCTCCCACCGGCAGTGGAACCGGCCCCGCCTCCCGGCCACCTCCCGCTGTCTCCTGGCCACCTCTCGCTGCCTCCGGGCCACGTTCCAACACTGGCGGCCGCCGACCTTAGCCCGCCCTGCGTGTCTCAGCAGTTGCAACGGAGGAGGCCGACGTGCTGCCTCCACCCCATCTCTTCGTCGAGGCTGACGGGCCCCGACGCCGCCGTCGACGACTACGGCGAATTCGCACCCAGCAAGTGAAACCGCACGAGGCTCTCCGACGTGGTGTAGCTCCGGAGTTCATCTATTTTTGGTTCATGCAATTTGTTAATTACAAGTAATGGATTCTTGTGTACGACATAGAAATTGGATTGATTTTACAGATGGATATGAGTAGAAAACTTGTGTGTATGGAGTCTGATTTTTTTTTCTAATCTACGTGTGTGTACTAATAATTTCAAGACTGATTATGAAGTGAGAAATTTCTGGATATGAGTAGAAAACTTTATGAAGTGAGCAACAGTACATGAGGCACGAATTTGATACAAATTATCGTTCAAACAGTGATCAAATATGCAAAGGGTATTATAGATATTTTACAATTCATATCTGGCCATAAGCTCAAATCTTAGAAGCCATTTAGAAGAGAATAAAGAGCTTCTTAGGCTTCGCTACACCGGAGTTTCTAGTGGCCATTAAGCTAAGCCGGGCTTACGCATAAGCCGAAGCCGTCTAGAAGAGGGCTGAGAGCTATGCAGAACGTTGACGGCGGCTCAGAAACCTGAAACGACTGGATTAGCATGCCTGGACTCTTATGGAAAAAGGCGCTAAGCATACGATCCGATGCAACTGTGCCAGAACTGTGCGCAACCAAGTGGCCAACAAAGAGGCTGTGGTACTGACCCTGCACCAATGCAGCTGAATAATGCTTGATGCGCATGCAGTCGCAAAACGACAGCAAGAAATTTGATGCGCCTGTAGCCGCGCAGCTGGGTACGCCCGGCCCTTATGCATGAACAGGGCAGTGCCCGGTGAAAATGCTGGTGAGTTATTGCGGCCGACGCCATGGTGGTTCAGCGTGCAAATCCAAGTTTTTCACGTGTGAGAACGAGGCGATGAGGACGTCCTGCACTGCACAGCGAGGCGGTGAGGATGCCATGCTGCAATTGCTGCAGCCTGCACGTATTGTGCCATCGAGATAAATGTGTGCCCCGGTAGGGTGGCACTGTTATTGCCTTGTTATTGATGTTTCCTGATGCACTCGGAACAGAAGTAGTGGTCTAGTCTAATCTGTAACAGGTGGTGTACGTATTGCGATTTCTTAGCAAAAGATATCTGCACTCTTTTTTTCTCTCTTTTGCAGATAGAATCGTCCTACCAAATCAAGCTGTTTAAGTCCATCTTAATCCAAACATGTCAGCTTCGTCATGTCGACCAAGTTTACCCGGAACGGTTGAACATGATGGCTGATTCTAAGGGATCGCGGTTCCAAGCCGATTTGACAAACTGCAGTCGCCAACTTGGCTACCTGCAGACCGACCGCCCACAAGTTATTGGAGCACATGCGGATTTACAATGGGCACATATGCACTTGTTTTGACAAAATCGTAGTAAGAAAGCGAGAGATCAGACAACGAATGGCCGAGCTCGCTCGTCAGCACAGTGCACGACACCGTCGTGTATGTCTCGCGCGAACGCTCACCTTCACGTCCCCGACGACTGACTCCGCACTCCATCCACGGACCAGGCTCGGGCACGCCTTCCCTGTCACGTGCACTAGTCCCTGCGGCGCGCGATCGCGAGCACGTCGCCGTCAGCCTCCGGGCACGTTTGCCGCGTGCGCGCGCGGGCGCCCCACGGCTGCTGCCGTGAAGAAAAGAAAAAGGAGGGAGGTCGAAACACGCACACGCGTATTATATACCCAGCCACACGCGCCCCGCGCGGGCACCTTCTCCCTCCACCACAAGCCGGTTCCAGTGTCGTTCGTCCTCGATCGCTAGCTGCACCGCGCGCCCGCGCGGCCGCCGCCGATGGGCCTCCTCGCGCGCGCTGGCGCTGCCCTGCTGCTGGCTGTCGTTGTCGCGCTGCACACGTGGTGCCGTGCCGCGTCCGCGGAGGGCGGCGCCGACGTGCTCCGGCGGGCGAAGCTGCCGGAGTTCGCGGCGTGGATGGCCGGCGTCAGGAGGGCCATCCACGAGCGGCCCGAGCTGTCGTTCGAGGAGCACGAGACGAGTGGGGCTGGTGAGGAGGGAGCTCGACGCCATGGGCGTGCGGTACGAGCACCCTGTCGCCGGCACCGGCGTCGTCGCTACCGTCGGCACCGGGCGCCCGCCGTTCGTCGCGCTGCGCGCCGATATGGACGCGCTCCCGCTGCAGGTGCGCGCGTACGTAGCGGGCGGTGCAAAAGCTAGCTGCCTCGTCACGTTTCAACGCACACTAGCATCTCTCTCTACTAGTCCATCTGTCCATGTATTGCCAGCTCTAAAATTTGCATTCTCTAACTCTAACTGAAACAGTGAAACCCTTGTGCATGTTCTGTTTTATCAGGAGGAAGTGGAGTGGGAGCACCGGAGCAAGGTGGGCGGGAAGATGCACGCCTGCGGCCACGACGCGCACACCGCGATGCTGCTCGGCGCGGCCAGGATCCTCCATGAACACCGCCACCAGCTCCAGGTCACCACTACTCTCCTCCTCCGTCTTGATCTTGTCAGCTTCCTGCCTCAACACCGTTGCACTATCCTCTCTCGTTCTCCACGCAGTTTTTCCTTACTTATATGAACAGCTGCGCTGTGGCTTTAATTTGGCGCGCGTCACCATGAAACGGTGTGCTTGATTTAGAAAAACTGAAACGAAATCGGCGTATGGTTTTTGCTCGCTTGCAACAGATTCTCACTGTGTGCACAGCTCCATTTAGAAACAGTTAGGATGACTGGATGATGAGCATTGGTTTGTTGCCGTGCCCTTTACGGGGCAGATCTCTCAGATCTTTCTGTTCCAGGTTGAAGCAAGATTAGCCTCTTGTTTCCTCTTTTAAGACCCCTTGTTCTTTCCATTTCACTACCTTATTTTTTCGAACAAAAGATGATCTGGTGTTAAAGTTTGCTTTGTCTTATAGGACAGAGGTAGTTGGCGACACATGACCTATTATAATTCTATATGGTAAAATAAAGGTGAAAAATGATTTAGAGTGGACCGTCCTCAGACTTTTCTGTTAGATGAGACGTCCTCGGATTGCACTACTGATTTAAAAGGAACTGGCAGCTCTTTGATGGATTGCACACACATGTTGCATTGTTTGGTACACAGATAGCCTGTATACTGCAACGTGCGCGTCAAATAGGATTTTTTCGAAGGGGCACGTCAGCCGTCTCTTTCAACCTTTCCGGTATTCCATGGAGTCCAATGTATGTAGCTGATGTCGTTGTCATGCGTATCGATGAGGGCCGCAGCAAATCAGAAGCGTTTGGCTCTTCTGATGGAACAGTGTTACCTTATCTGTATATTATTAGTGCTGATTCTGGAAGCGGACTGTGAAAGAACAGAGTTTTGCGAAATTTCATAGAGCCTTGTTATTCTGAATCCTGTATTCGGTTCGCCCATGGTTTGATACCCACTCCTTTCTTTCACAAATTGGCAAATTTGGCTACATATTTTAAAAAGGAAACTGCTAGTGAGTACTCAAGTGTTTTTTTTATTTGGGAATATTTGAACTTAATGCTCAAATAAAAAAATAAAAAAACACTCAAGTACTTCCTAGACATGTTTCTAACGTGTCACGATTTGGAAACAACAAAATTACCAGACTAACAAATGTTTCATGTTGCAATGCTTGATCCCAAAATTATCAGACAAACAAAATTACTAGAAGACACAAAGATTTTCTCTTGAGACAATTCTGTTTAACCAATTCTCTCTTCCCGAGTGCTATTTCTAGAGAAGTTTCGCAAAACTACACATACAGCGACAGAAAAAATATCGCACATAAGTTTCTCATTTCAAAGCTAGATATTGAAAGCGGGATTTTGGTCGATTGAGCAATGTGAGAGCCTCTTGTCTGCCAATGCTGGTGCATGGTTCCATGGAAAAACACTATGGTCCCACCGGAGTTTACCGTGAACACAGCCAGCGTGACGCATCTGTGACACACACTCCTGCATCTACCTAAGGTATGTTGAACCAAACCTGAGCGGCCGCACCAGCTGTAGGAGCCAGAAGACACTGCATAGGTCTCATGTGATGAGAAGTTCGAAAGAGGCAAGTCCTCCAAAATACCTTACAGTGATTGATATTAGCCGGGCTACACGGTTTTCAACAGAGTGGAATGGCCAATGGGGTCTTTTACAGCAGCTCATGCGCATGAGGGCTTACTGATCTGGCTCAACCACAAAGGTGTAGGGGCTGGCATGGCTAGGTCTTATCATGCAGGTGATACATGTGCTGATGACATGGAGGATGTGATGCGGGTCTATGCTATTTTCAACCAAGCGTTGCACCCAAAAGGTTCTTTACGTTTTGGGGGTAATTAGTTGCGACGGTAATCTGGGGTTTTCTAATATAATTCTGCATTAAATTTGTAGGTTTGCGAAATAAAAGTTAAATATGTATCTTTGACATTATATTCGTGGGTTTGTAAATCTTACTCCTATTTTTAATTTTAGTGAACTGTTTGTCGGTTTTCTTAACTGATTAGCTTGGAGGCGTGTCTCTGATTCTATATGGACCATATGGCTCAACAAGTAACTTATGCATTGCTATCTTTTTTCAGTGCAAAAACTGCCATGTGTATTTAATTTGAAGGTTATTCAACTGTGATATGTTCAAATGGTTAACAAAGCTCTGTTTTTTGGCCAGGGGACGGTGATCCTTCTTTTCCAGCCAGGTGAGGAGGTCGGCATCGGGGCCAAGATGATGGTGGAGGCCGGCGCCGTGGACAACGTCGAGGCTATCTTCGGGTTCCACGTCACCGTGCTGCTCCCCACCGGCGTGGTGGGGTCACGGAACGGCCCGCTGCTGGCCGGCTGCGGCTTCTTCGAGGCGGTGATCACCGGGAAGGGCGGTCACGCCGCCATCCCCCACAGCAGCGTCGACCCCGTCGTGGCCGCCTCCAGCGTCGTCCTCGCCCTCCAGAGCCTCGTCTCCCGGGAAGCCGACCCGTTGGACGCCCAGGTTTGTGCGGAGCACGGTCGCCACGAGCTTTCTTGCTTCCTCCTCACGGCAATGGCATCTCGGAGACATTATTTAATGTATTAACCGTGGGAGCAGGTGGTGACGGTGACGAGGTTCCATGGAGGCGGCTCGCTCAACGTGATCCCGGACTCTGTCACGATCGGCGGCACGTTCCGGTGCTTCTCGAACGAGGGGTTCATGCGGCTGAAGCAGCGGATCGAGGAGGTCATCGTCGCGCAGTCGGCGGTGCACCGGTGCGCGGTGGCGGTGGACTTCCACGCCGGCCGGCGCCCGCTCCTGCCCCCGACCATCAACAGCGCCGCGCTGCACGCGCACTTCGAGGCCGTCGCCGCGGAGACACTGGGCGCCGGCGCCGTCCGGGGCGCGATGCCGCCGTGCATGGGGAGCGAGGACTTCGCCGCCTTCTCCAAGGCCGTGCCGGCCTCCCAGTTCTACTTCGTCGGGATACGGAACGAGGCGGCCGGGTCGGTGCACGACGCGCACTCGCCGCACTTCCTCGTCGACGAAGGCGCGCTCCCGTACGGCGCGGCGATGCACGCCAGCCTCGCCATGGCGTACCTGCAGCAGCGCCACCTCGGGGGCACGCGCGACGAGCTCTAGGTCCTGTTGCTGCTGCATGCATGCGAGTGGGGACGTCGGCTGCGCGTGGGCGCGCGCACGGCGGCTCGGCGAGATCGAGATGGCCATGTCACCGCGGCGCGCGTCGCATCGAGTACTCTCGTCGGGGTCATGTTCGGGATCGAGATAAAAACGTACGGAATTATTTACTACTAGGAACGTGGAGTGACTGGTTTTTGCTGTTCAATGCGCGCGGCGTAAAAGCTGATCAATTGCACGCAGAAATGACTTCGAAAGAAAATGGAGAGGCAATCATTCGCTCGTGTGCTGTGTATTGCAGAAACGAGTTGGAAAATGGAAGGATTTCCGCTGGACTCGAATAATCATACCACTAAAACCACATCAGTAATCGTTTCTTCTCCTCCTCCTCTGGCATATATGCACAAATACCAAATAGTAAAAGAAACTTAATCCATTTGACTACATAATTTTACGACAACAAATTTTGGTTAACTAAAGAAAGCACCAAAATACCGAGATTAATCCTACATTCTTTTTAGGAGTGTCTATTTCTTAGTCGACTAAGAAATTATTATTATTTCTAAGTCGATGATTCTGCATGTTAATTCTCTATCTAATGGTTAATTAGGTGCTTGCACATTTTAAAAATTATGTGCAAAATTATGTATAAAGATGTGCAACTGGGCAGTTGCACATTTTTATACTCAAAAGTTACACAGATTTTTTGAATAGTTTCAGTCTTCATAGTGTACAACTTAATTGACTTGCAAATGATAATTTTTTAGACGATTTAAAAAATAGCAAATCCATTTTTTGTATGCGTGACGGGTGCATCTTTCTCAGTTATACCCATGTTTAAGGTTTAAGCCTAGAAGCAATGTATGAGCCGGCGGCCCAGCACCAGCCTCACTGCAATAACAGAGTCCAAAACATAGCACCCACGTATCCCAAAACAAAAGCAAAAATGCACCCCTACAAATATCAAACTCCATGTTTCATTAAAAAGAGATAGATTTGCTAATTTCAGTTGTCTAGAACTTATACAAATCTTAGTCACTTAAAGTTGTATATCACTTAATCTAAAATTACAATATTAAAAGTGTATAACTTTAGTGAAAACTTGATGCACAATTTTAAGTTTGTATATCTTATATATAAAGTGAGGTGCGATGAAGATGATTGAATGTTGATTTAAATGTTAAAGAATTAACTGAGATGTAATTTTTTTTCCGGATAACTGATAGATAGACATTCCTCGAAAAATATTTAAACTCCATAGCATCCAGAATCACTCCAAGCGTCTACTCGCCGGAGCCCAGCCACTTGCACGATTGAAGATCTCCGACGCCACCTTCCCCAGCATCCTAGATCCGTGCAGTAGTACCCTTGAAACCACGGTTTTCTGCAAATCGCCCCAGAACTCAAGCCAGTAGCATACGAAGTATATGATATTTGTAGGATCATTAGGCATTTTGCTGTCAAAACAGGCACTATTTCTGGTCTTCCACACGGTGCAAAAAACTTCTGCCAGAACAATCTTGGCGGCATATCTCTATTCCTGAAAACTGATTCAACTGGATAACACCCCAAGTGTATGTAGAGAGAGGAAATGTAGAAAAAGAAGATCAATTTCATAGTGGGACCAAATTCTGATAGAGCAAATTCTGATACAAATTATCTCATTATATGAATCAATACAAATAGATGGGTACACAGCAGCCAACACTAACAGCAGCAGCAGCTGAAGATGAATGGTGCTAAGTACACATAGGAAGTAGGAGAAGGCACATTAGGCAAGTGACCATGCGAGAACAGCGTGATCCCGGCCATAAAAATCTAACATGGAGCGAGCCTCTGGGACACGCGCGCTGCGACCACAGCCAGCTCAGTGGCGCATGTTGCCGACGAGGAGCGCCACGGCGGGGCAGAGGACGGCGGCGACGAGCGAAGAGGAGACGGCGGCGGCCCCGGAGGTCGGGCTCGGCGCGGGCTCGTCGGCAGCCAGAGCAACCCCAGCGAGGGAAGACACGGCGACGGCCGCGATGACGACGGCGCGGACGATCTTGGAGGCCATGATCCTAAGAGAAAATGTTGCAGATGATGCGGTACACACAGCTGGTGGAAAGCAAGGAGCCGGAGATGTGGTGTATGCGAGATAAGGCTTGGAGGGAATCGGGGACGAAGCGCCCGTTTTTATAGCTGAAGCTTGAAGAACAAAGGAGTTGGCTGCCCCTGCATTTTTACAGTCTGGCTGGCCTGCCTGCCTCCCCGAGACAGCTCATGATCAACGGCTGGTAGGGCCTGCAGCATGTGCATGGCTCCAACCTGCTACAAGCTAACGCCATGCCATTCGCGTTCTGCGAATATACACCGGAAGCATCTCCAACAATTCACTTCAATTGTTTGTTAAGGGATGCCACGTCAATTTTTAATGATGTAGAGAGAAAAAAGAAGAAAAAAAGAAGAAAAGTTTTTTCTTAAACAAGAAATTATCTTGTTGCTAATGCCTAGAAGCTAGAAATAAGTATTTTTTTGTTGCAAGCTATAGTCATTTCTTAAAGTAAGGTCTATAAAATTCTAGTGGAGAATTTGGGGGGTCTTAGAAATAAGGTGAAGAAATGATTTGCTGAAGAACTTGCTACTTTATGTGAAGATTTACTCTCTCTCTTCTCTAGGAAATGAGCTAAGAAATAGCTTGTTAGAGATGCTCTTAGTTACATATGTACTAGCTGGCTGCCAGTTTTCGCATGAGAGTTGTTATACGTACGAGCTTCGTAGCACTTATGTAAACTGAATTTTGCACATCACCACTGACTGAGTTGAGATGTATAGTACAAATGTACCAAGAATTTGGTGCCAGGATTTAGTTGGTTTGCTTGTTCCAACAGTCAGTCTGCAGGATTGGTCCCAAGCTCCCAGCACTGTTTGAACTTTGATTTGAATACCCCCTGGGAGCCAACGCGAAAGGATCAGTGGACCGCACACGCCACATGCTTGCTTGCCAAAGTGTTCCCAAATTGATGAATGCCCAGTGCACCGTGGGCCGCGCTCTCGTTCCGTGCCGTCGTTTGCGTTTGCTTCCTTCGTTTCGTTTCGGGCATCGTCCGTCCGGGCGCACGCAAAGACGACGACAGATCAGGAGCTCACGCTCTTGACGGTGTCCCGCGCGCGGTTTGGTTTGGTTTGGTTCGGTGCATGCGAGACGAGGAGAAGCGTACAGGTATCACCGATCCATCTGGCCTCATGAGATGTGGCTGTCGCTGCTGTACGTATGTAACTGTTTCTGTGCTAATTATCACCTCATCACATTTGGCATCTCGTTGATTGTGAGCGCAACTGAATCATGGAACAGTAGATTTAGTAATGCGTTAGGGTGGAGCAGTCCAGTCACCTCCTAGATCCTAAATCGGTCCAACAGGTGAAGCGTTGGTTTCATGGCAGGGGAGAAACGCCAAGCCGAAGCAACAGGTTACGAAAAATAGGTACCACTCCACTTGATCCATCCAGTCAAAGATAACAATCTCAGATATCTCGCTTGTTTTTGTCAGGGATGGTACTGACTGAGAGTAAAGTTAAGCCGCTGTCTGCAGAGACCATAAGAAGTGTCACTAGCACTAATCAGTTGGGAGTAATGGGAGATTTGAACCACCTTAAGAATCTTACAGCGCAGCTCAGGGCCCCAACTTACAGTGGATATATGGTGGAATGTCCCAGCAAAGTGGAGAACTTAGCCTCTTGACAGCGCAAATCGGTATGTCGATCGGGTGTCTAGTCATGGAAGCAAGCAGTCCAATCAGTCGCCTAGAACAAACGTTGCATCAGGAGAACAATAAGGAAAAAATATCAGGTCACAAGTTGCTGTCACTGCAGGGGCTTACTTGAAGCCACGGTTGCTATAATTACTTGGACATAATTTTCTCTTGAACACTTTAATTTGTCGGTGTTTTCTCAAACACACTAAAAACGAACAATTTTGCTTAGTATCATTGTGAAACAGGTTTCGTTTAGGGGACACGGTACAAGTTCTTAAATAATACATTTTAGACTTTTGGAGGAGATCAGCACACAGATACCTTTATCCTCTTCTTCCTCCTCACCCCACTCTACATTCTCCCTCTTCTATCTCATTGCCTCCCGCTCCTCCCAATCAAAGGGCTCCGGAGCCTCCCTACCCCATGGCGGCCAGGTTGTGCGGAATTGGTGCAGAAGAACACAAATAGGGTCCCACACGACAATGAGAGAAGTGTTTGGTTCACAGTTTTTTGTCCGTCGTCCGATTACAGCATCATCAAAACCATTACTTGTGTTTGGTTTAATGGTGCTGCAAACGAATGCCGTGTAATCTTATTCCGTTGCTATTCAAAACTCATTACACCCACCTCTGACCATAATAGAATAGCGATATAGCGCTTTCCCCTTTTAACTCGACACCACCTCCACGGCCATGAGTAGAGGTGCGGCGAAAGAATCCCTTCTCCGCCGAGCAGCAGCGCCGGCTGTCGACGCCGGGTCTGATCACCGAAGCACCAGTATCGCGCGCTTCACTGCACTCTTCGTTGCCTCCACCTGCATTCTCCAACGGAGATCACCTCGCCGCCCTTGGTGGCTCACCTTGAAGGCGTGCGACTTCCCCTCTCTGCAGCTACTGCGAGGTTCCTTGAGTGAATCGCTTTCCTCTTCATCTCCACGTGCTTGCAGTAGCTGCTCTCCTCGGCAGTGTCGGCGCCTCGGGGTTCTTGGTCATCCTCAACGGTGCCGACGCCGACAAGCTGCTGCTCGAGAAAGTTAAGAGGTGAATGTTCCTATCACCCCTGCCGCCACCGTGCCGGTGGCGAACGAGAGGGGGATCCGCATTATGGCACACCCGCATGAGCTACATCTCTTCTCCCTCGCCACGGTGTCATGTCGCACCTCCTGCACTGCTGCTCTCCATGATGTTATGCTCGTAGCGCTTATCCTATCTCTATTACCGTTATAGGCTAGAACCAAACAAAATGAGAAATAGTCCTGTTACAGCCCCTAACACACTATAATCTCATGCCATTACCATTTGCGTTAACATTGCGCTACCAAACGCGTCCTTAAAGTGCAAAAATGAATTCACCTGTTTTTGAAAGAGTATTATCGTAATAGTAGCGGTCTGTTCTAGAAAATGAATCGGAGTTAATAGTGGTACGGAGCAAGATCGTTTGTGTTTAAGCAAACGGCAACAAATAATGTTGTCCACAGCAAATTTGCCAATTAATCATGATTTCCTAAAGCTGCCGTTTTAGACATGAACAGTCAACTTTTAAAATTTTAACTATCAATATCTTTAAAAATATTTAGATTAAATATTTAAAAATAATGTATATAAAAGTACAATACTTCTATAATATATAATTTTATTAAATTTTATATAAAATTTAGTGATCAAAATTATAGTTTGAAGACTGTATTAATATCTAAAATAACGGATTTTAGGGAGCTAGGAGGAATACCTACGGAGCTGTAGCGAAGCAACAGAACGTGGTATAGCTGCTAGACTGCTTGCTAGTCTGCAAGTTAGCCAACCCATGCCGAACGACAGGCAGATGTCGTCACTCTAGTTTTTAGGCGTGATGCTTGATTGCTGTAAACCACCACAACCAAAATGTAAACTACTACTATTGTAGTATTAGCTTGATGAGCTGTGTGGTCTCAGGGACACAGTTATTGTTCATCTTATGTTGTGCTGCTAATTGGAGTCTTCTTGTGGTACTCTCTTGCAAGTGTTTGTTAGTCTGCATTTCTGCGTATTACCCGGTAGGTAAGATTCTCCAAGGAAGTCGATTTGCTAGTATTGAGTACAGAGGGGACGGTGAGGGAGTTTCAGTTTCTGATTCCTAATCGGCTCGTCGTTTTTTCTGAAGAGAAAGCCCAATTAATTAATGGGACAAGTTATTACAATCACGCAGGATTAACTCTGTCACGCAGAGGCAGGATGAAGTAGAATCATACAACACAACGCCACTCTTCTCTAAGATTGTGAGCAAATATCATTCTCGCTTAATCTTGCTAACAACATCTTCAGGAAAGCAAGCCATGATAGAGCGCACCTCCTTCTTTACACCACGAAGAGACGAACGATGTCATCAGAACTTGTAGTTAGTTCACGATGAACCGCCGCATAGTCCATCTCAAGGATAATAGGGGTATGCATGCTAACCATCGGCTGAAGGGCATGTATGCAAGCTGACATTTCTGCTTGTTCGTTTCTCTGTCACTTCTTATTGGACATGTCACAGAAGAACTTGTGCTAGCAAATTCGGATGTCTTTAATTTAGAACTAACTGATCATTCTTCTGTTTCGTGCCAAGAAAAGAAAAATCGAGGTAATATACGCCAATCATGCGATTCTCTCCCACCTAATATGCCACAACTCAACGACTCAGCAGCACCGTTTTCGGTTGACCCATACTTGCTCATCGCGTAGCGCGATAACCCTCGTCTCCTGTCTCGCTGCACTTACGAGGATATACAGGATACCTTTCTTTGCCCGTCTAAATGAGGATATACAGAACTGTCTGAGATGATAAATTTGGAGAAAAAAAGAAGGATTAAGATGTTGGTCTAAAGAAGAGGGGTGAATAAGAGACTAAATAATTTTAACCAGTTTTAAACTTTTTTATAATTATGAAAATTAAAGCTTATCTAATACAAGAATTATATGAACACCGTTAAATGTTAGTCAACACACAAACACAATAATAATAATAAATTAAAACATGCAAAATTAAATGGTGAATTGAAGTAACCAAAAGAGACACGATGATTTATTGCCGAAATTTAGATCCTTATGGGAATCATACATCTCCGTTTGACGAACTCGATCACTTTGATCTAAAGTTGACTTCCTCTCAAGCCTTTATCTATGAACGACGCACTTTGCATCTCCTTGATTTCTTCTTGGTGATCGTTCCTTTGATGGAGGTAGATCTCAACCTTCACACTTATTAAGACTCACTATAACTTACTTGGAAGCTCTCAAAGATTCATAACTGTCATAAGTATGAGCCTAAGCAATGAGAAAGAGTTACCAACGTTCGGTTACGAGAGCCTACGGGGCCATGCAGGGGACACGGGCGAGTGAAGAATGAGCGCGACTAAGTTCCAAGAGACAAATCATTTATTTCTTTGGGAGCCCCCTGTTGTACATATTTTCCTTTTTCTCTTCTCTTTTCTTCTCTCTTTCTTCTTCTTTTTTCCTTGTCTTTTCCTTCTCCTTTTTAATCCTAGACCTGCCCCATCCCGGGCCCTTTCCCACGTTTGGGCCGTCTGGACCCTGCACCCGCGCCCCGCTTGGGCCTTGGCCTGCTCGGCAGTTAGGGCACGACGGGGCGAGCGTGACTTAGGAGCCCCCTCCCCCACGCCGCCCAGTTGTGTTGGCTAGCTTCCGTTGGTGCCACCGCGCAAGCCATTGTTCAAGGATACACGCTTGACTGTGCGGGGGCTCCTGTTGAGCTGGTTTTTACTTGCTTGCGTATGGTCGGTTGTGACCACATTGGCAAGTTCTCTGCGAGTGAGTATTGTGCTTTATCTTGGGACCGCATTGGGAGTGTTCGGGACTGTGTTTTCCTTATTTCCATGTGGGATGAGCACGACCCTTCACACCTTCGTGCGCTTCAGCGGTCCTGTCATGCTCAGGAGGGTTCTCTCTGCTATGTTGAGCTCCGGGGAGCCCCTGGCGGGTTAGCCCGCTTACTCAGGTGTGAGGTTCTCCATGCTACCCTGTGCTTTTTGTTTACCTTAGTATGACAGGGCCTTCATTCAGTTTTTAGTGTTTGAGTAGCTCGTGTGCCTGGGCATTGCTGCGGCGATGGGGGGCGGTTAGTGGTAAGATATGCATAGCTGGAGCTTTCTTTTAGTAGAGTTAACATGATTAGAGTTTTCCTTTGTAACTCTCATGTATTTGCTAGTTATTAATGAAAACTCATAAAATTTCTCTCCGTAACTTTCTCATTTTGTGATTGCATGCTTATGTTGGGTGGTCTACAGGGTGTTGGCCTTTGGCGAAAGACACTGCGGGCCATTTAGGGACAAGGCCTCCACGGCCCGAGTCACATAAGCATTGCACCTTTGTTGGGATGACAAAGGTTGAACGAGGTGACGACGACTTGCGTATCTTGAGCGAGGTGGAGATCATGACTTTCCTTCGGGCCTTGCCCGACGCCTTTTGAGAGATTGATTTTTTTTATGTTGTGAGTTTGTGCTTGTGTACTGTAGTAACGGAAATGTGTGCACGTTCCTATGGTGGCTATAAAGATGTTATGGGGTACACGCCTCCCATCCAAAAACATTTAGCGCTCGAAGGCCTTAAAAGCACTCTTGCCTTGGTTCACGTGTTTGGCTCGACATCGTGGGGAGACAGAGATGGCTCGACATCGCGGGGAGCTATCATCACGCGACTCCAGAGGAAAGGGACACTTTATCACAGATAGAGATGACTTGACGTTGTGGGGAGCTATCATCACGTGACCCCAGAGGGAAGTACACTATCCCAGACGGAGATGGCTCAATATCGTGGGGAGTTATCGTCACGTGACTCCGGAGGGAAGGGACACTCTATCCCGGATGGAGATGGTTCAACGTGGTGGAGAGCTATCGTCACGCAACCCCGGAGGGAAGGGATACTCTATCTTGGACGGAGATGGCTCGACGTCGCGGGGAGATATCGTCACGTGACCCTGGAGGGAAGGGACACTCTATGCCGGATGGAGATGGCCCGACCTGGGAGGCGGGGTTTATCATTGAAGTTGAGAACATGAGAACATTATGGAATGAAAGGACATTTACAAAAGGTGGTGGGGCAGTAACCGGCACAGCGGTTCTTCCCACACTTACCCTACTAGCAAAAATTTCGTGAAGGCTGACACAACGGTCGTACTGAGAAGCACTACAACTATACTTAGTACTTGCAGAGGTTGTCGGCATTCTAGTTGTGCTTCAGGTCGGTGCCGTCAAGGGCAGCCAGGTGGAATGCTCTAGGGCAAGTTGCACGGACCATTTCCATATGGTCCTTCCCACTTGGAGATTAGTTTGCCATCGACCCTCCCGAGTTGGCATTCTTCTTGAGCACGAGGTCCCCGATGAGGATAGGCCTTGGCCGAACGGTCTTGTTGTAAGTCTTGGCCATGGTGGCTTGGTATCGACTAATGTTGAGAGTTGCCTCTTGCCTAACCACGTTGAGGGTCTCGAGGGATGTCGAACAAGAGTCCATGTCGAGGGGTGCCATTGTATGTAGTGACCCGAACTTGATTTCTTTTGGGGTGACTCTCATCTCTGTCTAGCAGTTTGAATGGTATGAAGCCGGTGGCTCGGCTTGTTCATGCTTGGGTAGACCATATGTAACACCTCAATTTTCTGAAACATGAAAATTAGGGCCAACAAAAACTTTTTGTGAATAATGCTGATTAAAGTGCACCAAATTAAAACTTTTGCTTCAAATCTTGCATCCGCAAAACCCTAAAGCAAGGCAATCAAAACCTCTCACCTCCGTGCCTGTTCCCTTGACCTCTGCTTTGTCGAAACTTTGTCCGGCAAGTAGTTCAAACCTTGCCTTACACCTTGTCTCCATACGTGGCTACTCGCCCTTGCAATCTCACCACGAGTACACCTTCGGCACCTCTTTCCCTCACCCCCCCTCGTCGGTACAACCTAAACCCACACCTGCCGCTAAGTGCCCCCACGGTACTTTTGCGAAATTGAAACATATACATATCTTAAATCTTTTCCGAATGACCTAATCTTTTGCCACCAACTTCGATATGACTTATCTCGAGTATGTGCAAAAATATACTGCTTTTAAAAATACGCACATACGCCAAATCCTAATTCATTCTCCGGATTTACGGGTCAAAACCCTAATTCATTGTTCGGCTCTGCCACAACCCCATGCATATACATATGCATATCTCAGTGGCAGCATTCAAACCCAACTCTCTGTAACATCGCAGGCCCATTCCGTCCACATACAAACCCTATATATGCTAAAACTTCAAGTGTATGTGGACACATACACTCCGAACCCTAACTTATTTTCTCGGTAAAACCTTTTACCACATGACCGAGAAAATATCCTCAGCTAATCCACCATGGTTACCTCTCTTTTTACCAGATGACATCCGATCACTTTCTCTCTTCTACCATGTTACCATGACGGGAGATAAATATTCGTCCCGTTATAGTTCCGCCAAATAACCATTGATCCATTCATCTTTTACTAAAGTCAAAGCCCTATCTACCGTTCGCCATACTTACCATCACTCGGACACGAGCGTTATGTCAATCCTTGTGCATGTATATGGGTACATATCCTTCCCAGGATCTATGCCATCTTTTCTCTCTCCTAGTAACAATTTAAACCTAAACCTAACCCATAACCCTAAACATCCAAGCTTTTGACTCCGACTCAATTCGAGGGCCATACTTGCTATAGGTCTCAAAGCTTCCTCGCTATCCCTCGTTCCATCACCCGGCTAATCTACAAACAATCCAATAAAGACACTCCAAACATCTCCGTTATTTCTCTTTTCTCTATTGCATCCACAAATTCTAACACGGCAGAAACCAACACTCCATTTCTCCTGTCCAACCTTCACTTGCCGTGTTACCTTTTCCCTTGCTCTAATTTTTCTTCTCCTCTCTGCCAAGCACTAGAGCAAGCACTGCTGCCCCATACCACCTTTTCCCTCTAGCAGCGGCAGTGCCCAGTTTCTTTCTGCTCATTGGCAACACCAGCTGACTACCAGTTTTCTCAATAACTCTACCCCCTTCTCTCCCCTGTGCAGCATCTCCTTTTCCTGCCATGCATGTGCTGCTGCATGCTTTCTTTTAGCACCAGCAACAGCAGTCAACTGCCCCATCCCTTCCTCCTATTTCTTATCCTCACTTCCCATCAACCTGAGCACGTCATTATTTTTCTCTACCCCCAGCAAGCTACGCCCAGCTCCTTTACTTCCTGGACTAGAGCAGCCAAGTTCCTCCCCTCAGCCCTCTCCATGCTTCTCCATTCCTTTTCTTTCCTCCCAGCTCGAGCTGATATTCTTCCCCAGCACGCCTCCCTGGCTCCCTTGCTTTTTCTTTTCTATGCGCGCACAGCAGCAGCACCCATTCCTCACCCCTTTTTTCCCCTGTCATGCATGCACTGCATGCCATATACTTTTCTTTACATCAGCACCCGAGCTGGCCATGTACTTCTTTATTTTCTTCTCTACTTCTCCTAAAGCAGTACCACAGCAGCAGCAGCGCAGGCTAACCACTCCTTCTTCCTCCTCTCTCCACTACCGCACCAATTAGCTAGCTAGCTCTCCCTCTGCCTTTTTCTTTCGTCCTGAGCTCCAATGCCATTCTTTCTTTCCATCCATACGAACCCAACTCCATAGCAGCCGAACAACTGAGCTCCTGCTCTCCACTGCCGAGCTACTCTTCCCCTCAACAACTCCTTCTTCACCGAGCCTTCTACCCCTGCCATTCTTCTCACCTGAGCTACTCCAAGTACTCCATTATCCCGAGCTGCTCAAATCAGCACCGAACTATTAATCCCAGGCCAAGCCACTCCAACTCATTTCCAGCCCGAGCTGCCCACTCCCCAAATTTCCCCGAGCTAGCTTTTCTCCTTCTTCCCTATTCCTACTAGAGCTCCTTCTCCAAGCTAATTACTCGGCAACTGCCTCAAGCAACTGAGTCGAGCTCCTTATTCTTCTACCTTTTCCCCCGAACCACTCTAAAGCATGCCCGAAATGACTCGAGCTCCTCGTGGCCACCCTCCCCTTCCCCTTCTTGCTCATCCTCCTCCCTAGTTCTCTGCCTGAGCACCACGACATCCAGCCCAGACCTTGGCAACTCCTCTGTCTTCCCCGGCAAGCTGAGCTCTAACTTCCCCAGTCCTCACCCTCCTTCCATTCCGTTTCTTCTCAGCACCTTGCTCCTCTGCATAGTTAGCCGAGCTCACACTGCCACTTCCCCCAAGCTGGGTCCTCCGTTGCTACCGCGCCTCCCGAGCTCCTTAGCTCTCCTCCCCATCTCTGCTCGGACTTCGCCGCCGGCGAGCTCCTCCTTAGTCGCCCCACCGCCGGTCAACCACCCGCTCCACGTTACCTCACCACACCCGGCCTCGACGCAGCTCCAATCGCCGCCGCTACCCCTTTTCTTCCGCCGTGGCAGCTCACGGTATTGCCGCGGCCACATCGCCCTGCCGTGGCAAGAAGCCACCACCTGCACCGCGGCAACGCCTCCCGCGGCAGCGCCCCACCGCGTCGGCCTCCGCGGCGGCAGCCCCGGTTGCTGCCACGGCCACCCGCTCTCCCTGCCGCGACAGCCTTTCCCTGCTGCGGTAGACCATCAATGACCACGGCAAGGAGCTGCCTCCACCACCCATCCCCACTCGCTACCAGCTAGCTACTCAGCGCCGCACCTCCACAGCTCGACCCCATCCCCGCGCCGCCACCCGCCGGCGACGAGCTCGCCTGAGCCGCCCGCACCTCTCCTTCAGCTCTTGTGGTTTTCTTTTCCCTACCACTTGAGTTGCCGGGTGATTTTTTGCAAATCGAGCATGCCCAGGACATCTCGCTCTCCCTCACTCCTTTTGACTTTCTCTCTTTCCCTACAGTGCACCGGTTAAAGCTCTGGAAACCGTTTAAATTTCAGTCTCTATCCAGAACTAGATAAGCATGGCATATGCATACCGCTCTTAGCTAGGTCCCCAGCCAAATATCTAATTCTCTAAAATTTCATCTAAATCCAAACCCTATTCGTCAGTGCTAATTTTGTAATTTTTGAGGATACTTGAATTTTCAGATTTAAAACAAACTTATATATAAACATGCTATATGTTCCTTAATCATATGTTAACAAGATTATTTCCTTTTGGCATAATAATCAACATAATAAAATGCGGGAAATCTTTGAATACATGTAAATAAATATATACATATACCAATTCCAATCTTGCTTTAAAGACTTCTTGTCCAAGTTTTAAAAATATTTCAACATGTTAATATATTTTGGACTTAGCTAAAATAAGTATTTAAGGGTAACAAGCTCATAAATGCGTGAACCCTAGTCCTCCACATGCAAAAGCCTTAATTCATGTGTTGGGTGTTTCCATCGCACCGTGGGAAAAACCCTAAACATGCTTCTAAGTTCAGTGCCTAGTTTTCAACGTCTCTTGTATGTATGATCTTCATTTGGTTCTTTCTCACACCGTTGTTTATTCGGCGTTTCTGACGTGTAGATACGATGTTGCGAGACCTCGCGCGAAGGATTCCAGACGATCGCCGTTCCAGGTTTAAAAGTTCGGAAGCGGCCAATATCACCAGGCAAGCTCTCCGCCCTTGATCATGTTGTAACCTAAATTTACAAAATATTATGTTGGTTACGAAGCATGCATGCTACATTTTATTATTGTTATTTTATGTAGCGTAGTTATACCAATGTGTAGAAAACCCTAGTCCGACCCGGAATACCTTGTAGCCCTAAGGACTATGTATTCCGAAAATGTTATCGGAAAAACTTAGGGTAGTATATATATACATACACTCATGCTTAGCCCTGCCGTAGTGAAATTAGGGTTTTAAAAGGGAAAAGTAATAACACCCCATATTTCATGTGGTGAACTTTTGAGAAACGGACCGTCGTGTCCAGAGGTGTATGAAGGTAGCATAGCCATGGGTTGGTATGTTTTACCGTAAATGGTTTGTGAAACCAAGCTGAAAATAGAGAAGATTTTGATCCGGGTCGGTAATGAAGGGTGAAAGCAGAGAGTTGTTAAAGAGCGAGGTAAGGCCCGTCGTGGTTCTCGCTGCCCGTTTACGGGAGTGGTGTGGAGTCTTTCTCGGATCACCTAAGGACCGATCTTAAGTGCCGTTTGGCCAAGTCTTACCGTACGTCCACATGTCCTTTGTGGGAAGGACGTGACATAGTACCCGGCCTGAACTAGCATGAATCCGTAGGCAGTCAGTAGAGTGCAGATAGGGTAGTGTAACCCCTGTAGAGAACAAATACAACAGTTTAGCGAGGCATTGTTCGCCACAAAGTTGGAACACCAACCTCCTTGTAGCGATGATATTGACTCAAGCTAGGTTTGGGACATGTCCTTCGGACGGGTTCATGGCTGGGTTCACACCGGCGAAGAGTCTCGTTGTACTAGCTCTGGTAGTATACTGGGCCCGGTATGCCCAGGGTGACCTACATCGTGTGGGTAAAGCCGTACCACCTCTGTAGAGGGTTAAAACTATTCGAATAGCTGTGTCCGCGGTCATGGACGAACTTGGTCGGGCCACACTAAAGTAGACGGGCTTTCAAAGTCAAAAACATGGGTTATGGGTTTAAGGACGCGATCCGCCGTGTTCGCAGGGTGACTTGAGAATGCCCATCGTGGCAGACTGAGTGAAGAAGGGATTTCCCCGTGGACTCGGGCAAACCCTAGAATCCCCGTAAGTACGAGGTGAGCTGTGTCTCCCTGAGGAACCGGGTGATTGTCGTTAGTATCCCCGTAAGTACGAGGTGAGCTGTGTCTTCCTGAGGAACCGGACGAGTACCATGTTTTGCCGTTGTAGCGGAAAGCACAGAGATGAACTCCCCGTTGTAGCGGGTAGAGTGATTCAAGCAGGTACCCCATCTCGCTGCGTCGAGATGTTTTGCTAAAATTGTTTTTATATCTATTTACATATATTTCAAATGCAAACTTACTTTCTCGCACAATATGAAACCTAAGATAGAGCCAATTTCTTGAGAATTCCCTTGCACGCATATATCTGTGGAAACCTCCCTGGCGGAGTGCTTGCGAGTACATTCCATGTACTCACCTGGCTTGTTGATTTGGCCAGACAGAAGGTCGACCGTTCGAAGCAACGACGGTAACCACGATAACTAGGGCGAACCCCCAGTCAGTTGCCTGTTGGGAACGGCACATTGATGGGCTCATCACCGCTCGATTTTCCGCTGCAAGATTTCTAGCCGTTGGGCTAAAGGTATAGTTTTTCGATCTTGAAGATCGGAATTGCGTATTCTATTCTAATAAGTGCGTGTATGAATTTGATACACAGGTTAACTTGTGGGTATCGGCTACTGATCCAGGGACCGGTACCGTAAACACAAGGGCTTATCCGGCTTTAAAACGGGGTACGCCACACCATAGTACACTAGGGAGCTCATTAGCCTAGAGGCCCTTAGGCAAGTCAAAAAGTCGGGTATGGAGCTCGGAGAGGACAATCCCATTGGCACACTCGATGGTGCCATTTCCTTTTGGGTTAGCCACAGAGGTGAATCGAAGATTGATGCCGAGGCCGATGCAGACTTTTTGGAAGGAGGCTGCGTTGAGTTGGGTCCCATTGACGATGGTGAGCTGTTGCGGGACTTTGAAGCTGAGGTTCTTCCACACAAAATTCTGAACGGTCACCGATGTTATCATGGCTAAGAGCTCAGCCTCAATCCACTTGGAGAAGTAGTCAACAACAACGTTGACAAACTTGAACCCATGACTCCTTAACTTGAGTGGGCTAACTAGGTCGCCCTGCCAACGGGCCAATAGTCAGGATGGCGGTATGGGCTGCAGATTCTTTGCTAGGCGTTTCGTGCTTCGTGGCACGTCTTGACAAGGTTCTGGACATCGCGGAGGTTTGTGGGCCAATAGAACCCTTGACGGAATGCTTTGGACACTACGGCACGGGGGCCCAGGTGCATTCTACACAACCCTAGGTGAATTTCATGAACCAACTTGAGTCCCTCCTCATTGGAGACACACCTAAGATAGGGTGCATAATCTCGGTGCTTGCACATGGCTTCCTCGTGAATTTAATCCCAGAGACACCGGAAGGACAAAGAGCAAAGCTCCCGGAGACAAACTAGATGCTCCGTCTTGTGTGCTAGCCCGGAAACTCCGGTGGGAGTGAAAGAGAACATGTTTTCCCTAGAGTATCTAGCCTAGAAACTCCGACCGATACTCCTGCCAAAACCAAGCTTCTGTTACTGCCCCTGGATACTCTAGACAAACCCTCGAACACTTCAGCTAACGGATTTTCTCACATTTTTGGTTGGGTTCCTTTAGGAAAAGTGGTCCTAATTGAGCATAAAGAGCACTGAAAAATTCATTCTGATCCTAGAATACACCCCTCTTCGTAGAACTACTTTTTATATACTTAAGGTGACTTTTCGAGTCACTAGACCTAGGAAACGAGGCATGGTCTTCACCGCATCCTTGCCGTTATATATTTTATCTTTTTAGGGGTCGCCAACGTTGGTTGGATCAATCACATGGAACTAAAACCTGTTCATATACTTGGCGTGTGTATTAGTCCTTTAATCGTTTGTCATTAACCACCAAAACCCACTTAAGATACCTATATGCACTTTCAAAAGGCTGGGTAGCTAGCCGCAGGGGTTGTCAGCCGCTAGGGTCATTGGCTTGCTGCTAGGTTCACCAGCTTTGGACGCTGAAATGCCCCGCGCCACCCCTCCTAGCCGCTAAGACACCTCGCTCCTGGAGCACCAGCAGCAGTCGGATCCATCGGGGTCACCAGATCTGTAGTAGCAGCAACGCCTGGGAGGAGGCTATTGGATCCTCCGCCGCGCCTCCCCTCTGAGCCACCCGCACCAGGGTTGTTACGAGGAGCGTGGGCGGAGGCGAGGACGAGAAGAGCCGCTGTTGGAGCAGGTGGGAGGATGACGAGGAGAAAGCCATGACGCTACGACCAACGCGACGACTGCACCCTGCTGCACCCTGTAGATCTAGCCCCCGCTGCCACTGCACCCCACAGATCCAACCGCCGTCACACCACCCCGTAGATGTAGCCTCCACTGCTGCTGCACCCCGTAGATCCAACTGTTGTTGCACCCACCACCACTGCACCCTCACAAATCTAGCCGCTGCTGCCGCTGCACCACCCCTGCTACGCAACCCTGGTGCCGGATTGATTGGCGAGGAAGAGAGTCGGGGAGAGGAGGGAGCGGAGGAGGAGGAGGACAGCGACCAGTGGGGGTGGGGACGCGCGGCGTTGTGAGGGACTTAGGGGTGGTGCCGCTATTGGAGTAGAGAAAGAGAAGGGGTAGGGTGGGGCAGTGCGTAGGAGGAGTGGGTAAAGAGAGGGGGAAGGGGGCCACGGGGATAAAATAATAGTGGTAGTTTTTAGGGTTGTTGGGAGCTGCTATTTGGACCTTACTTGGGCCACAAAGTCATGGACAAATTGAATTGAAAATCATCTTTAATAGCCTATACATCATATATGAGTTTTTCCTCCTAAAAACCATCTCTGATATGTTATTTGTCATCTTGGATTTTCTAAAAAATTATTTGTGATAATAATTTTTTAAAAATCTATCAAATATTAACTTCGTAATAGATAGTATTTGGTGAACCGTCTATGACGAAATGTTCAGAATAAAAATTGCTGCAGCAGTAATATTTAATTCCGGTACCCCTTAATTAACACTAGTCTAGCATCCTCTTACAAAATTTATTCGGTTATAAGGCTGCCAATGCCTGCACACTTAGTTCTGACGAATTAATCGTACTGTTGTGTGTACCACGCTACCACAACATATTAATTTCGGGTCGACAAGCTATGGCTTCAATCATGGCATGGGGTAACACGAAACGTTTCGTATGTATGTACTAATTCACACCGCTTCACATTTTCTGAAGAGCAACTTATGCACTGTTTTCCTATTGTTTCATCCAGCAACTAGCTGACCGG
Organism: Stipa capillata; assembly: GCA_019208055.1. Classification (NCBI taxonomy): domain Eukaryota; kingdom Viridiplantae; phylum Streptophyta; class Magnoliopsida; order Poales; family Poaceae; genus Stipa; species Stipa capillata. Next base: position 24,567 of record JAGXJF010003186.1, on the reverse strand, counting down.
ACGAGAGCGTATTCAATACTCTCATCCTTAGTTCTGAATCTGAATGTTTTTTCGAATGTTTTTTCGAAGAAGATGGTTGCCTCGAGCAAAGGTCATCAATGCCGGACCGTGGGGAGGGCCCATGTAGGAGCGCTGGGACGACGGGCGTTCGGAGTATCACCGTACGTGAATCTATGAGAGTGTGGGGTACGACAAGAACGGCAGGACGGTTGTCGGCGAGGAGCACGGCGGAGGCACCAGAGCCCAGCCGCACAGGGAGAGAAGGTAGGACACGACACCAGCACAGACTGCACAGTGCATGAGCGACGATACGAAACCAGGCACGATCAGTGTCAGGCTTACAACTTGCACTTCCGATACGAGCTCTTGACCGCTGTCGGAGCAGCAGCTGCTGCCAGGTGGCCGGTGCGGGGCAGCACCCCGGTCACCATGTCTCTGACGCTCAAGGATGTGTTGCGTACTGCATCCCCCTAATCGATTATACGAGGTTAAAAGGCACCTGATATCTCTAAGCAAATATTTGGCGTGTCACAAAAACCCCAGCCAAAGAGCATACGTTTACCTATCACAGGATATAAGAGCCTAACAAAAGTGCGAGATGTGTCCAGCAAGCGCGGTGGAGCTGTGGAGACATCAAGTCGATCGAGTCGAGAGCATTCGGACCGGACAACACAGACAGCAAATCCGTCCGGAAGCAGCACAACGGTCAACGGTGACCGAGACCAAGGTCCCCGACCAAACCGAAAGTCGAAACGCCACGCCTCGCGGAGACGACGGACGGGCGGAGAGGGGAAGCGCGTGACGGGGGCCCATGGGCCCACTTTTCAGCCGCACGACAGCCTCGCACCATTTGAATTCCCGTCCCGTTCCGTCGAAACCTCCGTCCTCGTCCAGCTCAGTCGACACTCGACGCTCGCCTCCTCCCACCCACCCGTGCACCCGCCGTTCACACGTCACGTGGACCGTTGGTACGTGGGGCCCACTTGGCATGCACTTCCGAGCTTGCTGGGCCCACCGGCGGCCCCAGGCCACAGCTTTCAAAACCCCCCATCCCTCTGCGCTGTCGCCAGTCGCACACACGCACGCCTTCCCGTGCCAACCTCCAGTCCTCTCCTATCCACTTAATTAACGCCCACAAGCACCGCCACGTTAATTAATTATAACCTGTTAATCAAGTCTTAAATCGAATTGGGCACAAGAAATCAGGCCCTCCTAATCCGTTACACCCCTCGGTTCTCCCCGTCTCCGCCGTTCCGCAAGAGCAACCAAATTTCTTTCCCTTTCCGTTCTAGTTCATTATTCCTCCTCTTCGCTCCCCGCATTTCCCCCTTTTTCTTCCCCTCATGCGGATCCCCGGGTCCCTTGTTTCCATCGCCATTGCCCGCCCCGCCCGCGCCTGATCCGTCCGTGGCGATGGGGGAAGGAGAGCAAGGGGGAGGGGGCGTGGATGAGGCCACGGTGTTCGAGATCGTCATCGTCGTGCCCAAGCTCTCCCGCGCCGCGGCGGCTGCCGGGGCCGGCGGAGAGGGGGCGGAGGACTGCGTGGCGCGGCTGGTGCGCGAGCTCGAGGGCGCCGGGCTGCTCGTCGCGCGCGTCCGCGGCGTCCCCGCCGAGTTCATCAAGGTCCGTGCAGGCTGCGCCGCTGCCGCTGTATATATTATTATTTTTGAATTCGATTTGCCATGGTAGTGCCCTAATTCGAACCAAAGAGGCGATTCGGAGATAAAGCCCTAGGATTCGATGTGCTGGGGCATCCATGACGCGAGTTTCTTACTGCTCAAATTTATTTATAGTGCTTGTGGATTTGCTGTTTCAATTTAGCTGTCTGCGCCCATGGAGACTCTGGGGAGAGCCGCTGCTGAGATGCAGATGAAGAAGCTAACCTACATCGGTAACTGAACCCACCCACCTAGGAGCGTTTGTAGTGTGTCGTCTGTTGGGCCGGGTGATTCAGTGATGTGCTCATGTGGCTGTTATTCTGCGGTCCAGGAATGGAGCTGCAGTTTGAATGGGACCAGGTCGCAGCGTTCGTGAGGCAGCCCGACGGGTCCCTGTTCAACTGGCGAGAACGGTTTACCTGCTTCCGCTACTTGATATACGGCATTGTGAGTGTACTATTGTATTCCAGTTAGCTGTTGTTGTTCCCCATTACGGTAAATTGTCGTTATAGTAATTATCAATTCTATCTGCATTGTAGCTATGGATGCATTCTAGTATACTTTTGTTTCTGTGATCTGATTGCCTGGGTAACAGTGCTACATTGAACTACCAAGGAAACATTAATATTAGTCTTGATGAACTTTGCTTCGCTTGTAGCATCAGTGTATCCTGCTTAAGTAAAATGATCTGTTTCTGCTGTCCGGCTTTTGCATTGGATACTTGGTAGTCTCCCAAATGATATACAATAACTAATGCATTGTTCATCAGAAGACCTATTGATTGGACAGCAATATATGCACATCTGAGATATGAGCTACAGGAAAGTTGCTAAGTGTTTCTTCTGCTTATGAATAGGATTATCCATTCAACTTTTCTTTTTGTTTAATATGGTGTGTGAATTGTAAAGAATATAGCCAATCTAAATGTGTTTGGATTATTGTGATTTGGTATCTCGAATTTCCTTTGTGTGATAGGGAGTCGGTATTGAGCCCTGCAGGTGAACAAGACCGACTCTGAAATATGTCTCAAGTTTGATGATAAAGAGTTCTACTGGAAACAGAATGAGTCACTATTACGCAAGCTCGAAGATGAAGGAGTTGTAAAGCTAGTCTTCCCTTTGCATGGTAAACTAGCCTAAGATAATACTCATATTTGTGAAATTCGTAGCATTAGGTAACATACAATTTTGTTGCAGATGAAGTTAAAAGGAAGCAACTCCTGAGAAATTGGGCACTTAATTGGCATGACTTCACATGGCAGCCTATTGATGAAGTTTACTCCTATTTTGGAACTAAGGTAGAACAGTGTAACAGCATGTTACAGCTACCATTAACTCCATTCTATCTGAAGCAAGTCAAATGAATGCTTTCTAAGTCCATAAACTTCTCCATTTTGGAACTGCAGATTGCAACATATTTTGCTTTCCTAGGAATGTATACACGTTGGCTGTTCTTCCCAGCTGTATTTGGACTGGCCACTCAGTTCATAGATTTTGGGTATGCATTTTACTATGGATCTTTTCGGAAACATAGTTCATATATAACTAATATTGTGAGCGAAGTGCTCTAAATATTCCCATCTGCTCTTTGAATTCAGGTCATTGCAATGGCTGGTTCTTCCTGCTTTCTTTTTCTTCGTGATTTCTTGGGCTGTCTTATTTTTGCAATTTTGGAAACGGAAGAATTCAGCACTTCTTGCTAGGTAGTACATGCAATTCTAGGACATGCAATTGTTATTCAAGCTCAAGTTAATTAAGGTCCTGATCACAACCTTTCCTTTCTTCTATATGATGCCGTCAACAGATGGGGAATTAATTATTCATTTTCTGAATACAAAACTTCGGGCAATGAACTGGACTCCTTGAGGCATTCTCTTTCTGTTGAGGATGTCGAGGAAAAGAAATTTGATGATGTGCCTGCTGAGAAAAGAAGATTACAAAGAAATGAGTGGTCTGGTGTCCTCCTTAGAATTAGGAACAATGCGATCATTGTGTTAGCTATTATTTGTCTTCAACTGCCATTTGAGTTGGCCTATGCTCATTTATATGAAAAAACTGAAACTGAGGCACTAAGGTAAGATGTCACTATGGTAAGATGTCACTATGATATATCTGTCGTTCATATCATAAAAATGTGCTAATGATTTGCTAGCTAGCCTTTTTCTCTGTGAGTAGTGAGTACTCTATATCAATTTGCTTTGCTTTATTTTGTCATTTCGAGCTGTCATTACAATATGCAGTGTACAGTTCTTATTGATGTTACATCATGCAGGTATGTGTTGACTGCAGTATATCTTGTTGCAATTCAGTATTACACAAGGATAGGTGGAAAGGTGTCTGTCATTCTAATAAAGTATGAAAACAATCAAGGAGAAGAGTCTAGTGCTGATAGTTTGATTTATAAGGTAAACACAATGATATAAGGAAGCTGGTTCATGCTTCAAGTTAGGCTTCTTACTCTTTTTGCAAATGCAGGTCTTTGGTCTATACTTTATGCAATCATATATTGGGTTGTTTTACCATGCTTCTCTTCATCGTGACATTTTGACACTCCGGCAAGTCCTTATTCAGCGTCTCATTGTGTCCCAGGCATGTCTGCAGTGCAATTGTTCCATTATCGGATATGATGATACCTTAGACTCTGATGATATATTTTAATTTCCAGGTGTTGGAAAATCTGATTGAGAATTCCATTCCTTATCTCAAGTACAGCTACAAAAAGTACAGAGCTGTTCAGTAAGTTTTGAAGATATACCCTATCTCCTACTATTCTTATTTCCAAACCAATAGAGGAATGTAAGAAACCTCTCCTATCTTGTAGCAAGAAAAAACAAGAGAAAGAATCACCAGTAGGGAAGTCAGTTCGATTATCAACGAGAGTGGAGAAAGAATATTTAAAACCCTCTTATACTGCAAGCATTGGAAAAGAGCTCGAGGATGGTCTGTTTGATGGTAATAGCATTAAATAGTTACCTTGCTCAGTTGTCATGGTAGTCTGCATATTATTTGGTTCATCTATAGTCTATACCACTTTTGCTGATCTGACAATGGCATTTATATTCTTAAAAAGACGATGCCACTTGTGCTTACAGTGTTGAATCTGTTACAGATTTTCTTGAGCTAGCTCTTCAGTTTGGGATGATCATGATGTTTGCTTGTGCGTTTCCCTTGATATTCTGCTTTGCTGCTCTGGTATGAAAACAGTTTTTACAGTTTACAGTCACGTACTCTCTCTCTCTCTCTCTCTCTGTTCATGCTTTGATGCACATGTTTTAGTTCTTAAAAAAACTATCTTATGACAGAACAATGCAACTGAAATAAGAGCAGATGCATTGAAGTTGTTAGTCATGTTCAAAAGACCTGTTCCCCGTGCTGCAGCTACGATTGGAGCATGGTTGAACATATTCCAGGTTCATTAGCAGTTTATTATTTTACTCTACTCCTGCTACACATGGATGTCTCGTTGTTTATTGTTATGTTCTTTTCAGTTCCTGATTGTGATGGCAATCTGCACCAACTGCTTGCTTCTTGTTTGTCTGTATGACGAGGAGGGTAAATGGAGGATTGAGCCAGGACTCGCGGCTATCCTTATAATGGAGCATGTGCTCCTCTTAATCAAGTTTGGTTTCTCGCACTTTGTCCCTGAGGTGATTTCCTATGCCGTTCTGTTTTTTTTGTGCATATTTACCGATATTATCTTAATAACTTTCTCTGAGACACGATTAATATCTGAAGAACCTACACGTGGTTTCTTTCCTTTCTTTTGTTCAATTAGGAGCCCGCATGGGTGAGAGCAAGTCGTGTGCGATATGTAGCTCAGGCACAGAATGTCTGCTCTAAACAACTCTTGAGGAGCATTACAAAACTTGAGACGAAATGGGAGTGAGGAACATTACGTACAGCTTTAGAAGGCGATGCTACTTTTATAGATTAGAATAGAGCGGAGATTTGTCTAGAAATTTTAGTGGTCTAACATCCTGCTGTTGGTAACTGTTCCAATTGGTAAATGTAGATATCAGTAGATAATTTATAGGAGTACGCATGGGACATTGTGACTTGTAAGGATGTGAAGGATCCTGTCCTTGCAAGTACGGTATATATATGCGGTGAGTTATTTTGATGTGTACGAACAGTCGAACAGCACCACAGGTCACCAACAAAGCAAACTTAACTGAATTTACAGAGAGAAACTTGTGAGCTGCTGTTTATTGTTATTCACAGGTACTATGATCTTTGCAGCCCAATTTTATTACGTTTGGCAGAATGCAGGAGAGATTCAGAGTACATACAGGAGCCAGCGTTACCAATCGCTTGAACGAATGAATGAGTTAAGCTAATCAATGAACTGTGTATATCGTCAGCTGCATCTTGTTGGCAGTTGGCCTCTGCTCGTGGACGGTTGCATGCCATATCAGCGTTATTTGTTGGATTGATGCTTTCGAAGTTACCGTCACGAATCAGCTGTCCAGCCAGCAGAATCACCTATCATCGCCTGCGCTCTGGTGCTCCGACGAGCCGTCGCTCTTCTCTGGCAAGGCACCGAAGCTCAACTGGCGCACCAGCGCGGCAACCGCCTTGGCCCATCGCCGGATATCACCCTTAAGCCTGTTGGGCTCGGAGTCCACGAGAGCGCCGGCGCCCAGCCCGGACAGGAGGCGGTCGAACCGCGCGCTGCCGGACAACGGCTTCGGCAGGCCGGCGCCGGCGTCCTCGGCCGGCTTCTTGCCAACCGACATGTGTCAAGACTAGCGTTTTTGTCCCGGTGATCCATGCTGTGGAGTTGGGTTTTATAACCGTACGGGAAGAGATGTGGGTGTCCCGCACGGCTGGTGTAGAGTGGGTTTGACTCCATGGTTCCTTCCAAGATGCTCCAAGGTTTCGCGTCCAAGCCATCGAATTATGGGCAGCGAAGATCCATTTCGCAATTTCCAGCGCACGCAATGCTATGGCACACGGGCGAAATAGTAGAATAGCCTGAATTTGGCAATGGATTCTGATTACAAAATGGTTCAGAAAATGTTATATTTCCTGCGCATAGGTTCGGCTGTACATGTTTGCTTTCACGGGAAACTGGCAGTTGCCTCTTTCTAAAACGCAAACTACAAAACATATATTTTCTTGGAAAAAACGAAGTCGTAAGTGAGATTACAAGGTAACTCTTAGAACAAAGAGAATTCAACGGTTGAAAAGGTGCAACTGTGTAGCACGATCCAAATGGAAAAGGAATATCCATAGCATAATCGAAAGACAAGTTCAAGTTGCACTCTGGTAATTTCAAGTTTTAACATACTTGATTTGTCGACACTATTATAATCTGTTCATCCAGTGCCCTAGCAGTTGATGTAAGAAACATGACATCTGGCAATCCAAGCAACTCAGCAAGAAAATGAAGCCCACAGATCAACAGCGCAAAAACCCAAAAGCCATAGTTAAATCAATGATTTTAAGAGGCTTCACAATAATGCCATGGGTACAAACATGGAATCTACTATGAAAACTTGTAGCAGTCCTGTGAGCGCATTCATCATACTTCGAGTACCATAACTCTTAGAACAAATCTAAAAAGCTGGAAACATGATCACCAACACATCCACAAAACAAGCTCATTGAACATTGTGCTTACTTCATCTGCCTGTTCTTCTTCTTGACACCGGACTTGGCAACCTGTTGGCTGCGGTACACTGCACTCAGTCTTGCAAGAGCTGGCTTGGTCAAGTCAGGCCTGTAGTAGTTGTCACTGACCTGTTTTAGCAAGAAGCAAAACCATTAGATCAATAAAACTGATGGCACCAACTTGGTCTACCAGAATAACAGGCTACACAACATTTCTCCTAATGAAAATGATAACAGAAAATAAACATACATGCTCCAAGACCTAACTTGTTACTGAATAAACAGTGTTTGCAGACTTGAGAACACAGGCAGAGGGGACCCTAATGAAAGATAAACTGCTTGTTCAAGCTCAGAAGCCAAGCATAAGAAGTGTATTTCACTGATGACCCAAACAGAGGATCGATTCTTCTTACATGTTCGGGCTCATCAAAGCAACTAACAGTTCAACTGGCTATTTACAAAATCATGTATTCATTCAGGGCATTTTAAGTTTCAAATCAGATCATCCTGTACAAATCAACATAAGTAAGAACCATAAGGTTGTTCTAGTGCTAATACCTGATTCTTGACAGCCTTGGCCATCTTGCGGAACTCCTTGCGCATGACGGACTTGTGGTACAAAGCAGCAGGCTTGTTCTGCTTCTTTGTCTTGGTTGTCGAGAGGACCACAGCCTTATCACCGGATGGCTGCACCGTCACAGTCTTCTTGTTTGCCAGGCCTGAAAAATTCACACCAATCACACAACCAGTCCTTCAGCGCCACAAGAGAGACACATAGCATCAAAATTTAACCAAACAGCTAGGCAACAACTACTGACCAGAGTGCTTGTAGGAGTGGACATTGTAGAGGTTGTTGGGCTCCTTGGTGAACTGAACCTTGGCATTGCTGTTGCCGAACTGCTTGACCAGGAAGGAGTTGTTCTTCTTGACAAGCTCCCACACCAGAGAATCCGGAATAGTCGCCATTTATCCTTACCTAACACATCATATCATTTATCAACCACCGAATATGAATCCCAGCAGCAAAAGAGTTGCAGCACAGCTAAAAAGAGAAGAAATCACGGTCTTTCCAGAGTCTCACTACAGCTGGGATTTATCATCCAAAAACGATGTTTACCATTTGCTAACCTAGACGTACATCCGGATCAAATGTTGCGGAGTAAACAAACATATATGGAAATGAACAGACAAATCAGTGGCCTGAATTCAAACACAAGAATTACAATATTACAGACAACAACGACTAGCTACAGAAGATTCCACAGATATCGCACGTATGACGCAAAACCTACCCATGAACACAAAACCCACTAAACTAAATCAGTAGCGCCTCAAATCACTAACGAAGTGGAAGCAAATCAAACACTTAGGGTTTAACCAGATCAGTTCATAGAGCGGGCAACCTAGGTTAGCAGAGATCAAGTCATGTAGCATGGAGATCGTAGGGAGGAGAGAAGGTTTTCTTCTCACCGGAGATTGGAGTGACGGGCCGCCGATCTGCTTCGTTCCGGAGTTCGGATGGTGGCTGCGGTAACACCGCGAGATTTGGACGCTCCGTTTTATAGTGATGCGGCTCTGAAAAACCCTAGGCTCGGCTGGCTGCTTTTTGGGCCGGGCCAGTGGGCTGAGTTGTTTAGTTATTTTGGGAGTCCACTCGAGCTTATGCTATAGTGATTTTAGCTCGGGCCACCATATTCTGGCGATCATATCCTCTCGTAAAACAAAAAAACTAATTATCTCACAATATGTACATATTATATATATATATATATCTCACAAACTCAGCCCCTCAGAAGTCAGAGGTTAATTTTTTTTAACTCGAACTATACCGAATTAGTGATCGAAAAAAATAGTACTACACAATGCTGAAAGCCTGGATTCCAGGATAGCATCCTAGCACTATCAAATAGGAGTACCAAGCACGAGCATACGCGCTATATTTTCGATGTTTCTCTGCGCCGTGAATGTGCGATGCAGGGAGAAATCATTGGTTAGCAATTTCAAAGTTCTCCTGAAGGCGAATATCCAAGGCAAAATTAAAGTAAAAAAGAAAGAATGGCTGTCAAGGAAAATTTCTCAAATTACATCCATCTCGATACCCGTCCTCTTCACTCACGGTTCACATGAATCGACAACAAAGCAGGCCGGATAAACCAGGAAAAATTCTCTCAATATTCATGCATAGAAGAACGTACAATCACGTTTCTCAACAAAAAAATAGAACGTTCAATCGAACACTCTGGAGTTTAGTTATAATAAAATGAAACAAACAAATGGAATGAACCCCCCGGAGTTCATGAACCCCCCGGAGTTCTGTACATCTGTGCGCATAATGCGCTTATTACAACACTAACGAAAATATCACCTACCAACGATGTTGAATATTTGAGGCCCAAAGGGAATTAAAGTATGATATCCTCGCAAAAAAATACCATGGCACAATGTGACTCCAAACATTTTGTATTTGTATACTGTACATATCAACTCAAGTTCTAGAACGTATCATGATCTACTCGTATGTAAATACGACTTGTTCACGTGTGTCTCCAAGCAAGGATTCAAAAAGAAATGGGTGCCTCCATGCGTATGTACGTATGTTAAACCTAGCGGCGATTGGTTCGAAGTGACGTAAAATGTGCGGCGAAGGAATCATAATCTGTTGGAAGCTTGGGGTGAACATGCGCGGGAGCAGTTGTTGAGGCGGTTTCTTTCGGAGTCCCCACTGAGGTCTCTGTGTTTCCATCATTTTCCGGAGAAGAACTTACATCTTCTTGCCACTTGCCTCTAGACGTGGGAGGTTGAATGTGCACAGGCTTGGGCGAAGACTGTTGTGCTGGAACCTTGGAGTATGCAGGTGCCTCTCTCCTTTGTCCAGTATTTGAGTTAGAGAATGCTTCAGCAGGGGTTTTTGTCTCCTTCGACGTGCTTTCAGTTTCATCGGCATATTGTGCTCCAGTTCGGACTTGGCCATCTCTCTTTGTATCTGATTCATCGGCATATTGTGCTCCAGTTCGGGCTCGGCCATCTCTCTTTCTATCTGATGTTACCTCCCGTGTCCTGCGTGATTGTATCCGCTCTCTAGACAACTTTGTCTGACCAGCCTGTCGTCGCTCTAATTCCTCCTCACTGTCATCTGAGTCAAAGTAAGTCCTGGCATTTCTTGATCTACTTTCCCTGCATGCTCCAATACCTGTTTTTCCATGATGCAGCTCTCGACTGGAATCACTAACAGAACTCTTAGTTGTGATAGGATTTGTAGAAGTACCAGATTGTTCAGACAACTTCCCTGTATCCCCTGAATCAAAGTAATTCCTTATCATGGATGATCTTAATTCCACAGGTTTGTCTTGGTTCAAAGAATTCTTGGTTCTGCGTGAACTTTTTGGAGTATCTCCGGTCTGTTCAAATGAAGTGTCATTCTCTTTGAAATGCACTGTTTCTTCAATGCTAGCAGGAGCCTTATGCAAGGGCTGTTTTGGCAACATGCTTTCCCCAGAGTTCTTGTATGGTGGAGGTTGCCTGAGTTTGTTTCTTAGTCCAGGAGTTAACCTTCCAAACGTCAGGCCAAGATCACCTTCATCATTGTCATCAGATGTTGCCGAAGTTTGCATGTCAAAAGATAACGGCTGCTTGTCATTTGCTCCTGCTAATTTATGTGGTTCTATTTCTTCTTCTGAAAGATCATACTCTCTGCTTTGTACACGACCCAAGTTCCCCTGTGCCCCTGAATAATCAGATCTAGGTGAGCCATCACAGTGTTGCTCCTTATGGAATACATTAAAACCAGGTAGATTCTGGTATTGCTTCCTGGACCTCAATTCAAGATCATCAATACTATCATTAACGTCAAGGACAAGCTTTTCAGAAGTCCTACCGGCTCTTTTGTTCTCAGAACAATCAGATCCTCTTGAATGAGACCTTAAAGACTCTACATGCATGCCTGTGGTTATTTCCTCATCAGAACTAACACCATCTGAATCAAAAGTAGGTGGCATGGTATCATAAGAATGAGGCAAGGGAATATCCTTTTTGTTTGCTCCTAAATCATAAGATGGCCGTGTTTCTGTTCTTGAAAATATTGTTGAAGTGCTATGGTCAACTGGAGATTCACTTCTAGGCTGTTGACTCCAATTTGTAATTGAGAATCTGTTGTGGTCTTGGACAGTTGGTAGCTCTTCGGTATGTTTTGAAGAGAAATGATCCAGTAAGTTCTCTTCTTCAACATCATAATCATATTGATCAAAGACAACAGCTGAAGAATCAGCTCCAGTTTTATCATTCTGGTTGCTGCAAATAGTATTGCTGCCACCATGAGAAGAACTAAAGTTGCTGTCGTAGTTATTTGTGTCCTCTTGATCAAAGCTCGCTTGCCTGCTTTTCATATCCTTGGTGGTGTGCCCACCAAGTCCAGCACCTGGCAACCTTTCCCCAGGAAAATCAAACGGATAATCTTCAGGTCTCCCGATATTGCTTTCTTTCTCAGATGAATCATCAAAATATGGAGGCTCAGGTGAATGAGCACGAGGTGGTTCAGTTGGCATGCCATAAGCATCAGTACGACTCTCAGGAACATAAGAATGGAACTGAGCCGAGGAGTAAGGAGTTGACATATTCTGACTTTCTGCTCTTTCCGCATCTTTTCTTGCATTACTGGAGATCATCCTTGGATTGTTAATACTTGAACTCTGCTCACTAGAACTCCTCTGATCATCCTTCATTAAATGTTCAGCTTGTTGCCTCCTGGCTGTAGTTTCATGCATATATGCAGCTGATTCATAAGCTCCAGTGTTTTGCTCCGCTGAAAAGTGTCCACGGCTAGCAAGTTGGGCAGCAGCTCTAGCAGCAATGCTTGCCATTTCTGCAGACTCTGCTGCTGCCTGTGCTGCAGATGTTGCATCCTTGAATTCTACATTCCAATTGGAACCACTAGCTGAAGACTTTCTTTCCCTAGGCCGATTGATCTCTTCATTCCTGGATATTGTGTCTGAACAGAAAAAATAAACTAGTAAATAAGAAGATGAACAACAAAGCATCAAAAAATGATGATATTCAAATAGATACCTTCATCCATACCTGGAACTGTTGCGCCATATTGGGAGTAAGGTCTAGAAACATTTGAACCTTCAGTGTTGTCATGAGAGAAACTGTTAGAACCAGGAATCTGTGCTGAGGAATAAGTAGTTGCAACATGTTGGGAGCTAGGCAGTGATGCATCGGAACCCCTTCTGTCTTCTTGTGAGAAAGCATTAGAATTGGCAGTGCCATATGGACTTCTATTAGCCTGAACCTCAGAAGGTGCATAAGAAGGTGCTGTAGGCATACGAGAAGTGGCTGATTCCACAGATGAATAAGAAGGTGCTACAGGCTGTGGAGTTGGCATGCTAGAAGCAGATGACCCTGTAGTTGGAATGTTTCCTCCAGAATATATTGCAGACCCATGCTAAACCATCAAATAATAAATCAGGTTAGAGACATATTACTCGATCAGAACAAAAAGAACACTTAAAAGTCAGTTAGTTTACCAGCAGATCTTCATTTTGTTTCTGCAATTTCTCCTCAAATGCTTTTGGTTCCCATTTGATGTTGTGCTCCGCCGCAATTGAGCTCAAGGTTTGGGTTTTCGTCTGTACATCAGGGGCACCTGCTGACAGCTTCTCAATCACCTGTACCAAAATAATCGTATTAAAAGTGTAAGACTACACGGCCTTCATCGAATTTAAAACTTGTAAAAAGCAGCAGAAAAGTATACCAGACGGTTTACACCACTGTCAGGTCGCACTTCAAGAGCTGATGTGGCAAACTCCTTTCCATACTTGCTTGTGAAATGCTTCCGAACATCTGCTAGTTCTGTGACATCTGAACATCTCATTGATGCAAATATAACACTGGCTATTGCCTCCTTCAGATCAATAGGGCAAGTCCTAAATTTCAGGTAAACAAACGTGTAAGTATGGAAATATTCAGTACCAAAATAGATTTGTTCCATGAGAACCAAAACATATGACCTCCATAAAAATATCTCAGTAAGGCCAAAACAAATGTCCTTCTATTCAACAGACACTAATCCCAATTTGTTTTCTATCTGAATGGACTTAATGGTTCATATTCCTATGGAAGCTCATTAATTCTTTCCCAGTTTAGCCAAAAGAGAACTGCACGAGTCCTCAACAACTAAGAATCAATTTGCATGTAACGTCGGGACGAGTTAGTAACCATAGCCAATTGAACTGTGCAGTTTTGGTTTAAGAAAGCACAGTAGCGCTATGCTATTCTCACATATTGCCGATAATGTGCAGTGCAAGTGCAACTATTCCGTAAGGAACCAAAAATTTCATGTGAATCGTAGCACTAACATGTACGTGTATTTGATTATTTAAGACTTACAATATTGTCTGAATTGGATGGATGTGGTTGGTTCCTTGAATAAAAATGGAAATATAAGAGTTTGAATCCGGACCCATGTATGGGCTTGTTAGATAAACTGTAAATGAGTTCATAAAATCCACTACAAACTAAACCAGTGTATTGAAAAAAAAAGACATGGGTAGGTCACATTTTTAATAGGATTGGTTGAGTTCCCACAATGTCCCCACAAAGCCATAATGGATTTAGGGGCTGTTTGGTGGCTAGCCCCAGCAAACCATACTAAAATTTGGTAACCTGGCAAATTTGGCCACCGTTTGAACTGGTGCCAATATTTGGTACGGCCTATGGAGTTTATGAGATTCTTTCAACTTTTTGTCAAAATCATGGGGGGCAAAATCATTGACCAAAATTTTGTTCCTGCATCTCCCCCTTTATCTCACGGAACCAGCATTGCCAGGTCAAAATTTTGGCCACCCACATTTTGGACATTGTTTCTTTTGGAACCAAATTTTTGGTCGTGCCCGCACTTTACTCATGACCAATATTTGTGAGGATAAATTGGGGTAGGCATCCAAACATCCCTAGTGTCCAAATTACCCCCAAAAAGACCTGACATGGATGTTGGATAATAAGGAGCAATGTTTAGCAGCTTAGAAAAGCCAGGCTTTTCATGATGTGCTGATAAGAAAAAACCGAAAGAGTAACTCGTGATCTGAGAAATCATCCCATGGTTTGCTAATAATGGATAAATAATAACCCATATCTTATCAACTAAAGAAATAGTCCCAATATGAGATGTAAGTGATAACCTGACAATTCAGGACATCAGCTAAAGACATGGACCAGCAAGTACTTGTTTACAAACAAGAAATTAAAATTTGTCTTACTTCTGTGAGTCAATAATGGACATCCGTGCCACTATAAGTTCGCAGTATACTTCAATCAAGTCGTATGCTTGCATGAACTTCTCTTCCCTTATGACATGTTCAACCTGTGGGGAAAAAACAGAACAAAAACAAAATAAAATGAGAAATTTTGGTGATGAAGTACGAATAAGACACATTAGGACTGTTATGAGTGTAATTTTAATTCAAACTCAAAAGGAACTGGTCACATTCTATGGCTTATAATCCAGTAGAGTTGTCTACCAGGTCAGTACAATCAGACATAATTGAGCACAGAAATTTGCAGTAACGTGCATGGCCCGGGGTTGACCGAGGTACAAAAACCACACATTTCTATCAGATAAGAATCCAATGCTCCCATGGAACATCAGAGCTCGAGAGCAAGACAGCACTAGTATGTTTGCGGACACAAGCACGCACACATAGACAGCCACCGCACTGAATGAATGACATCAGTAACAAACTAAGGCTGCAATGCGGTTACAAGCAAATTGTCAGATGGGCCCATGGAAAGCATACGATGTGGAAGAACAAGCTGCTTGTCACCGAACAAGCAACAGGCCTTTAACAGTTTTCTGGTTCACAATCACCTATATGGAGTTCTGAACTCTGAAGCCCCCATATCATTTCTGTTCTCTTCCAACTTATGGCCAATTCACCCAGTTTCACATATAAACGCCTAAACTAGGCTACAATCCCCACAATTCGAGTATTTCCGTTGCAAGTAGAATGTTTCTGCCTTCGCGTCCACGCGACCCGTTTACCCAATTACATCATCAATCGGATGAACAGTGCTACAATCACGCGCTGAAATGAACATGCTGAAATCAACGAGGCGTACCCTGATGCGCGCGGTCTGGTCCTGGTTGCCGTCGAGCAGCTGCGCGACCTCGCGGCGCGTCTGGCGCACCTGCACCTCCTTCCTGTTCCGCAGCAGCTTGATCCGCGCCATCGCCATCTTCAGCGCAATCTTGCTGCGACACCACAATAACAACAACGACAAGCGTTCAATCTCCCTCCTCCACCTCTACAGAAACCCACGGATAAAACAAACAGAAAACGCAAAGCGAAAACGATCTCGACTGACCACTTGTCGGGCTTGAAGCCCTTGCTCAGGACACCCGACAGCTTCCCCTTGCTCTTGTGCATCTCCGCCGCCCCTCTCCTCCCGTGTCCCGGCGCAGCGGCACCACGTCGTCGCTCCGGCTAGATTCCAACCGAACCGAATCGAATCAAATTGGCTGGTGGGAGGCGGCAGGGGTAGTAGCTATACAGACTCCTCCGCGTGCGTTGGTGCGGTAGATTGGAAAGGGGATTCACGCGGATGCGTGTGTTGCCGCCAAGGGGAAGAAAGGGAAGGAAGGGGAGGAGACTTTTGTTGGTAAGAAAAGAAAGAAACCGTTTTTTGCAGGTGGATTCCGTGACGACGAAGCACAGCGTAAGCAGCGGCGCTTTCGTCCCGGCTTCTTCTTCGCTTCCGTTTGCCCAAGAGGATTGACCTCGACCTGCCGCCGATTCGAGGCGCCGGCCGCCTGGACGTTAGATGCTCGGTTAGTTTGGCCGGGATCTTTACATGACACCCGGCAGTTTTATTTTTCATCTGAACCTCATTTTACAAAACAGACGATCTTCTGTATTTTAGCATAACAGTCTCGAAGATACTATTACTCATGTGAGCGAGAAGTTCTGCAAGTATTGGTATGATGGTTATTGTTAAAATGGCATGCAGGACCTACGTAACGGCATGCCCATTAACTTAATTCAGAAGGCTCCCCAACACGTTGATCCATCCGTCAACCCTAACAGCGGTGGCACCACGCAGGATTTATGAAGACAGCAACATCTCTCCTGCAGCTGCAAATGCTCCGACACTATGACTCGACAACACGAAATGAAAGAAGTCCAATTTTTCAACATAAATTTTGGATCACCGGAGCAATAACTCGGTTTTTAATCTAATTTAGACCCTAAAATTATTAAATCTAGTTAAATCACCCTCCAAACCTGTAGTAGAGGATGGTTTTGCTGGTGTAGAAACCCAATAAATGATTTTACAAACATAAACTGTTGATTAGGATTTTGACTGCCTTTTTATCAGTAATAACCCCATCAATTCTTGTACCACCCCTTCGTTTATCTTGTCTCCTTTTCTCTTGCTACCATCGTCGGGAGAAGAGCGTCCCACCCTGATTACCCGATCCCGTCCGTCACCCTCCTCTACCTTAGTGCCTAGCGTGCGCCTCTGCCACCCTGCTCTTTGCGGCAAGCCACGTGGCCCTCAGTCACCCAACACCACTACGTCAGCCATCGGCAAAGCGACCCCTGTCGTCACGCCCTCTCCCACAAGCATCATCGCCACGCCCCTCCCTCTTCCATAAACATGGCACCATACAATGCCATCATCACCACGGCGATGAGTTCTGTTGTTACCAGCCCCACTGCATATTGCTCCCACTAGCGCTGCCCGGCAGTTGCCATGTAGTTAGTAGAGCATCCTTGTGTAGGGATGGTGAGAAACCACGCCATCGCCAGTCAAAATTTTGGTCAAAATCTTAGTCAACGGTATAGGTGAGCAACTGCTTACTAGATATCAACATTAGTAAATCTAGCCTCTAATACCGCTTTTGGGGGGTGATTTAGCCAGATTTAACAACTTTAGGATATAAATTAGACTAAAATTTACTTTAGGAGGTTATTGCTGAGGGTGGAAAAATGGACTTCTTTGGAACGAAATTGTATGGCTCGACGACGCGTGCAGGCCCACCCAGCACAACCACTGAAGGCCCAAATCCAAGATCTTACAAGGCCCAATATGGGACATTCACAGCCCAATCTATCGGCCCGTAGCCGAGGAGTCCCGTCTCGTTCTCTTCCCCCATCGACGCGTACTGCAGAGCTGTGCAGCGGAGGAAGCCGGCGAAGCGAAGGAAGCACAAGTGTCGGCGTCGTTCATTGGCGGCTGCCTGCCGGGTACTGAAATGGACGAGAAGACGCAGAAGGAGGTGGAGGCGACGGTGCTGGAGATCCTCCGGGGCTCCGACATGGAGTCCGTCACGGAGTACAAGGTCCGGACCGCCGCCGCCGCCCGCCTCGGCGTCGACCTCTCCCTCCCCGACCGCAAGCTCTTCGTGCGACGCATCGTGGAGGACTACCTCCGTTCCCTCCCCGAGGAAGACGAGCAGACGCAGCAGGGCGGCGCCGGCGAGGAGGGGCAAGAGAAACAGGAGGAGGAAGCAGAGGAGGAAGAAGAGGAGGAGGGAGGTGGGGGGAAGAAGGAGTACGACGACGAGGGAGACCTCATCCTCTGCCGCGTGAGTTCTTCCTTCCATGCCTGAAACCGCTCGGATTCGTTGTTTGATCGGACCGGGTGCTAGGTTTTTGCGTTGCGATGTGTTTGCGTTTGCGTTTGCAGCTGTCGACCAAGAGGAGGGTGACACTACAAGATTTCCGGGGCAAGACGCTGGTGTCGATCCGCGAGTACTACTTCAAGGACGGCAAGGAGCTGCCCACCTCCAAAGGTGCTGCATATCTTTCAATCTTTCTTGAGTTGAAATTTTGGATGGCTGTTTGGATGCTAGATTTGAATATTTGATTTGCTCAGCTCACATGGACCTTCACCTTAGTATATTTACGATGTTGCTGCAATGTCAATTCAGTTAGATTTTATTTCAGCCCTTGCAGGAAAGAGTGTATTGGTTGCCTGAAATCGCACCATCAAATTGTTTCAGAACTGAGTCTGATGTCATTTTGCTGTGTTCGTCTGTTCTGTTTCATTTGTTTGTTTGATCACGCTTGCAAGTGGTGGAGAGATTACCTATGTCAAGTTTTACACGTTTATGAGCTCTTGTTCATAGAGGGGCTGCTCGGAAACAAAGGGATAATAATAGGAGTGTGCATTGGGATGTACATTAATATTAACGTAAAGAGTGTTCTTCTGATTTATGCGACCATTGATTCTCGACAAACTCCCTATTTAATTTATGTGGGGTGCTTGCTGCTCTCATGTTCTAACTACTTTGTGGAACTTCTGAATAGGTGCAGTGTGATTAAATTTTTTGCAACAGTAGGTTTGGTTTATCTGCACTGAATCAACTCTATTTATATGGTCACCAAAATTTAGCTTGATGGAATGAACATTTAAATTCACCCAACATACTAACTGGTCTTCAAAAGGTATCTACCCACCTTATGAAGGCTATGATCTTAGGTTCACAAACCAGTGGGTAGTATTTTCCTTTGTCATGTTACTCCTTAAGTTCCTTCCTATATTGTCCTTGTCCATAGTCCAAAACAGTTGGTGAATTTTATTCAGTAATAAGTCTTAATCATGTGGTGTTCAAGAGTAAGCAATCATCAGTAAATTACCATCCCTCATTGTAGAGCCACTGAGGGGTCAGATCCTGGTGATTGTTTCACATAAGACATCCTCCTGTTCGGCTGTTCTAAACATGTTGATATGTCAGGATTAGCCACTACACTACCAACCGCACACGTTTTTCACACTATATATTGCATGGAACATATACTCACATATGTGAAAACCATATGTAAAGTATTGAATTTGCAATTTCTCAGTCGCCTAAGAGATTGTTGTTCTCAATGGACCGAGTTGCACATCATTAACTCTATATTGCAATTTTTTTTGCAACTTTAGGTCAAAAAATGTTGCTAAACCTAAAGTTGCACATGATTTATCCAATTAGCCATTAGGTAATCAACGTCCAAGATCGTCGACTTAGAAATGACAATTTCTCAATCGACTAAGAAATATGTGCTCCCTTAAAGTTACATTGAATTGTGAGCCATAAGTCTGCAATTAAGATGTAATTCGGAGGAGTTGATTAGGGGAGTAATTGTTCAATAATTCAGCAAATGTTTTGGCGTTCCATGTTTGATTGCATATTATTTATTTTGCTTACATGCTTCTTAAATGCAGGGATAAGTTTGACAGTCGAGCAGTGGGAAGCATTTCGTGATTCTGTACCTGCAATAGAAGATGCCATTAAAAACCTTGGAGAATCAGAGTGAAAGCATATTTTAGAAGCTTGTTTGCCTGTACCAAATCTAAAAGCCCGTTCTTGCCCTCTACAAGGGGAGCAGTACATGGCTTGTAAGTACTCCATGGAGCTACTAGAGTTCATGTGAACTTACGTAAAAGCTTCTCCCTTAGTCAAGCTGCCTACTGCTGTGTTGGGTAGACAGTTGGGAGTATTTGCTAACTTTATCCACCGCGGCTGTGGTGGACCTAAGTCTCATTAGGCTTACCATGTGATCTCGTGATGTCTAGTTGCGCTTCGTAATATCATACGGATTTCATGAATCCTGATCGTTATCGTGCTATCATGCCTGTGAGTGTGGCAACCTTTTTCTTGACCTAAAGTAGCTTAGGGAAGCTGGAAACGTGCTTGAAACTAGTTTTGGTTTTCCTCTCATCAGCATATGGATTATAGAGTCTATGCGAAAGTAAGAGAATATGGTATCCAAGAACTCTTGGATACGTCACGATCAGAGAAATGGCCCAGGTTAAGTGATACATTGATACCCAAATGCTTATGTTGGCCACTGACCACAATTCCTATCATCTGACAGCAAAAGTCTTGTACTCGATGGAAAAATCAACCTGTCTTCTGTTGCAAATCTAGCCTGGAAAACAAGATCAGCGAGTCCTACGACACACGCCAGCAAGTGAAGGCGAAACATTAAAATCCAGCTTTACACTAATGACCCTTGCATGACTACCCAGGATGTGGATTTCATTACATGACTTCCCAGGACGCAGTTGAGTAAAGATGTGAGATGCGTAATCAAAGATCGATTGACAAAGACAGCACATCTTCTAGCAACCAGTTAGAAAGATTCGTACAAAAAGCTTGCAAGAAAATATGTTAACGAGATCGTGAGTAAGTACGACATACCAGAGAGGACAATATCAGGATTATATTCATTTCAATATTGTAGCAATAATTACAACAAGCCATAGGGAGTTAGTTCAACTTCAATACTATCTATCACCCTAGACCGAAGGACGGACCGGAAGGACAAATCAAATCTTAGAGGATATGCTAAGACCATGCGTGCTTGATACTAGAGGATAACGGGATGAACATGTACCCCCTAGCCGAACTTGTATACAATAGCCACTATCAGAACAACATACAAATGACACAATTATATAATGATATGAAACAGGCGAAAAGGCAGCTTTTAAGCCCCAATTTCATCCCACGAAGATATGATGTAGTTACCATTATCTGAGGACAAGTGGAGATCGCTCCAACCTGACAAAAGAGTTATGTTGAAGAGTGGAAATGACAACTAGAATTTCAAGAGAGAAGTTGGGCATGCTTAAGGATGAATCCCACTAAGAAGACTCGAGAGTTTGGAATAAAAAGGGAAATTAAGCCCCGGATAGATTGGACCATTTTGGATCTCAAGTAGAAAAGAAACATAAGCATATCAGATATCATCCCCAAAATCTTTATCAAATTTCATGGCGTGTCCACATTTTGGAGCTTTGAAGAGGTATTAAACACTTTGATGAAGTTATAAGGAATTCAAAACTTAAGGGTAACAAGATTTATCTAGGAGGGCCAGCCTTAAAAGATTCCAAAAGGAGATTGAAGGCATCGACGGAATCGAACAATCCAACTTGGGAGGTGGAAGAAGGCTTGCGTAGAAGCTAGCCTAACTCTTTATGCTCCTTTTTCTAGAAATTTTGAGGGGAAATTTCTTTTAGGGGGTTACGATGTAAGTACCCTAATTTTTGCTAGTCGAGAGTAACATGTGAGAACCTACACTACAGCTCGTGTTGCTGAGCTAGTGGGGAAATCGAGCCGTGTTGCTATCTAGTGTAGTGTGTTTGGGCATCTCTCCTACATACATATGCATATTCTGAGATAGATAATAACTTTATAAATTTTTTTGCTTACAACAAACAAAATTACATAAATGTACAAGGAATTATAACTTTTACATAAATAAGTTTGAATCTAAACTTCTAATGCACCGTGAGGATCGAGCCTTGGAGGTAGAAGCTATCTTTGAAAATATTTGTGTCTGCTCGAGGTCATCGAGTATATGCACTTGAGACGACGAGTTAACACAATTTTGTTACAGAAGGTTTCTTTTATTTTAAATTTTTTCTGCAGAGGCTTTTGAAATAGGTTTCGCTAGTACCGTCTCCCATACTGCAAGCTAGTGCAATAGGCAACGATTGCCCTGCAAAACTAATTAGTTTTATTTAAAAATTATTTATATATAAATTAATTTTCAAAACTATTCGAGGACCACTTGTTGAGACCCTACCTTGGACCGCAATAGTAGGAAATAAGAGAGGCTTAGTGCATAAATAGTTTTTTATTTAGGAAAACAGAAATGGAATTCCTACCTCACCTCCATAGGAAAATGTTTTACAATTTTTTTTAAAAAACTTGGCCCTAGAAGAACCATCCTAGCCATCCATATAAGGGATAAGAATGCACTAATCCCAAAGCCATCAAAAATATCCATCCAGCAAGTAACCCAAACTAGATTAGGATTGGGAACCAGCACCAGGGGAGGCACAGATAGCCAAGCAGCTGGTCAACACTCTAAGCAGAGGCTGGTAGCAGCAACTTCTTCACCAAGACAACAAACTGACATAAGCCTAGTGAAAGATCGAGGTCTATCGACTAGAGGGGGGTGAATAGGAGATTATCAAATTATACTCAAATTAGTTGTTTAGCATGCAAGAGTGAAGCAGTTTAGGGATGAAGCAACAAACACCAAATAAGATCTAGCTCAACTGAAGAATAACAGCTAAGAAAAGAGCTAGAAAGAGGACACAAGATTTAACCCGAAGTTTAAGTTGTTGGCAACAATTCTACGTCTTCGTTTGGAGAGGCTGAGCACTTAGCTCCGAAGACACACAGTCTTCACCTTCTTCTCCTTGAGCAAAGTCCACTTAGTACTTGCTCAATCACTCGTGGTGGATCTTGAGGTGATCCCCGAACCTTCACAAACTGTTGGAGGCGAATCCACAAGTTGAAGCTCTTCAACGACGCCTAACCAGTTAGGAGATGCCAAATCTCCAAGAGTAACAAGTTTGAAATATAGGCTCGAAAAAGCTCTTGCTTGGATGCTCAATCAGTTCTCTGATCTCTCAAAACTTTTCTCTCTCAAAGTAGATCTCAAGGAGTCAAGAGGAAAGGGAAACATGAAGTGAGAGAATGTCTTTTAGTGCTGAGTGTCCTGCGGAGCCGGCAGGGGGTCGAGGACCATTTATAGGCACTGCTCAGAAAAGAGTCGTTGGGCACAAAGATTCTTCTTTGGCACAACCGGAATACAAAACCAGAAGCACCGGGTTTCAAACCAACGGTCAGATCTGAGGAGCTCAGATGCACAACGAAAGTCTTCAACTCAAAGTTGGTAGTTCCGGAAGGAACACGGTCACACCGGGATTGAAGATTGTACTCCTCAGAGTAACTTCCAGAAACGATTCCCGGTAGTGCCGACTTTGAAGACGGTTAAACCGAGATTTGAAGTATTGACACGTTCTTCTCCACAGAGAAGAAAAGCGGTCAAACTGGAAATCACTCAGTAACACAGCTCTTCAAATAGATCTAAGTCCAGAAGAGATTCTCGGTACCACCGGAAACAGAACCGGTAGAACCGAAGACAACACACATAGGACTTAGTTCTAGGGTAACAGAAGACCTAAGTTCAGAAGAGATTCTCGGTGCAACCGGAAACGGAACCAGAAGAACCGAAGACATCAAGAATGGGACTTACTCTGAGGCAACATAAGACCTAAGTCCAGAAAGGATTCTCGGTACACCCGGAAATAAAACTGGTGAAACCGAAAACATCGAGAACATGACTTAGTCTAAAACGGCATGAGACCCAAGTCCAGAAGAGATTCTTGGCGCAACCGGAAACGAAACAGGAAGAACCGAAGACAAAACAAACAGGACTTAGTCTGGGATACCAGAAGCATATCCCGGAAGCATCGGTCTCCAAAAGCGGATATATCGATTTTTGAAATATGAAACTAGGGCAAACCCTAAGCGGCAAGGTTCCCTAACTCTCCGACACAGAGGCCATTCTCGGCAGCACCGGGTTGAAGACCGGTCATGCTGCAATTGCAGCTCTTCGAGACTTGAGACGACTAAGTCCTCAACCCTCGTAACAGAGGCCAATCTCGGTACATCCGATTCTTCAAACCGGTATTACCGAGAATTACTGTCTGTGTCTCAGAAAGAGATTTCAAAAAAGTCTTCTGAGATTTGACTGAGCACACATGAAGATTCTTCCTCTAACTTAGATATCTCACCCCTCTTAATAGGCGGCTTGTCCTATAGACTCAAATGATCCTTTGATCATATCAAAGACTAGAAAAACACCACTAATTTTCTAAGTCTAAGCCTTCCTTGTCGATATCCGCTGGTTAAACCAACTACTTGGGGACTATGCACCTGAAAACACCCAGTAAACCATTAGTCTCTTAATCATTTGTCATTAATCATCAAAACCCATTAGGGGGCACTAGATGCACTTTCACCTAGCAGTAAGCAACCGAGCCTGTAGTGACCAAATAGGATAGGGCAAGACAAAGGCTCTAGAACTACCTACCGAACCTAAAACCGACTTAGATGATCTATAGTGCAAATAGCAAATTGGATAAGCTTCAAGTCACATAGGCCATAAGGTCTATAAATAACCCATAGGAGCCCATGAACTGCATGGTGCCACAAAGGCTAAGGCCTTAGCAAGCCAGCACTCTCACACCAGGAAAGGGAGAACAAAGGAAAGGAGAGAACAGACAGGATAAGAAAAGCAGAGAACAAAGGAAACTATAAGCAAGAAACCACTCTATTCATCAAATCAAGCAAGGTATGATAAAATATCACATTTGATGACTGCAAAACTGCTTTGCTTGTTTGATAATTGAATGGTTTCAGGAAAGTAGGGGACCCTCAGACTTTAATCTCATCATAAGGTTTCTTAGGCAACTAGTTGCATAGCATCTGTGTCGGCGGAATGGGGCCC